>JAFEKC020000019.1:975000-1519211 GCA_018257855.2 Cladonia borealis
GGGAAGACAGAAAGCACTACTTCAGACTCGTTGGGCGCCTTTCTTGCGAGAAACCGCAATTCCTTTGCTGCCATAGGGCTCGGTGCAGCGTAGTTGGGTCTCTGAGAAGATATATCTTTCTTTCATTTTTTGACGTTCGAGGGCTATTTATCAGGCTCATCATCAGCAAAGTATATGCCTCTATTTTCAAGTCCGATGAAATAAGACGAGTGCTCAGCATTGACAGCGCTCTCCGGTTCGTCGCGCAGCCCACTATCTTCACCGCTCTCTGATGAGCGGGCTTCCGGCGACATAGGCAACAACGGCTCATAGGAGGAGGATCGATTGAGTCTGTTTAGGTGACTGAGTGCTTCTCGAGACAACGGCAGTGTAAATGTTTCCGGCGGATTGAGATCTGGGGAGAACTTGTTTGCGATTTTCGTGTATTTGTATGGTCGTTCGTCAGTGAAGCTCTCGCAGGCAGGCCGCTTTCGTTGCATCTTGTCATCGCAAGCAGACTCTGATGTTCTTGGAGACATATTTCTGAAGAGCTTCTGCTCCTGAAATGCTCGGAATCAGCAGGCAGCGGAGGCGCGAAAGAGCGATTGAGAGGCCAAAAACCCTCCGGCAACGTCAACATACTTATTTCGATGTCGTGGAAGGCACTGAGAAGTTGTAAAAAAAGGTTACAAACAGCCCAAGATGGCACCTCACCTATAAGCTGATGCTAGTTTGCACTGCGCCAGCTTCCTGCGAAGGTACCTAATCATTGAACACTTTAGTGGAGGCTGGAGGAAACTAGGCCAGTTGGACGCAACTGGTCCACGGTCATGAGTTTCAATAGAGATTTATGAAGGCTATTTCGAATGCCACAATTATCGTCAGCGCGAACGGCTGCTGTGGGCGTCAACAATGAATTTTGCCACCAACCAGGGTGGAGGGACCTTTTGACGCTGTGAAGCTGCGTTCGCAGCGTTAAACTGTTTCGATGAGAGTTAAATCTATCTATAGACTTGCGTACCAATTTCGTGTGGAGGAGATGGAACGTTTCCTGATGTCTATCGGACAGTTCGTCGATGCAGCGCGGCTACGTAGATAGAACAACCAATAAGAAGCCTGCTTTACCTTATATCGCTGCCGTTTCAGGCTGAAAGCTCCATCATATTGCCAACAAAATTGGACCGTGCAAGAGCCTGCTATGGCAAGACAACTCACGTTTGAGCTCGGGGAGAAGAAGTCAGTTGCACCTTCGGTCGTCTCAGCCTATACAAGTTGTCAGCCCAGAAAATGCAGGCTGTCACCAGGGCAGTGGTAGATAATTCTTATGCGTATTGGGTAACATTATAGTCGGCCTGACTCTCTTCAACTTTCCCGAATTATTCGTGTTCCAAGCTTGAAAGTCACCTCTCATCTCAACAAAAGCAGAAAAATCTGCCCCGGACTCACGGACATCTGTCCTGAGGCTCATCATGGAATGGTCAGAAAACCGGAAACCACGGGCACACTTTCGAGAGTCCCACGCTTGGATTTCATAATCCGAAAATTTACCCTTGCATATGGATACATGAATATATCAATTGACTGCTCACCACTAGGGTTTGTACGACAACAGTGTCAGTATCTGTTGCGATGGAGGATCCAATGGACTGCTGAGGTAAGGTAGCCTCAGAAACTCCGACCCGTTGAATGGCCCCCGGGCTAACCGCTAAGAGGCCCTAAGGTAGCGGGCCTTAAACCAAATGTAGCAAGCCTAGATCTCAGAGATCTTAAGGTAGGGGGGGATCCTAGGGGGGGATCCTAGGGGGGTTTCTTGGGGGGGGGTTCTAGGCCGGAAATGGGGAGACGAGTCGCCAACCTCGGCAACTCAGGAAATAGGAAATTCCCCAGATTTACATTGCATAGACATCTCATATAGTACATAAGATTAATATCTCATGCTCAATTGCATCTGTCGAGCTGGCCCCGAGCTCCCCTTAGAACTATCCTCCCCCAAAGGACACTCGATCCTGATCCTGATCCGACGATTCTCCACCAGAATCCATGCGCGCGTGAAGAACAGACAGCTTGTCTCCGCATCCATTTGCCCACCATCATACATGGCACGCTCACGCAGAGACGATGAAGTGTTCAAGAATGCCATGACAGGTCTTCCCCACGCCAAGTCCTCCACAAAGGCCCACGCCTCTCCCAAAGAACTCCCCATTGCTAGTCCAAGCGCAAGGTATGCCCACGCTCTCCCAACTTTCCCCCATAACTACTCAAAGCCCGAAAGCACATACTAACCCTCCTCCAGCATCCTCCTCATATCCCCCACAAACCGCATCCTCCTCCTCCACCGCGTCCGCACATCCACCTCCTTCGCCTCCGCCCACGTCTTCCCCGGCGGCCACGTCTCCCCCCAAGACGGTCCCCTCCCCCCACCCACCTCTCCCTCCCGCCACATCGACTCCCTCCCTTACCGGCACGCCGCCATCCGCGAATGTTTCGAAGAAAGCGGCATCCTCCTCGCCCACGACCGCAATTCCTCCCCTACCTCCCTCCTCTCCCTCCCCACCCCCGACCTCGAAGCCGGCCGCAAAGCCATCCACTCCGAAACCATCCCCTTCACCTCCTGGGTATCCCAACGCAACGGAATAATCGACACCGCAAACCTCATCCCTTTCACCCGCTGGCTCACCCCCGGCAACCTCGCTAAACGCTTCTCCACACAAATGTACCTCTATTTCCTCCCCCTCTCAGATTCATCCTCCCTCTCCCCAGAAACAGATAAAACGACCCAAATGCACATCCCCACCCCCGACGGCGGCATCGAACACACAGCCGCACAATTCCTCTATCCAAGCGAATGGCTCGACCTCTCCATCCGCGGCGAAATCGTCCTCTACCCCCCGCAATTCTTCCTCTTACACCTCATCTCCGCATACCTAAAACCTCCACCACCTTCCTCCCCTGTACCCACCACCAAGCAACTAGACGCGCAGCGCAAACAATTACTAGAATTTGTGTTAAAAGACGGAGACCCCCCCTGGGGCGAGAAATGCATAAGCCCCACCCCCCTAAAAAGGATTGAGAACGGGCGGATTTTAATCATGGGCATGGGCGATGCGGGGCCGGAGGTAGAGGGGACGGGGAGGAGGGGGGATAGGGAGAGGGTGTTGAAGGTTGAGTTGATGGGGGATGTGGAGAGGGGGAGGAAGAGACCGAGTCCGAGGGAGGTGGTGTGGCGGAGGGATGTTTTTGTGGAGGAGAAGGAGAAGGCGAGGTTATAGGTTAGAGGTAGGGGGCTGCATCGTCATCCATTGAGATATCAGCTGCGCAATGTGTATGAAAATATATCTGTAAATATATGTAGTATTTATAGATGTTGTATCAGCGTGCTGAGCATATCTTTGAGCATGGGGTCTTCCTCCTCGGGACTAGCATTCATGCTGTTGAGTTGCTCTATAAGATCATTAGCATCGTTAGCGAGGGAAACATAACTCAGACCACCACGCCAATAATGAAGCAAACTCACCCTGCAACGTAGCCTTCACGGCCCCCAGCCCTTCGTCTCGATCAGCCAACAGCTCCTTAATCCTCCTCCTCGCCCCATCATCCTCCGCACTCAGCCACGCTAAAATCACATCGATAGTCTGCAAAACATACAACCCAGCATCCAGCCTTCTTGAAAACCACTCATCAGCTCTATCCTCTTGCTCCTCAGCCGAGAGTTTAGCCCGTTCGCTCTTAACATCCTGATCTACCCGCGCGACTTTGGCCGCGTAATCCCGGCGTAATTGCACAAGGCGGACGGGGACTTGATACTCCTTTTCTACAAATTTAGCTAGTAGCCGGATCCGTGGTGCTTCATTCGCGGGTAGGGAGCGGAGCATTGAGGAGAGTATGCCGAGGAGGTGTTCTGTTGCTTCATTATCTTGTTTCTTCATGAGGTGGGAGAAAGTTGGTTTTAAGCCTGCGGCTTCGACGAGGCGCTCACAGCACGGACCGCCGTCGAGGCCGCCGAGGGCGTGGTCTAGGAGACGCAGAGCGCGTGGCCGACTCATTTTGCCTTCGCGCAGCATGATTAGACAGAGTTCTATACCTTCGGCTTCGAGGAATTTGGCTTTGCCGTCGGTGTCGTCGACGCAGCAGGTTAGGCAGTCGAAGACGTTCTCTACGTATTCTTCTTCCTCGGTGCCTTTTGCTGGGTCTCGTTTTCTATATGAACTTAGCAGTTGGAGGAATGTGTCGATGCCGTCGAGGGAGATAAAGTTCGCGCGGTTGGTGATTGATGATTGCAGGAGTATGGCGAGGATCTCAGCGGAGTATTGCTTGTTCTGAGTAACAGTCTTTTCAGGTATTTTGATCCGAGTAAGAAGCCATTGTAGGAATTGCGTATCTTTACCGATTGTAGAAACGATTGAAGGGCGAGAAGAGAGGTTTTCGAGGACACCGAGCACGTAGTATATGCCGGCTCGATCTGATTCAATATCCTCATTGAGGCGTGATATATTTTCGTACAGCAGATTGAGAATATCTGCTTCAAGTAAGGCGTCGACCAGAGTATCCCACTGTTCTTGTTCTGCTTCCACATCTTCATCTGTCAGCTCATTGATGATTTCAATGGCGTCGATGGCTATATCCGTGTTCTCGTGTGACAGTAAGGAGACCAGTGATGCTACGCAGCCGAGATTGGCGAACTCCCCGTAGAGCTCTGGGTGCTCGGAAAGAATAGACAGCGCCTTGACATCTGCATCTAGATCCGCTTCTGAGCCCATGAATCTAGCGGAAGTCAGATAGGACCCACCAGGAAATTAGGGGCCCGCACCGCGTACTTTTGTGGTGTATCCTCAAATTTTGCTCTCAGTTCCGCATTCTTGGATATCTTTTTCTCAAAGTTGAGGGCGAGCTTTCGTAGCCAAGCTACGTCAATCTTCTCTGGTCTCTGGTAGTCCCGTTAGCAACGCAATGATCCCCCAGAGATAAAAAAGTCTTCTTACCAATTCGTCTTTATCTTGTTCGTCCATAAAGTCCAGCACATCCTTGGTGTTGCTGGTTATACCACCACCAAAAAATCTGCCCTCTTCATCCTCGGGGCCAGCATCTTCTTCATCAATGGGCATCGCCGGGCCAGCCTCAATATCCCCGTTCTCATTGTCATCCTCGACGGTAGCGCTTCCATTGGTCTTCACATCTCCATTCGCCCTCAGCTTCGTAGCTTTGTATACCTCTTCTAGGAATTCTTAGAACGGTATACGCAATGCTTGGCCAACACTAACCGGGGTCACGAGTAGCCTCAAGCTTCCTCTTATTCCCTGGTAAAGATGGTCTCTAGGTCTGATCAGCATATGTTCAATCATTCCCTTCTCGACGTCTTGCCTTGAAAAGTTCGTCCAGACTAGACATGGGCGAAATTATCTTGTTGAGTATTTCCTTAAAAAGGTAGCGAATGGAGCGACCTTGGGCGCTGGACCAGTTATATGTTTTTACACCAAGAGAAAAAGACCGCAATGACTGATGAGCATCAAAGGTGAGTTGAGGAATATAATTCAGATCATGAAGCTCAGTATGCTACAGTTAGCTTCGGAGTTAGTTCGGATTTATGACACGAAGTACGCTTCGCGTATCATCAACAACGTACTATAGTACTACGTCGACTTTTGTACAATGCTAGAAGTACTAGTCTGCTTGCTATAGTATGGAAACCGATCTACAGCTTCGTGGCGTGATGCATAAAGCACGAGGGGCTCCAGATACCGAGCTTCAGGAGCTTCAAGAGCTTGGGCAACAACACTACCGTGCACAAGAATATCAACACGCCTTACGATACTTCACGGAGGTAAGGGTCTACGTACAGCTCCTTATGTTGTTCTAGCTAACGATGCGTTATAGGCTCTCGAACTTGGTCCCCGGGCCCCAATCTCTATCCTTGACAATCGAGCTGCAACATACATCAAGCTAGAAAATCTAGATGCTGCATTGAATGATGGAAGAAGAATGATTCAGAAAGAAAAACTTAATTGCACGGTATGGACACTATGATTCGTCGTCGCGATTCTCCAGTATCTCATTCTTCAAGGGTTATCTTCGTACGGGCCAGATCCTACAGCTCTACAACAATCAGAAGATGGCTCTCGAGATTTATGAGATGGGGATGCGCAAAGTGCCGAACGCTTCATCTCAATTCAACGTGAGCTTCCAAGCCTTCCGCCAGAGACTATGTGACATGCTGATAGTCCCATCAAGAAACTGAAGGAAGTGCACAACAAGCTGAAGTTGCAGCTCGTGCAACTCAATCCTGTCGACATTCTGCCATTTGAAATCGTTGAAATGATAATGAAATTTCTCCAATTCGAAGAAATAGTGTAAGACCCATACTCATGTCTACTCGTCGACTGTTGTTGATGATTTTGCAGCAAATTGACACGGGTATCGAAGTCATGGCGTACACTTCTCGTTGCGATGCCCTCACTGTGGACCGATCTTGATTTTGTTCGAGCAAGGAACCCTGTCAAAATAGAGACCGTCCGAGCTTACATCAAGCGTGCGAATGGCAACGTCACTAGAGCAGCAGTGGATAAATTCGGACCCACCAGAGACGCAGTCGCACGATGCATCACATCAACTTGTCCAGCGTTGCAGGAATTGAGGATGAATGGGGGATACTTTAGCTCTTCTCTGCTCAAGAATTCCCCGTGCTCAACAAGTCTTAAAAAGCTTTATGCTTCGTCGCAATGCCGAATCACCATTGACACAGTAAGCGAGATATTCCGTGACTGTCCAAACTTAGAAAACTTGGAGGTCCACGATGTCTCTCCGATACCCCGGCAATTTCGTGAACCGTTATGGAGCTCCTTGCCTCATCTCCACTCCTTGATCCTGAAGGGGGGATCAGCTGACAATTCCGGTTGCCTTGACTTGGGCGATCTCCTGGCTGCGATTCCCAACGTTCGTCATTTGACTATTGGGACCATGGAAATCTATGGTCACTCACCGGATCCCGACTTTGATACTTTACACAAGCTCGAGAGCTTGGACGTATCTAGCGTTGACATATATTTCCCTCTAAAACTCCCATCCTCAATCCACACCCTGGCTATAGGCAAAAGACAACTTATATCACGTTCAATAGAATGCGACGCTTCTCGACTTGTCCGATTCTCGATGCCCCACGGTATAGAAGGCTCCGACGCCAGGCTACTGGACATCCTTGAAGCGAATAAGGGAAACTTGATCTACCTTCACATCAACTCATGTATATCTGACGACAATTTATACCGACGGTTTGCCGACGAAGGCTATCTGGTAAAGGTCGAGGAGCTGAAATTGAACGATGCTGACGCGGACGATGAACTCGCCATCGCCATCGCCAAAAACTGCCCTGCTCTTAAGAGGCTCTCGCTGGCAGACACCAGAGTCTCGGGTGTCGGCGTCAAAGCTATTGTCACCGCCCTCGAAGGCAAGCTCGAATATCTCAATCTAGATGGTTGCAAACATACGTCCATTGACGCCGTCGAATGGGCGCGCTCCAAGGGTGTCCGTGTGGCCTTTAGTTTTGCAGACCACCGTAGGGGAGGAAAGAAGATTAGAGAGCGATGACCTACTCTTTTCGCGAGTACCAAGATCAAGCGTGGCACATTTTGTCTCGCTAGTGAAGCTGAGCAATAAGTCACGTACAGAGCAAGAACATTAACATTAGGGAACTCCCTTTCTCCGTCTTACTCGAGACCGAGCAGGTCTCCTCTTATGAACATATACAAATCATAAATTGAAAAGAGGTTACAGAGAGAGGAGTTTTGCATTACTCATCAAAGGGTACCTACGTTTCGGCTTTCTCACTGGATTTGAAGGGCTATACGAGCTCTGAACAATTCACTCCTTCATCGTGAGCCGGAGCATCTCTCTATTCCGCCTCCTCCTTCCGTTCCTTAGCCTCATCAATAGCCTTCTTAAACCTCGCAACCTCCTCCATCAACTGCACGCGCTGATCGCGCACCCGTCCCAGCAATTCCTCACAGTCCTCCGCCACACCATCCACCTTCGCAACTTCCTCCATCCGCGCAAACGTTCCATAGAGCTGGTTAGGAAGCCACTGCGGATGATAATCAGCGACACATCGTCATCAAGCAGGACACCGGACCACTTACATCAATGATAGGGCTTCCGCCAGTGGCAGTAGGATGCTTGGTGTTTTTCAAGATGTATTCCTTGCAGAAACACCAGTGACGCCAGCGGAAGTTGCGGACTTCGTTGATGCCGTGGAGATAGAGTACTAGTGGTCTCAGCTCGTTGATTGGAAAAGATGTATCTCGGTTAACATACTTGCTAGACGCGTGTCTGACATTACGAATTCATTGACACCCATTTCTTGCGTCTTATGTTTGACCCATTCCAAGAATCGAAGGTGATTTCCAGGGCGGTAGGAGCGGAAGTCAGCATAGATTTCTGTCATGAGGTCTTTTGGCATGATGATCTCGAAGAAGTTGTCACACATTGGTATCTGCCTCCAGTCAGCATTGGATTATCCCCGCGGGACGTAAACACTCTGTTCACTACACTCACCATACTATCATTCGCTCCGCTCTCGCCACGGAAATACATCGGTTCTTCGCTCACACCCTCGTAAATCACCCCATTTGGAAACATATCCTGGCTGGTGATACCGAAGATGAAGGTGCGGAAGTAGACATAGTCACTTGGTTTGCTCTTCCACCACATCTTATTCATGACATCATTCACCTTCGCAAGAGCTTTCACTACATCATCAAGCGCAGATCGGAAAGCGTCCGTAGCCATTTGCGCACAAAAAGCGTCAATGTTCTTGTTCGATAGAGCCTCATCTGTTTCAGTTCCCGGTCTAAAGCGCTCTCCCTCCTTGTCGTTACAAGCCTCGAGAGCGGTGACGGCGCCTCTGACTAGCTGTGCAGAGTGCTTGACCATGTCAATATGGGTGAGGATGAAGCCTGCTTCTGAGCTTTTGGGGTCTAGACCTTCCTGGAATGCTCGGATTAGGCGGAGGTTGTCGTAATCCATTCCTAATGATGGTTGCTCCATGCGCCAATTGAACAGGGCGTACGAGCCAGCATATTCCATGAATGGTTTGAATCCTGCTCTGTGTTTACGGTCAGCATCTTAATGGCCAAGGAGATACATCGCTTAAGAAAACATTAGGCAATTATTATTTCTGTTCAACGCGCGAATAAGCCACCCCGAGCTGATTGTACCGTTCTTTCGGTAGAACGAGGCACAACTCCTGATCTATAAATCATTTCAGAGCATCAAGGATGTCTGATAGAGAAGCAGCAATGTGATGCGGTCTCAAAACCTTGTACTCACATATTAGCAACCATTACCAACGGCTTGGCTAAATTTGCTGGCAGCCTCGATCTTGCTAGCCCATACTCCCCAGTGCCAAATTTCTTCGCTCGTTCCTTCTTAGTTTCTTTCTCCTCAACTACATGATTTTCGGCTTTCTTCTTCCTGCCTTTCTCATTCGTTGTCCTCGCCTTCTCTTCCTGTTGCAAACGTCTCTTCTCCTGATCGTTTTCATAAAATCTCTGATGACAAGGCTCCAGCAAATATGCACTTGCAAGGAAGCAATAATCCCTGTACAAGGCAGTGATTACCCGCAAATCACCCTTCACCTTATGGATTTCATCAGTAAGATCTGGCAGTTCATCCTCGACCGCTCTACCGAAAGTAAACTTGGCGAGGAGACCTTCTTTCCCGTCGGCGGTCTTCATGGGGGCGCGCTTGAGTAGGGAGTCTAGTACCCTGAAAGCAGGCGGTAGGGTGGTAGGTGGGGGTGAAAGTGGTAGAAACCCATTCTCAAAGGACAAGGTGAATGGGGCATAGTGTTTCAACTCATCTTCTGAAGGGATCCCCTTAAGGACAATCTCAGGAAGTTCGGGGACGAGCTTAGCAAGTTTAGGCAGTGGGATCGGATCATGGAATATACCCATCTTGATGCAGATGAGAGCTTGAGAGAGTAAATATCTTTTGCGGGATTGGTTTTGTCAAGACTTCAGTTGGAAGACGCTTGCACATGAAGAAAAGATGAAGCGGAATGGGAAAATTTCTGCGTATATATGCTCGTGGCCGGAAATCTTCCGGCCTCAGAATGAGCTTGAGGAGGGGAAGGCCGGTGTTATTCCGGCCTCTGGTGACGAGATCCGAAGTTTGTTATCTGAAGTCATGGGATCAAATGTCCTATCTGGAGAGAACAATGCGGGGGTTGTGGTGGTGCAGGAATGTAAAATGCTTTTGTCTGGAAACACTGAATAGGGAAATCTTGCTATAACGGCTACTGCTATTGGTTAGCAGTGAATATAACTCAACCATTGTCCCTATTCTCCAGTAAGTGTTTGACAATGACAATTGGGCATGTTTTTCGCCCTTTAAAGATGAGATGCCAGCAATTCTGCCATCATTTTGGTTCGTGAAGCAGGCATTTTCACATTTCCACATCCGAAAATACATCTAGTAGATGCCGATAGTGCCTGTAAATATTCGGAGATTCAATATCTTGAGTGATCTGATGGTTTAATCAGGTGTTGTCAACTTTCTTTTAAAGATAGATGTCGTGATGTGTGATGCTAAGTGACCAGGTAATGTTAGGCGCTGCTGGTAAGACCTAACGCTAAGCCTATACAAGGTTCTGCCTAGCTTCCACTGTTGACTTCTATGTTTACCTTTCAGCATCTCACTCTCCTACGTGCATTCGCAATTATCTTGGATCATGCCTCGTAGAGACACCAAAAAATATACAAAACTAGCGTTGCAAAGAAGTTTCATACCAAGTCAACTTCGTGGAATGCAGCTATACAGACGTCGCTAGAAAAATTAACATGAGAGCGGTTCATGAGAATCATTTACTACCATCTTCTGCCATTCTTCCGAGATATACTTCGTGACATCGCCCGAGCCCAATTATGGACCCAGGATTGGATACAAAATACCTACGCTGCCTTGTTTTCAAACATCAAGGATGTTGGGTTTCACAACCGATACCTTATGCACGATGATGTAAACGATGTGGGAAGAAATCCTGAGTACGCGGCTGGTGGGGTCATCTGGCCAACCCCTCTTCTATTATATATCTCTCAACCCGTCAACTTTCAGTGCGCTTTTCATGAGACATACATTACGACAAAATTTGACTTTGACGTTGTAAGGAAAAACTCCAAACAGTCAGAAAAGTTCGTAATCAATAGCCTTGCTAGTGCACGCAGTCTCCTAACTAAAGCGCATCCTAGCCAAACCTACCACCAGACACAGCTAAAGCAATAAACAGAATGGAGACCACAGGCAGTAAGTTTTTTTTTACACTTAGCATGATCATGACCAAATCTCTCCACTTTCATTAAACATCAATGTCAATTCCCCAACCTCTCATCCATTTTCACTATTGAATTCACACCCCCACTCTATACCCCGTCCCGCAAAGGTTAACAATCCCTCCCAGACGCAGTAGGCGGTGTAACCGATACCGCAGGCAAAGCAGTAGGTGGAGTAGCCAACACCGTCGGCGGCACCGGTAAGTCCTCCCTTACGCCCCTATACCCTTCATCCAATCACAGTATTCTTCCTAACAACTCCACATAGTCGGCGGTCTCGGCAAAGTCCTCGGCGACACAGTGACAGGCGCCACGGGCGTCGTTGGTGACACCGCCAAAGGAGCTGGCGGAACACTTCAGGATACGACTTCTGGGCTTTCGAATACGGTGACGGAGGCGACGGGGAAGAAGCAGGATGCGCAGAACCCGTTGGGGTTGAGTGAGGGATGAGGGAGTGGGATGATTGGTCATGTGGTGTTGGTGCTTATGGCGGCGGGACACGTGGGAGCGGATAGGAGGGGAGGATTGTATGATAACGGCCTAGGTAGATTGTTTTGTGGTTGATTAGTAAATCAAATTGGATGCCTGGAGTGTGCTTATTTTGTTTCGACGGAGATGAATAATTGTGAAACTGTTTGAGGAAGGATTCCCTGCGGAGTTTTTGATTTGGAATTATGGACTTGCAGAAAATTCATTCCCAACATGTCTATGCGAGTGTAGGACGTAGGATGTCGTATGTCGGATAAGCTGCATGAAGGGTGGTGGCCGCTGCCTAGTGCTGGGAACGGAAATTGAGGCTGCAAAGGATCATTAAGAGTAAGGCTCCGCATATTTGTTACATTTCAATTCCAAACTCCAAGAACGCTGCTATCCCATGCTTGCCAGACATGGCTGTGTATTTTACATTTTGTATTCCGTACAATGGTTTGCGAACAATTGCTTTGTGGAAATGGGGAAACAAAGTGCGAAAAAAAAGGAAAAGAAAACCTATGCAGTAATGACTGTGAAGAACATAATAGACCGTAAATCCCATTGATGCCCATTATCCAATGCGCATAGATTTCATGTCAAGGCGGACTTCACAACCTCAGTATAATCGTTTCCACCCGCCGTATTCTGGAGCGCTTCCGGCCCATCCCAAAGCATCACGCCACCCAAATTCTTCAGGTTGGCAGCCTTTGCACTATCAATAGCAGCTGCCATTGCCGCAGGAGATAGGTATCCCGAGCCAGCACAAGCCGTGCAGCCAGGAGCACCAATATAAAGCATCGGTCCCTTACCTGTAGCAGAAAGATCGCTGCTCCAGGCCGTAAGACTGGAGATAAAGTCTGATGCACCAACGTTACAGTCGCCGTTATTGTAGAATTGAACCCAGACGAAGTCCATGGTTTGCATTGCGTCTAAGGGGATGGATGCGTCGGGTCGAGGACATTGAGGAGCCGCGCTGATGTAGTAAATTTTGCTTTTGTCTGAGTTCATCGCGGAGCGGAGGGCGGTGACAAAGTCGCTCCAGTAGGCTGTGCTGTGGTCTTCGTTGTCTGGGTGTATAGTTTTAGCAGCTGCTTTGCATCGGCCAACTGTACGAAATGTGACTTACCAATGTCAACGCCATCGAGTATGGTGCTGCCAAAGGGCCTCAGATCTGAGGCCTCGCCGGTGCCAGAGCCGAAGAGATTCCAGACTTGAGTAGCAAATGATTGGGCTTGAGCAACACTAGTAAAGGCACTGGTAGCAGATGCGCCACCTATACTCAACATGACTTTCTTTCCTAGACCTTGGCAAGTAATGATGTCCGTGGCCATTGCTGGGCAATTAAGCAGGCCCGTGGCCCCTGCAGCGGTTTGAGCAGGAGAGCTACCACCGCAAGCGGCACCGAAATTGACTGTTGGGTAATTACCAGGGCCCGCGATTTCAGTGAGGAAAGCTAGGATGATAATATTAACATTGGGGTCCTGGCACATTTGCGCCAAGGTGACTTGGGAAGTAGCGGCTGTTTGACCGTAATAGACGGCGACATTGCTGTTTGATCCTGCATCAAAAGTCCCTCCCGAACTTATTGGATTTGATGGGGCTGACGTGGCTGGAGAAACGCTGGAGACTGAAATGACTGAAGGGAAATCAAAAGTGCCAGACGTATCAGTGCTTAGAGTTGTTGCGATGCTGATGGGCGGCTGTACGATTGATGAAGTACCGATGGGGGTCGATATGACACTGTGCGGGAGTACGATGATTGAAGATGGAGTGGCCTGCGATGAGCCGGATAATGGGCGGCTTTCAGACACCGTCTCGCTGTATGGTGACACTAGTCCGCTCGAAGCGGAGGCTGTTGGGCTTGTTACAATGGGCTGGAGAACTGATGTAGTCAAAAGGGTTACGATAACCGGGGACACTGAAGATATAGCGGGACTTGGAGCCAAACTAGGATGTTGAGATGGAGGAAGAGGCACCGAAGTAAAGATAGGTGCCGGTGCAGGAGCAGAACCAATCGTCGAATTTAGCCAAGCAGACATCCATGAATCATAGGCCTCAAATTCTTCTTTCAGTTGGGCAACAGCAGCACCAGGATCTGCTGTAGCCGTTGAGTCGAACCATGCCTCGATCCATCCACGAAAGGTAGTCATCTCGGATTCGAGAAGTGAGAGTTGGCCTGCTGAGACTCCAGGATTACAGGTAGCCTGTCTCGGCCGGTGGAGGTGCCTGTCGTGGCCTGCGAGGCATATTGACGCATGGGTAAGGAGGGTAATAGCGCCTATTGCCGAGAATGAAGTGTGTTTAATAACCATTTTGATATACAAAATGTAATGAGCGTGGTGCGAAAGCCTGCGAACAAAAAAGTAAGGAGCGACAAGGAAAGCTATTTAGCTGAATATAGCTCGACCACTGGTTCATCTCTAGAGCAGGTGGAAGGAGATCTTATAGAAGACATTCCTAGGCAAAGCCTCTTGAATTAGGCAATCGTAACGCCCCCAGCGAGAACAAAAGCGATCTCCGGCTGACTTTCGAGTTTCATGGCATGAAGCATGTTATGCGTTCCCGGTATCAGCCTTCCTGGGCCCTAAGCCAACAAGTAATAGTGCAAATGGAAGCTGATGGTTAATTGAGCACTGTGGTTGGGTGCATCATGGAGAGAATAGGTCAGGTCCGTTAATGGTGCCCGCGCCTAGCGGTGAGCCCCAAGTAGAAGATCCTTCAGGCCGCATTCCAGCCCCGAATCGGTACAAGCGTCATCATCCACTCGGAACCCCCTAGGTCCCCAGGCAATCCCGTTGGCAGCAACAGAGAAAACCCCCCGAACATAGGCTTACCTAAAAGTGTCTTGATAAGTCGCATATCGCATGTCTTACGCTCGTAAGAGCCCTATTATCCCATCAGCTTACGGCTGTCATCAGCGTGACCTTCATTCTGCCGCCACCTGTGCTCGTCCTACAGCAAGCAGGCTTTCGTGCCATCACGTTTCCATTGAGCGCTTCTGAAAATCAATCGCGCGCACATCGAGTCAGTTTTCAGGCATAGAAAAAAAAGGCAGAACTTCAAAAGTGTGCGCAACCAACAGTTTTCTTGCTGCACCTCTGTAACATGGCCATTATAGACTATCTTCAACTCAGGACAAGGCGCCGAAGAAAGATGAGAACACAGACCCTTCACACGCTCTGCATGCAATCTTCTCGCGATCTAATCTCCGTAGAGCAGCTCGAACGAGACAAAAACACAATCCTTTTCCGCTTTCATGCACCTTTGAAACCGGAGCCCACCAAGATTTGAGCTCTGCGTAGATAGACGAGTGAAACTGCCTGGTGTGTGGGACTATCATCCCAGGCACACGCCGCTGTCTACCCACCACATTGGCGCAGAATCGGCGTGATGTAGGATTGTTTGTTCATGGCGGAGCCAAAGAGACTTTCTGAAGCTTTGAGCAGATTTGCATCTGTAAGAAACATGAAGGCATGTGAATGAGAGACCGAGTGCTTAGGAGGCACTACTGCGCGAGCCTCGTATTCAGGCCGCTGCACTCGAAACAGATGTTGTGATGATCCTCTCGAAATGTTTCATGGCACATTCTTGGGAAACGAAGCGCAACATTTCCCAGGAGGACACGATTGAAAAGGGTTCTCTGGGCAAGGCGAATGGAATGATTGAGGTCTTTCTTGCTTACATAATGTTCCGGATCAAATCCCTGACTAGTCCCTTTCCGGCTTGGTGCCTTCTCTCTACCGCGAGCTGCTCATCTTCCGTCCAGGCTCGCCAGGGCAGAGGGCGTTACCTTACCTTGAGTTAATCGCGCCTGGCCCCCCTACAACAATGGATAATAATCAAGCTCCATTAATCACGATGCCTTCGTCAACCGACTTCCGACCACCACGCCTCCTTTCCTCCATCCATCACCACCACTTCCTTTAACCCACCCCCACCCCATTCAAAAGCGATAAATTTTCATCAAATTTTCCATCCTTAAACGATAAAAATGGAGAAGACACGGTAACCACCAACAGTCCATTAGAAGCACGGGACTCCTTTCACGGTCGCAAAGTTAAATCCGCACGGCCATCACCTGAACTCGCAACACGATTACTCTGTCGGCCTCATCGGAACGCATCTGCTCATGCTAAGGCCGCACACTGAGTACCTGTCACCGTAAGTCTCCGGTTACTACTCGATGAACAAAGTCGTTGATAGAGTGCAGGTCATGCCTCCAGGTCCTAAGTCAGCCAATACCCCACGTCGGGCCAGCTCACTGTCCAAAGTGTCAACTCCTACAACTACGACGACTGCCTCGGGTCCAGCTTCAGCTCGACCAAATAAGTCATCAAAGCCATCGAAGATCATCCGATTGAGCCTCCCGAAAGAGAAGCTCTACGGCTTCCCTCACGAAAAGTCTTCCGTTAAAGCAACTAAAGTGAAGGCATCGCCGCTATCACAAACTACAACCGTTGCTCAGGATGAACCGGCAGCAACCACCAAAGTCAAGTCGGAATCGGAGTCTACACCACCTTCGAAACAAGAAGAGGAAAATCAGTCATCACCAGCTATAGACGTCAAGGCAGAGAACGGGCCAGAGCCTAAGACAGGTGATAAGCGGGAACTCGGCGCTGTCGTCGACAGTGATGACAAGGACAAAACCAAGACCAACTCTAGAAAACGGCCAAAAGCGTGAGTGATTGTCATCTCTCATTTGAATATGCCTCCCAATAATACTTACATGCCATATAGAGACCCTAGCAGACCGGATGGGAGGACTGCTGCCGCAAAGGCTATGAAAGGTGCCCTTGGTACTGCTACCGGTACCACCCATAAACTCGGACCCAAAGCGAACCAAGGTGCAATCAATGCTGGGCTACGTGCTCTTGACCGGACTGGCAAAGCCTGCAGAAAATGGGAAAGGACTGGCTTCAAGATTAAGTCATTCACTGGTAGAGTTTGGGAGATACCTTCGTGGCGGACTCCAAATCCGAAAGCGTTCGGTTCTGAGAGCGAGCAAGGAACCTCCAACAGCCAAAGCAAAGAAAACAGCAGCAGCAATGTTGGTAGCGACAAAAGCCCTGCTGTCAACCCTTCTGTTGTTGCAAGCTCTCCTGCTCCTGGCTTGGCCATACCCGCCTAAAGTCCTCTCCGGCTCTCTACAATTTCGACCTAATCAATTTGGCGGATGTTATACTATATGGACACCGTGTCAGCGTATTGTATCATAGCGTGGCGTTATGGGGGTATGCGTGCTCAGGAGAATGTGCACGTAGTTCATTATAGACGGCTATTGATGGAAAAGGAGAAGTTGAACAACATCATTTTCTATAAATGTAACTCATAGGTACGGTGCTCGTGCATTTGCTATATGAGGTGGACTAAGGCAAGGCAATCAACAATGCATTCCTCATTCTTATGCCTAGAATATTCCTGACGCTTCATACTCTTGATGCAGTTTTGTTCCATGCCATAGTAAGTTCTATCTCTGGCCCAGAACGACCATCCCTTATTCGCAATACGGCTTCCAGTGAGCTACCTTAGTCACCAATCCGAGGACCTACCTCAAATTTCGAGTATTCATTGGGGCCAGCCCACAATCCCTCTTACGCTCCGACAAATGTATTCACACCAACCAGTGACCGGGACAGTCCTACAGCTTCACACAGCCGAGAGCGATGGATTCAAAAAGTCTCAGTAAAGAGATATTCCGTGACCTCTAGACGTCTCTCGAATGTGACTCAATTGCTGAAACAAGATTCGTTCTGAGTCCACTCTGCATCTGCATGTGATCACAATGCTAGCATATTAATCTCACCTCTGGTACGGACATGACTATTCCCAGTGTAGATACCTAGACATCAGAGCATCGATAGAGAAATAACCCAGAGGCTCCTATCTCGAAGTATATTCAATACCTAGTAGGCTCTTAGGTATAATTGCTAGCTCATGATAAGGGGTAGCTTTGTTTTGGGGATTGGACCTATGATGAGCGGAGTGCGGGGCTTTTGTAGCCGAAGTCATGCACCTCAAGTCTCTCTCAGCAGCGCCAGTCGCCTGAACTGCTCTCCACGGCAAACACCTGCATCATGAGTCTTCCTAGTTGTATTCCCGCCTCACCTCACAACAGCTTGAAGCTATCCGGCACTATGATATTGCAAATCCTGGCGTCATAGCACGATAGTCGCCTTCGTGTTATGTAAGGTCGCCCTAATCCTTACTACAGTTAACTGTGCAGCCTACCTGTTCTTCAAGTGTCCACCCTCATTAAGAGAACGTCGTTGCTCAAAAAGCGTGAAGTATATATTCAGAAGTGTGTTGCAACAACGTGATCATTCATTTATTGAAGGGTGGTGCTTGAAATGACCAACGCACCTCCCTATGGCTCCCCTGGAGCGCCACATCTATCGTATTCGAACCCAACCCCTGGGATGATGCCACGGCAAACGTCTTATGCGTCAGTGGCTGCTGGAACAGCTGGGAGACCTCACGCACCACGAATAGGATATTCGAGTACTTCCGCATATCCTCCTAGCTCAGACCAGCCGTCCAGAATACCTCAGCCCATCTCTGACCCCGACACACAAGGAGAAGGAGCGATCACTATACCAGGATCCTGGGGAAGAGGGAACAATATGTCCAGCTACTCGAGTCCACGATTTCCAAGTCAGAGCTATGGGGTTGGCAGTTCAGGTCCTTTGGGATTCTTCAAGCCAACATATCTGAGACACTCACGGTACATGGAGGAGCTCGAAGCGGCCCACAAAGCAAAAATAGCTGCTGAGCGTGATGAACCACCTAATCGTTCTTCGGTCACTGGATCACTCTCCACCAGCTCCAGCAGTGTCAGTCTACACAAGATGGCCCCTTCCCACCGCGGCATGACATATGAGATAATAGAACGAGAACCGCACGTGGAGGAGGATATTGTACCACCATTGCCGTCAAAATTTGCCGAAGGAGACAAATTGGGAAGCATTGAGATATCAGCAGACGGACTGGAACTCAAGTATGTCGGACTCTCTAAGATGGGTGACCACGAAGCCGCTGCTACCCGTTCAGACCATCCTATGCCTTCTCAATGCGGTATCTACTACTACGAAGTCAATATAATCGCTAAGGGTAAAGAGGGTATGATAGGAATCGGGTTTTCCGGGGCAAATGTATCGTTAGAGAAGCTCCCTGGCTGGGAGCCGGACAGTTGGGCATATCATGGAGATGACGGCAAGTCATTTTGCTGTCAAATTCCAGGGAAACCATACGGGCCTACGTTCACTTCGGGAGACGTTGTCGGCTGCGGTGTTAATTTCATGACCGGCTGTGCCTTCTTTACCAAGAACGGAAATTTTTTAAGTAGGTGTCGTATCGTTCGAGCGTTCTGGAAATCACATGTGATGACTAATGGGCTCCTAGACAACGCATTTAAAGATCTAAGGGACATCAAGCTCTATCCTTCCATTGGCATGAAACGCCCCCATGCGCATTTGAGTGTCAATTTTGGTCAGAAACCCTTCGTATTCAATATAGACGGCATGGTGTCTGTAAGTGGATGATTCGGTGCTATTCGAAAGATGATTCTGATTTTAAACAGGAGGCAAGACAGACTGTCACAAACGAAATCAATAATGCCGATATCTCTAATCTACATCCTACTCTCAACAAAGATGATCTGTGCAAGGCACTAGTAGCCCAGTATCTATCACACGATGGCTACGTGGAAACAGCTAAAGCTTTTGCGGAAGAGGTACGTGCTGAAGCTACAGCTTTGAGGGGTAGCCCAGAATCAAGACTTGAGAGTTATCTCTCCATTGAGGAGGACCGTGATGCTACAAATAGGCACCGTATGTGACCTCAGACTTTGGGAGAGAATTCAAGTTCGCTGATGTGCCCTTAGAAATACGGAAAGCTATTCTAGAGGGAGATATCGACAAGGCGTTGAAGCTCACTAATACATTCTACCCACAAGTGTTACCGGAGAATCCCCGAATATATTTCCGGCTACGGTGTAGAAGATTCGTCGAATTGATGCGTCAAAGTACAGAGATCCTTGATGCCTCACACCACAAAGGCAGTAAAGCAATGAACGGACTTTCAACAGCCATATCGGATGACGGCTTTGACCCGGAAATGGATCTGGACGAGCCAATGAGAGATGGCGATGACTGGGATAAGATGGACACGGAAGAAGCCGACGCCAACATGAAGTACGATGCACATATTACCCAAATGATTCAATATGGCCAGGAACTCAAGAAAGAGTTTCAGCATGATCAGAGCAAGCTTGTGACAGAGACTTTCACGGAGATCTTCTCTATGTTTTCGTACCCGGATCCTAGGAAATCCCCTCACGGGAAGCTCCTGGATAGTAGCCAACGAGACCCGGTAGCGGAGGCTTTAAATTCTGCGATCTTGGGTAGGCGTCCTCCCTATCCTAGCGCAAATCGTTCTGTGAGTACTGACAAAGAAGCAGTGTCTCTGGGCAAGTCATCCAGCACAGCGCTAGAACGCCTATATAAGCAAACAGCTGTTCTCGTCGAGATTATCAGTGAAGACGGCGGACCCGGTGCTCTGATTAATGTTCCGAATATTCTCAAGTCCAGCAGGTCGTGGTAGTGTTGCTACTTCTTCTTCAACAGTGAATTCCTTTATTTGTACTGAGCACGGCATTATGGATGCAGATTGGGAGCGGGAGTACTACTTGAACAGGGCGAGGTCACTCGGCGTTCTCACCACTCTTGCATTCCTCGACCAGGTTGTCGACCATGTAGATAGACTGCGGCACATACCTACACGTATCATGGCAGCACCAAGTCTGTAGGATAGTCTTAGAATACAAGCATGCGTACTCGTCAAAATCAGGTCATGATGGTAATTTTAGCGACTCTTGCAGAACGCTTGCACCCGAAAGTCAGCACAGCCGCATTGTCCGGAACTTGGGTGGCTTCAAATATGGCGCACAAGGCAGCCACGATGCGTGCTGCAGAATTTGCTACTTACAACCTAGAAGGTATGCTATCGTTGGAATCCTTAACCCCTTCACGAGGACCTACCCACCCGTGTACGACATGTCTGTGAGAATACAGCTCGATAAACCCCACGCCCATTTTACGAACCTCGACCTTATTTCCGGAATCGTGATTCTAAGCATAACCGGCAATGAAACCATATCCCTGATAACAGTGAAGCTCGAGGGGGAAAGTAGGACTCGTTTGGCTGGCCCAACAAATCCACGAGGCACCTATGATCCCTATGAGAGGGATCAGGCACAGCTAGAGGTCCATAAGGTGAGTAAGTACCCATTAGATGCAATAATGCTTGGGGATGTTGTGCTGAGTATAGCCATAGCTTCTTTATCAGACTCAGACTGTCTTTCCCACGCAAGAGCTTCTCCGGGCATCAGGAGGGAGCGGCAACTATACGCTACCAGGGAACACATATAGATATCCTTTTCAGTTCAAGGTATTACCGGGCTTTATGCTAGCTACAGTGTATATCTGACAGTTCTTCAAGATCAGACTGAACAATGATTGCTCCAACAACAATTCGGTGCTCACCAATCTCAGTCCTTTGCGGCTAGAGATGGCAAGAAACACGGATAGGCATGTAAAGAAGACGCTTCCACCTACTCTCAGTGGATTGCCTGGTGAGGCAGAGATACGATACTATGTGAAAGCAACTGTGCAGCGGCCGGCTTTCTACAAAGAGAACTTTAGAGCAGTATGTGTTGTCCTATGTCCCGACTACTTTTAGCCTATGATATGTCTTTTATCCTGCCGTGATGCTAATCCGGTATACAGATTGCACCTTTTACGTTCTTACCTATAGAACCGCCTCGACCTCCTGCAAATAAACGGGAGTTCTATGCTAGACGGTCCCATCAGTTCAGTCCAAGTATTGAAGTTCCCGGCAGACCAGGGCTCTTCCGCCAGCCTTCTATGCCAACAGGTCCTTCAGCCTCCACCGTGCTTCCCCCAAACATAAGCATCGACGGGCGTTTACCCGATCCACCCATTATCACTTGCAACGAACCGTTGCCTTTACGGATTTTGATCACGAAGAAGAACGACAGCCCCGCCAAGATATATCTCCAAATACTGAGCATCAATCTTATAGCGTTTACAACTGTCCGAGCTCACGAGCTTCGCAGGGAGGAAGTTTCGAGTTGGACCATCCTCAGTTCAGCAAATATGAGGACACCGTTAAATGAGGTGGTCGGAAGTGACGGCAGCAGGGTCCTGGAAGTCGACTCGAGGTTGTGGAAGCAGCGTACGCTGCCCAACACGATTTGCCCATCCTTCGAAACTTGTAATATAATGCGCAAGTACGTGCTAGAGGTCAAAGTGGGCTTGCAATGGGGTTCGCCTAATATCAACGTATGTCTTTATTCCCATTGTGTCTGGGTCTGACTGACAAACTATAGCCCGAACTTAGCGTCCAGCCCTTACGAATTGCTGTTGAAGTCTATTCTGGCATAGCTCCACCCCAGGCACTGCTCGACCAATTACACAGACGGCCTACCGGCCAAGCACCGTACATGGCCTCAAACTTACGTCCACCTGGGGTTGTAAACGGACCCCCGCCTCAATCTCCTCGGCCTCCGGTTCAGCAGGGGCCAAGTGATCATATTGAGCCTTCGCCGGGTGATATCCCTGATGAAGCACCTCCAAGCTACGAAGATGCGATGGCAGATGATCTGGGCCCAATAGATGGACCTAGAAGGCAGTATGAACAGCAGCCCAGTCAGACCCCGATCGGAGATGAGAAACGATCTGGAAATGACAGACTTTTTCCTTGATAACTCATTACGAACGATGAAGGACTTTATGTATCTCGATCAGCAATTCAGCGGGGTGTTGGTGTACTAGACTGTACTGAAGAAGGGTCTTTGGAGGGTATCGTTCTGTTAATGATAATGGCTAAGTCAACGTCGAAGTTATTTGACACCGTAGGCCCTATCCAGCCCGTCTTTGTATTCTACATGCAAGCAATCATTTTCATTTGATATATTAGACAGTTTCGAGCATAATTGCCCAAAAGAAAGGAGGGTTATAATGGATTGCAAATAGAGCGCTATGATTGGCCGGAGCTCCTTATCGATTAGGGCAAGGCCGAGCGAAGTCGTCATGACATGCTGCAGGTCCAAAGCGAACAGTGATTGTCACTCCACCGCGCAACACCTCCCCTTTCCCCTTCGATCCTTCTTACATGCCATCCTTCGTCCTTTCCCTAACCAAATTTGCACTACGCAATCCTAGCCGCTTCTCAAAGATTCCAATATCCCCGTTCTCCACAGCAGTAAGAGCTATGGCACAGGAATATAAGATAAAAGGGCTCTCGAGCCTAGATTTGAAGAGTGGGGAGAAGCGTGAAGTCGAGGTCGAGGGGATCGAGAATGGCAAGGTTCTGTTAGCTAAAGTGGGAGATAAGACGCATGCTATGAGTGCCAATTGCACGCATTATGGGGCGCCGTTGAAGTTGGGCGTCTTAACGCCAGATGGGAGGTTAACTTGTGCTTGGCATGGGGGTCTGTCAACTTTATCGCTTTGTTTGACGATGTTACGATTGGGCTGATGGATATTATAGCTTGCTTCAATGTTGCTTCTGGTGACGTAGAGGACGCCCCAGCCTTGGATCCCCTGGCCAAGTTCGAGGTTGTGGAGAAGAGCGACGGCGTTTATATTAAGGGAGAGGAGAGTTCAATCAAGGCTAATAGGAGGCAAGTCAATACAAAATGCTCGGTTCAGGGGCAGGAGAAGGTGGTGGTAATAGGAGGGTAAGGATGCCACTCCAACATGTTCGCATTCAGAAACTAACTGTGCCTACAGAGGAAGCGGAGCGATGGGCTTAGTTCAAGCACTCCGCGAACAAAAATTTAAAGGTGCTATCACTATGATCTCGAGCGAACCATACCTCCCAATCGATCGAACCAAGCTATCCAAAGCTCTCATAGCCGACAAGTCGAAATTAGAGTGGCGGTCACAAGAGTGGTTCAAAACCTCCTCGATTGAAACCCTCCATGACGATGTAACCAGCGTCGACTTCAAGTCCAAAACCGTCTCCACTGCCTCCGGCTCCTCCCACCAATACACCAAACTCGTCCTTGCTACTGGTGGGACACCAAAAGCTCTTCCCTTACCTGGTTTCAAAGACCTCTCCAATATCTTCCTTCTCCGAACGATCCCAGACGTACAAGCCATCCTCTCCGCCGTCGGTGAGAAGAAAGGCAAGAAGATAGTCATAGTTGGCTCCTCTTTCATCGGCATGGAAGTCGGCAACGCACTGTCCTCCGACAACGAAGTGAGCATCATAGGCATGGAATCCGTCCCCTTGGAGCGCGTTATGGGCGCCGAAGTCGGCAAAATATTTCAAGAGCAAATCGGGAAGAAGGGTGTCAAATTCTATATGAACGCTTCTGTCGACTCCGCTCATCCATCATCTTCAGACGCGAAAGCTGTCGGCTCTGTTAAGCTGAAGGATGGTACTTCGCTGCCCGCTGATCTCGTTATCCTTGGCATTGGTGTAGCTCCATCCACTGCCTTCTTAAAAGATAACCCAGCCATCGAATTAGAAAAGGACGGCTCCCTCCAGACCTCCGAAAACTTCGCTGTAAAAGGCCTATCCGACGTCTACGCTCTCGGCGACATAGCCACCTATCCCTACCACGGCCCCGGCGGTAACGGCACCCTAACACGCATCGAGCACTGGAACGTTGCCCAGAACGCCGGCCGCAGCGTCGCTCGCTCCATCGTCTCCCCCTCCGCTTCACCAAAACCATTCATCCCCGTCTTCTGGTCAGCATTAGGTAGTCAGTTGCGCTACTGCGGTAATACGCCCAACGGATGGGAGGATTTAGTACTGCAAGGGGAGCCGAAAGAGGGGAAGTTTGCGGCGTTTTATGGGAAGGGGGATACGGTTGTGGCGGTGGCGAGTATGCAGATGGATCCGGTGATGACGCAGAGTGCGGAGTTGATGAGGAGGGGGAAGATGCCTGGGATGGGGGAATTGAGGAAGGGACTGGATGTTAGGGATGTGGGAGTGCCGGGGGAGGTTAAGATGTGAGATGAATACTCTTCTTACGTTTGGGTAGGTATTAATAGGAATGGGCATACCTGAGCTTCAAGATCTGAGAAGCACGAAGTTGCTATGAATATGAAAGACTGTTGTTGTTTCTGCACTATATTAAGACTTTTCAATCCTCTTTCTGGCTGATGCGGTGAGCAGCAGGGTATGTATGCCTTGACTACCTCTAAGGCTGTGGTGTGGCGAATGGTTGGACTGCGGGGCTTGCAAGGCCAGGTCTTAGCGGATGAAAGTGGTTGTTGTCCTTGGCAGCTTTTGACAACTCATCTCCATACCGTGAAGACAGGATTAATCACTTTCAACTGTGACTCTACGATGCCTCGCTATAGTTCTCGGAAGCTATATTGTGGATAAAGAAGGGTGGGTGGGTTATCAAACTTGGTTGTTGGGTTCCATGGCGGAAGTTTGTTCAGCCTTGTGGAGCTTTGCTTCGGCTCTGTGAATAGGGTCCACATAATTAGCAAGCTGTGTAGCTGCGGATTTGGTCCCCTGGGATATAATTCCGGGAGTGGACGGGATTTGAGGTTTGTTAAGCATTTGGGAGCTCGAGCTTAAGTGGAGTTAAGCTTGGGTGTGGGGGGAGGATGGGGTATGGTGGCTTGAGGATATGGAATTGTAGGGTGGGAATGTTATAGTTTGTGGGTTAATTCCTTATTTTTGATGATAGCGTCCCAGATGAGGTGGAGAGTAAGCCCATGTTACTTACGGTTCGACCAGATCTTAAGTTTTTCTCCAGCAAGCATAGCTCTGGGCGTCGAATATTAAAAGGCGAGAACCTCCTCCTCCCTTCTCCCTCGATTTCTCTCACCCACTGCTACATCTCCAAAATGCATTTCACAAGATCCGCACTGTTCTTCGGGGCGAGCCTAATAGGGCTTCTTCTCCCAAATACGAATGCCAGTCCACTCCCAACCACGACGGCTTCAGTTTCTGATGAATTTCATATACTCCCCTTCCCCCTTCCCACGCATGGGCCACACAAGATCAACATCTCAGGCCTAATTTTCGAGCTACCCACCGGCCTTGTCAAATTACCCGCCAGCCTTGTCAAAAAGCATGAACATCCAGAACCGACATCGCTATGTGGTGAGAGCTGCAAGATAATTAATGGGGAGTGCAAGTGCCCTCCTAAACTACCATTAGCGATGTGTACCGAGCCCTGCAAGTTTATTGAGGGGGAGTGTGTGTGCCCCCAACGTGATACTCCATGGCCTTTTATTGGGCCTTATGTACCAGTTCCCCCCACAGAGGAGACCTATCCCGGTGCGACTATGGATCTAACTCCACCTCCACCCGAGATGATCGCATCCTTGGAGAAACACGCAACCCTCGAGAACATAGCCGTCGATCGGAAAAAGCCCCAGCCCACATTCTTTCTTTGTCAAGACGATCCGGACTGTAATAAAGGGCATGCTGCCCCTTTCACAGCCGAAGCTGCAGTGATATCCAAGAGGAGGGACATGGGTCATCCAACCCTCTCCCACCGGGGTGATAAAGCAGAGCCAACGATTACTCAAACCTCGACCACGACCCATTCCCCCACCCCAACCACTCCGATTCCCGCTTGCGCCAGCCACGATGTAGAATGTCTGAACCAACACCATGACAACCACTACAACACATCAAAACCAAGTCACCATTTCGTGTTTATATTCACCGCCACTGTGGTACACCCTCCCACTCCAACAGCTGCGATTAAAGAATGCCCTGAGAACGATCGCCAGTGTCAGGGTTCATTTCTCGCGCCTCCTCAGCTGGAAAAGCGTGTACCCGGTATCCCAGGGAAATTGTGCGAGTTTTCTGATGACCAGGGGTGTCAGATACCACCTGCCAAGGAGGAGAAGGAGGAGAAACGCAATAAGGATATTGTACTACCACCAAATGCAACCGCCATCCCAGAGCTGAATGACGTCCATTGTAACGGGAAGCCCTGGCTGTGCTTATAGCCGCTATCTCAAAGGAGTTGGATCGATGTCCCATGGAGAGAGTGGCTGGTTGGCGTGATAGACGTTGGCTTGAGATTTATGCTGTGAAATGATTTGGATAGTGGAGTATGATCCATAATGCATGCTGGGCGCTGTTGGAGTACTTGGGATGCAGGATACCCCAGAGTTCTACGGCGGTGAAATTGTTTGTTCTAATTTGGTAGTGTTGCATGTCAGTTAGTCAGTACCAATAAAAGGGTAGAATAGTAGTATCTGATGTTTCACGCTGTGGTATTAACTCCCTAGTGTTCCAAATCTGTGCGTTCTGGCCTGCATCTATAACCTTGAGTGCGTTTTGAGGCTAGAAGGTATGTCCTATTGAGCCGTTTCTTTTGCGAGATATCCTTTTCATAAGTAGCCAGCAAGCCTACCAAGCCTCAGGGCTCCTGGTAGGTAACTGAACCCCTAAGCCGGGATGTTTTCGAAGATTTGCAGATAGGAAAGGTGTGGAGACCAAGGGAAGAAGACCAATCTTCGCGTGAGTTGTTGGGACAAGCGCCGAGAGCCGAGATGAAACATTGGTATGGTGGATCAATGAATGAAACAACCCCACCTCTCAGCCTTGTCATAGTGCGCTCCATCGAAACGAAACTTGGTTTGTCTCAGCTAAGATCGACTGCCCGCGGTTCTTGCTATTGATAGTCCTGTAGGGCGTTTAAGGCCGAGAGATGTGGTTGTAGTAGATGACCTGATACCTCAGGAGAGTACTCCCACGTGAGAGCGCTTCTTCTGTTAATGAGACATCCATACGATTGACTATGTCTCGTTTGTGTGGCAACAGAGGGGTCGACTGTGTGGCGAACAAACCCTGCATTGAAATTGTTCTTGTCTTGCCTGGGACTTCTATCTCCGAACTCTTCGATTCTTGGGACTCTATTCTACTGTCAGGTCCAGCGAAGTAGAATGCTTGACACAACGGGCGTGACATATGAGACGTCTCGGTGTAAGTATGAAGACACATTCCGTCTTGCTTTACAGTATCGTCTTCGGACTCCCATAAAGTGGATAGTTCCGTGCACCTTCAACATAATCTACCTCCCATTTTCACACACCTGTATAGCGCTGCTGGACAGCCAAAATTTTGGAATCGGCCAACTCGTATCACATTTGGATATAGGTGCCCATTTTTCTCCAGTACATCATTGACGACGTACCATATCCTCGACTCCATATATTTTCTCGCTGTCATGCAATCTCTTCCTTAGTGATTTTCAATCCTTTTTGTCCAACGGCTTGCCCGCTGCATGAACCCACGTCAGCTAATACGACTCCCCTGTACAAGCACATACCTTCGAATAAGCCCAGCATCGAGTAAAAATGGTGCATGTCCTCACAGCAACAATATGTTTCATCACCGCAGTCCTCTCTTTCAACATAGCGCCTCCTCTCAATTCCAAGACCAACATCCATCGAACCCTCACCCACTACAAACCCTACTCGTGGAAAACGTTCAACCTCTCGCTAAACCCTTTCTCGTCCGCCAAGTGTACTGGCAGATCCCTTCTCGACCGCAACGTCCAATACAACACCCCCAGCATCCCTTCCATCAATGAGCCGAGCTGGGTGAAACAATCCTACCTCATCGACCGCAGTCTGTTCCTTAGGGAGCAGCCCGACTTTAGCGCTAGTGTGGACAGCCTATCTGACCCTTTCAATGTGAATGAGCGTACGGCAACGAAATGGCAGAGTCCGGGAGAGCTTTAGCGTGCCAGGTTCTGATGCTCATGAGGAAGGAGACGACGGCCGGGTGTCGGTAAGTTGTGGCATCCTCAGGGCGTACTGGCACTAGAATTGCTGTTTATAGACCTTATAATCGATTCATCTATACATAGATCAATAATGCATATATAAGATCCGTTGCACTAACTCACCTGCGAGTCATTCTGAGGGAGACGGCTGGCGAGCGTGGTTATTGGTTTCCATAGGTGCACAGGCGGCGAAATCGTGGGCTTAGGACTGCGATGTTCTTGTGGAGGTATGATACCTAGTTCTGGTGCTGTTTTGGGAGTTGCGTTCGTAGTTATGGTGTCTATGTGGATTTCTGGGACGCGTTCCCTGGCGCTATTCGGTTCTGGCGTGAGCGTTAGACGTAGTATTGGACGCTGGAGAGGTTAGTGTGCAATTTTTGTGGTGGGTATTTTACAGATTTCGGGAAAGAGCAGGAAGGAGCGGTTGCCCCGACTGGAGAAGACGTAGATAGATTTTTTAATGGTATCGTCATAATCGTTCATTGGTATCTCGCATTCACCATACATACCTTATTTTCCTGCTCACCGCCCGCTGGTCGTAAATTCCGTGAAGTATCGCTGAAAAGAGAGATTTAAAGCTCCATTACCCCCCCATGGTATCATCGCATATAAATCTATTACCCTCACAAGTCCTGGGCATACAAGGCGGGTCGTGTGTACGACACCATTACATCCAGTTAAACATCCCATCCTTAGGCATACCGCCCTGGCCATTGGTGCCATCCATCTGATAGTCCTTCATCATATCCTCCCATCCCGTCCAATTCATGTTCTCATCCATAACAGGCTGGTCCGGGCTAAAGACATTTGGGTCTAAGAGAAAAGAGGCAGGATCTACCATACCATTTGATTGCATCCGATCCATTGGTACATACTGCTGCTGATCGAGACCATTCGGATTCATTGATTGCGGAGTCATCATCACTGGAAATCCGTCAATGGGCGAAGAGGTGTCAAAGGCAACGAAATCAGTGATGCCATCCATTGTCGACATTGGCCCTGGAGGGATGCCTAATGACGAAATATTCGGTCCCATAGACCCATCTAGTGGGAATCGACTCTGGTTTTGTAGCCCCTTCAATCTCTCATCCTTAGCTTTGACCAGTAATTTCCGCAACGGCTTCCACAACATGCCACGTTGGCTTGTGGAAATATGTGTTTCTTCGTCTGCTAAAGCGCTGTCGATGACTGCCCAGGCTTTTTCAACTGCGGGACCGGTGGTACGAATGCATAATTCCGAAAGAACGAAGGCCAGAGCATGCCATTGGACGTAAGTACGGAACAGCCAGCCCCATTTAAGCGTACTCTTGTCTGTTTCCAACAATCTGGAGAACTCAATGACTTCAACTGAAGTATCAAATAGGCGGTCTTTCACTTCTTGGGTCAGTCCTGCTCCACGATCGATGCGCGAAAGTGGGTGGTGAATGACAAGCCACATCTTAGCCATGATAAGGCGAGCTACCAACGCTGCAACCCAGTGGAGAGGAATACTCATATCCAAGTATTTAAGGTATTTTTGTTCGAGGTATTGATGCAGATCATCAATATGCTTTTCTTTATCTTCAAGGGTGACGTTACTCATCTTCGTTTGGCAACGCCCTTGTCTTGGAGGTGCGTAGCTCATGTGACGTATCGTCGTGCTAACTGAGAAGCGGATAAGATCAAAAGTCATCTCGGTTGCACCTTCATGTTCTACTGGTGTCTGTGTCATATCGGGACTGATGTCTTCATCATTGATATTGAGAGGGAGCTTGGTGTCGAAGTTATGTTCCACAATTGTAGGATCCGTGCCGTGATCTTCCGAAGCGCGTATATCCAGTGTACATATCTGCCACCACAGTCGGCGGCGCATTTCTGTTTCGAAAGGCTTGAGGCCGAACTGTTGGCCATCTCGGTGACAACCCTGAGCTTGGGCGAGACGGACTAAAAGACCCATTATTGTCCAGACGTAACGCGTATCGTCGGATCTACGGGCACATGTAAGGAACACTAGCATTGCTTGTAAGACAATGAATTCTTGGGTGTTGAGAAATCCGGTCCGAGCTAGCGCTTGCTCAGTCGCAAAACGATATTTGCGAAGTGCCTGCTGCTTCTCCAACCCTAAGCGCGCCATGCAGTCGTTCGGCGACAACGAGGTTACTGCGGCATAGTAAATGGTAAACATGAAGACTTCGATCGGCTTGCTGACATTGTCCAAATCCTGCGCGGCCCTATAGAATATCTTTTGGTGGTAGGGCATATGAAGAATCTTGATTATAGGGTCGACGTTAGACTTGTATATGTCCCAGTATGTGGGTATTTGTTCCCGTGGGGGGTGAAAATTGCGAAGAGAAAGTACGGTCGAACTGAAACTGAAAATGAATCCTTGATGGTTCGCTGTTGCATCCGAGCCTGATCCCGGCGAAGGGTAATCATCTTCGTCGTCTGTAGGATCATCTAATATATCTCGCATCTCCATCACTTCCTCGCTTAGGCTGCTCCAGAACTTGTTGCTGACGTATCGACTCCTCCCGTCCTCCACTACCAGTCTCCCAAATTCCTTGGCCACGCCTGCGGTACCATCCGTATGAATCGGCTCATCTTTCAAGTCAGATTTCCAATTCTCGTAGATCCCTGGTAGACCATGTTTCTCTTGCTTGATCTTGCATGTCCCATTTGGACTGGCTGGCTGAGGACTTGTATTCTCAGCCTCGACATTCTCGATGATCGTCAAACCATTCTCATCCGCTCCCTTCTGAAATTTCTGCACCACTCCTTCCAACCTCCTCAGTCGTGCCAATAGTTCCTGGTTCTCTGGCTTTCGACTGCGCCTTGGGGCTCGCCCTGGGCCTGGAAAGACACATTCGATAGCGGCTCTGTTGCAATTTGAACACGGATGTCTTTTGTCACATCTGACTTTGCGCTTTCTGCAGGTGATACATGATCTCGAATTTAATGCTGAAGCTCCATTCGCACCGTTTGCCGGAGGGGTTGTTCTCGTCGCGTGAGCTGAGGCTGAGTCGCTTGGGGAGTGGCTACTGCTGGCGTTGAAGCTTGACTGAGGAGCGACGGTAGGTGAGATGGTTTCCGCAGGAGAGATAGAGAAATTTGTATCAAGTGGAGGCATAGTCATAGAGCATGTCCCGACCAAGGATGGCGACAAAGTGAACAGGATCCGTTAAAGCTGTATAGCCGTCCGAGAGCTGTTTGAAACTCAATATAAACGCTAAACCATCGGCCTTTATATAAACGCCGATACGCCTGAAAAGAGCAGCCTCGAAATGAGGGCGCAGTCTCGTGCAAATGAGGTTTGCCTACGAGTATGGTGAGATAATAGTCATTGAGGCTTTTTTGGACAGAGGGAAGGATGAGCAGCCACTAATAATCATTCTGGAACATTTCTATATCAGCTGCCTGAAGTGACGCATCGCGACATCTGAATCGGCGTTCTAATTGGTAAATGGCGCGGTATGTGCTCCGTAAGCATGCTGCTGCTGACTGAACCCGCCGAATTGTTGATTACTCATGCTTTGCTTCTAACATGGTCCAGATCTGCACACAGAAGGAAAGTCGGCGATAAGGTAGTCCTACCCATATCGTATTGTATACGTGACTCGGATGAACAACTATTTTATATACCCCAAGGCTGTCCTGTAGCTTGCTGGGCTTTTCCTATGACTCGCAATATGTCTTACATTTTGGCTGAGTTGGTAATTACTCAAAATGACCCTAGAACACCAAACCTGTACTGCGATCGCTAAATGCCATGTCATTCCAGATCCAACGCAAGCTATGCTGCAATAAACCTCGCTGCAAATGATCCGACGAAGTTCCACGCAGATGGGCATGATCGCCGTACAACCCCGCCTTCGCCTGTTACACTCTGTCGTCCTGAATGAAGACTCTGTCTTCTGCGCTGTGCCCCTCGTCCTTCACCACTTCCTTATATTTCATAGACTCTTGTATTAATGTGGGGTTTGTTCGTCGTCTCCTGCCAGCGTCATCGTGTCAGCCATGGCAGCGGTCTCCTGCCAGCATCACTGGTGTCAGCCATGGGGCCTCCTTCCTTGCCTGCAAATCTTCCCTCCGCGGGCGCGAAACGCTGCTTGCGAGTTGGAGCAGGGGTCCCTGGTGTCAAATTGCATAAATTGCATCGCCAGTGGGGTGACTGACTTTCTTTGCTCCCATTCCATGCTCGTCGAATTGAATTCATGTCTGCCTTCATCATTAGCACTTTGTAAAGGTTGGGGGCAACTAGGAAAGCGTTACCCGGAGTATCTTGTTCTGGTGAGTGAGGCCGCGCCATATTCAGAGGTGAGAAGCTTTGCATAGTCGTAAGGTATTTTCACATTCTGGCCCTCGAATATACTGTCACGCAACGGGAACAAGTCTTGCGTCTAGAAGAGAAAGATCTTAGCATATTGGTACCAGAGAGCATCCAGCACTCAGCAACACTTACCAACTCCTCGTGTTGGTCTTTGGAACAAAGGACACTCTTCTTGCCTGGCCTGGGTCTCACGGCTGTAATGTCGATGAACAAGCCTGTTTCGGTATCAATCCATCGTGCATCAATGACATTCAGGTAGTCTTCATATGAGTCATCTGTGTATTTGGGATTGACTTCCAGTAGATAATTGCGCTTCTTGAAGTTGTGAATGGTCATATTGTAATAGCTTGCGAGGAAGTGGACAGTCGTATTGGTCATTTGTACATCAATGTCGGAATCCCAAGGTAAGATCTGGAGCTGATTAGCTAGGGGGAGCGGTAAGGATAGGTCATCTGGCCTTACCTTGCGATTCCACCACCAACCCAGCAATGTCCCGTGTATGATCCAGGTCTCTGCGCCCAAATCTGCCATTGTCCAGAGGTAGGATTGCATCAGAAGTGTGAGATTCGTCTTTTGTTCTTCGTAAGGCAGGGTATGGTCAATGAAGCTAGGTATGATTAGCACTTCTAGTTCCATCAGATAACAGGACATTGACATACCGGCCGTCGTAGTGAGGATGGAAGCTTTGGCTTTCGTTAAAAACACTATTGTCAAACATGCTTTGAGATACACTCACATTGATTCGTCTTCGTGATGTTAGCGATGTAAGGGGCATGATCGGAAAGATAAACCTACGCCAGTACTTGTCCTTCGGATCACCGCCTCTTCCACCCATATATTTGTACTCCGGATGGATCCTCACGCTCTCGAAATCGGCATCGCCTTGCACCCAGCGTATCTGGAGTAGTAAGGCTAGCAGCGTGAGGGCGGGCCCAAGCCAGTAGGCTGGCCGGAAGATCATTGGGACGACTGCTGGAAATGCAATGACCGCATAGTCGGCGCTCGTCCAGATCGCAGGTTCGTAGGCCTATAAGACTGAAGGCAAAATATTGTCGTGGTAGATATTGAGGAGCGGATATGGTTATATTGACAGAGGGGTCGCGTGCCCGAAACTACCGGACCAAGGTTTCTCCAGGCAGGCCTATAGTAGTATTTTGTGATAGAGATGACGCCTCCTCAGGAGAGAATTAGGCCGACAATTGGCTGCTGGCGCAGGGATGTCCGACACAATATGTGAAACTTGGCGGGATAATAGAGTCGTCGAATGCGTCGGGAACAAAGCGTCGTCACCAGTCGCATTAGAACTTCCGTCCTTGCTCTAATTGGTGGATGTTACCCTTCTATGCGCGTCAGCCGGATACGTAGCCCTATTGTCGGTAATCGAAGGCATCCAAGGACTTTTTCATGAAGTATAGAGGTTCAATCACTCTGAAATCGCAATATTTACATTAAGCTGGGATAGGGAAGATTGCGGGCTGGACCTTCTGGGGGATTCTTCACCCATTCTTCGGTCAGCCCCGGCTAGCCGCGTGGGAAAAGCTTAGTTGCAAAGCTTGGTACAATAGTACGACCGCTAAGCGAGCTAAGGATTCAATTGAAATACCTTAATGCTGCATACACACGCCAGATCTTTGAAGCGTTTATGAACACTTGCAATCCTGTAGCAGCAAATTATCTATTTATGAATGTGCTCTCATTCCTGTCAAGGCAGATAAACCTGCCGATGCTCTATGATTCAAGGTCGCAATGGAAAGGGTAGAAAGAACAACCACGGTTACCCAATTGTCATATCCGTCAAACCCTCTATGAAGAAGCTGGAGCTGAGCTCAATGCTCTAACAACCTCAAACTTCCCTGAACAACCACATTCTCCAAGATGGAGCCGGGAGGAATATCAATTGTGCTGCCTTCCGTAGCCACAATAATCACTGTGCCCTTCAAAACCACCCCTCGTCCAAGATTAACAGCACCAGTAATCGTCAAATGATCCAGCTCCAGAATTTTGGGAATACTGCTAATTCGCTTTTGGAAATCACTGACTTTCTTGAAGTCGTTGCCCAGCTTGATCAACGGTGCCGGGCCGAAACGGTCGGAATGCATGACAAGCTGGCCATGCTTCAAGCTGTAGAGGTCTGACTTGACGAGCATGAGATCGGAACAGGTCTTGACGGGTAAGAAACGTCGACGAGGAACGTTGACACCATGGGCATTTTTGAAGTGACGGATAGCTGCACCAACGGCCGTCTCTAACTGAACGATGTTGACATCAGACTCTCCCTTCTTGTCAGCCGGAATAGACTTATTGTTAGGTATGATCTCCAGTTCAAGGTCGTTGTTCTCGACCACACGCTTGATAGCCTTCAAGTTGAGCCAGATGTTATTGGTGTTGAAGTATTTGAACTTCTTGATAGACTTGAACTCGTTTGTGTGCTCCTTTGGAACCTGGGCAATTTCAAGAAGGCGGACTGAGCCCTCGTAGTCGATTATCGTACCACCCTTGACATCAGCCTTGGTCTTGTCAGTTAATTCCATTATGTACTCAGCGTCCGATTGAACCATGTGCTGCAAGATGCGAAGGTCAACGACAGCACCCAAGTTGTCGGCATTAGAGAGGAACAGAATCTCGACGCCTCGCTCAATGAGCTTATCAAGGATACCAGAATTGTAAAGAGACTCGAAGACATCTCCATGGCCAGGCGGGTACCAATCAGAAATCTGCGAATCGTAGGACTTGGGGGCTGGGAGAAGGGAATCCCTCAAGACGCGGGGATATCGGGACTGGTTGAAAGTCAGAATGTCGATGCTGTGGCCCTCGTATTTTTTGATGATGTTTTGTGTATCCTCGTCCGTGTTGAAGGAGTTCATCAGGACGAAAGGTACATTGACATTGTAAGTCCGATTGAGATATTCGATTTGGCGCACGGATAGATCAAGGAAAGACATGCCATCGCGGACTTCGATGACTGACTTGGGCCCAACACACCCCATGGATGTTCCCAAACCGCCATTGAGTTTGATCACCGCGAGCTTCTTGAGGTATTCGACAGACTCAGAATTGGCAAGCTCATTGTAGTCGACGACTTGTGAGGGAGCGGGTGGAGCAATGCGGTCCCAAGATAGAACATTCCCCTTAGCCTTATCATTCAGCCAACGACGGAACAATTCAAAGAAATTTTCCATCTCAGTCTCGAATCTTTCCCTTTCATTTTCGTCCTTGCATGTCTCTTGTAGTGCGTGGAGGGCATTTCGCATTTGGTTGGCCGCGATAGCGGTGGAAGCATTTTCGAAGGCCTTAGAGTCGGCACGAGGCCTCGTTAGCTGTGAACATGTAGAATCTAGTGCCATGGCAAATGCAAGAGCCTGGGTGATTATGTGCGCAACAGCGACAGGGGTTTGAGCCTGGGAAGATGGAGGGGGAGACAAGAGATAGGGACAGGTATAAATGGATGTAGAACTATGTATGGTTGTACAGCGACTGTGTTGAGGCACTGTAGGTGCTGAAGAGTGCGGTACCAAGCAGGAAGCCTGTGGTGGTCTGAGTGATGCAAGGGAAATTAATGCTCCAATATTGCTGTGCAGGAATGCTTGCGTGCGTAAGCAATGTTTGATGGAAGTTGTAGGTGTTGATGTTTATTTGGGCGTCGTTGTTGCAGGCTCTGGGGCAAAAGGAGCAATTACCCCACAGGATATTCACACCTTCCCAGCACAAATGGCCAGGGCTTCCCGCTTGACCCATGCACTTTACTGTCTGCACGATATATTGCAACTTATTCCAGAGCTTCAAGACTTACCATATGGGATTGAGACTTCTGGTGATGATTGTTCCGCTTGGAGGCAGTAGCCTCGCCATTGGGTACACCACCTTCCCGTAGGTGGGCAGGTATAGCTCTCTGTGCTGCCGCCATTGTGATTGTTTGTGCTTCAGAGGGATAAGGTGTTGTTCTTCTAGAGAATCCAGAAATGGTGAGCTTCGGTATCCAAGACAATATAAATTCTCAGAGAACGGGAAGGGCTTGGGAGGGTGGGGTAGCACGGATAGGTATGATGCAACAGGTCAATTGGCAACCGATTGGACAACCAACTCGTGTCTTTGGCGGACCCAAATTCCACGACAGGAGCGCCAGATGCGGCTGTTGTACTTAGAGCAGGTGTTGGGGAGCTTGGGGAGTCGTGGGGTGTGGGGGAGTAAGGTAGTACTCACGCAATTGAGCTGTTGAGCTTTGTTCAATGCGAGGGACTGGACTATAAAGACAGTACGGGGTTCTGTCACAATTTCAAGTTTCAACTAGGGGATTGGAGTAATGCCTGTGGCACGAATGAAAATAAATATCTACCCCAAAATACCGTTGGGTCAACACTCGAATTTGAGCGTTTGGCCGCAGAGCTCTCGGCTGTGGATAATCCCTATCTTTTTCCCGTCTAGGCCTAGGCACGGGTGGGGCGTTTAAAACGTGCTGGCCTCGCTCGCTCAGAAAGGCGCTATGGAAGAATTTTCGCGAGATTGACATGTCCAATTCAAGGCTGTACTGATACACTTTACTATCACACCGCCTACCATCGCCACCTTCCGTGTGAAGGCGTAACACTCCATACGGCATGTTTCGGGCAGCTTTATCTATAGATTCGGCAGGTTCCTAGCATGACAGGCTGTCTTCGATCGACAGGAAATGAGCTATCTGCAATACGATATCGACAGGGCCTAGATTTGGCACATGGATTCCCAGAACAGGTCATTTCGCCAAGCTGGTACTTCTGGCTTGGAATACGCAGATGTCTATCACGGTCGATGACACCCCACATCTTTACCCCTTTAAATCGAGAAAGGAGAGATGGCGGAATCCTTGCAATAGTATCAGCATTACGAGCACCGACGATCAAAAGTCATACAAGAGGACTTTCGGTGTTAGAGTGCTGAATAATGGTCCATAATGAAGCTTGAGCTACTAGGTTATTTGATCAGTTTTTAGCGTAGTCTTGACTACGTCTCTATCAATCCGAGAACCATACAGGGACGGCTTAAACAAATCTGAGCCCTTCTCGCAGACTGGACATTCTTCATAAAGCATCCAACCGCACGCCATTCTGGCCCTCCATACGCCCTATATCAGTATATGCGTGCAAACCTCGGAGCGTCGTAACCGATTGTAGCAGGAAGTAACCGCTGAAACGCTGAACCTTTTCAACCTAACAAGTCATCTAAGGCTCCTCCATTCTTCTGGCCATTATTCTGCATTGGTTGCATCGGTGCCGTTGTCGAGCTTGCGGCAGGCGCTCCCCAAATGCCTGCGGCTGCCTTCTGCTTCTGCATGCTCGCAAGGTTTGGTCCACTATTCGCTGGCGTAGAAGTTGTCTTGATACCAGCGTTTGCACTTGCTGCTGACCAAAGCGATCCGAAAGCGTCGCCACCAGACGCTGATGGTTTCGTGGGAGGTTTTGAAAAAGAATTAGTGGGAGTGGTGGAGGGCTTACCGCCCAGTGCAGAGGACGATTGCGAGGCGGGCGTGGGTACTTGGACGGATGTGAAATAGTTCGGTGTGGCAGCTTGGTAGCCTGTGGGTCGCGGCACTTGATTCGATTGATGTGTTTGCATTAGTGATGGAGATGCGAAGGCGCTTGCTGGTGGCGATGAGATGTTGTAGTTACTGGCTGGGGGAGAAGCCATGCTGCTAGTAGCGCTAGGAGCTGGGGATATTGAATTGAATCCAACAAGATCATTGAGATTGGCGCCTTGAGAGGGAGCCACGGGCTTCGGAGCGGCATATTGCGTGCCTGTAGCTGTACTGGTGGTTATGGGCGATGGGAGGTTGTGTATCGAAGGATGTGAGGTCGTGGTAACAGTAGGCGTTGCTGACTGAAAATCGTCAAACTCGTCGTCATCTGCACCACTAGCCTGCATTGATCCCAGTCCATTTCCTAAAGAGCTAGAGACAGCTTGCTTCGGACTGGAGCCGAACTCCTTTGGTGGGGTTTCGGGTGGGATGTCATCGTCAAAGCCTAGGATATCGATTTCCGGTTCTTTCGGCTTCGGCGGTTCTGCCGCTTTAGCCTTACTGCTCGTTGCAGTTGTTTCTGACTTTCTTGGAGGAGGAGAAGTTGTGGCGCCATCGTCATATTCGTCGTACTCTTCGAATCGATCCTTCCTACTAGAGTCCTGGAACCCAGACGTGTTTCCTCCAAATCCACCACCATCACCGTAAACGCCACCACTATATCCTCCATAGGAACCGGAGTCCTCATTCCCAAAGCCCCCATAACGGCTACCACCGGACGTACCACCGCTCATGGCGCCACCCTCGACACCGCCAAACTTATTACGATTGATTCTAGCTTTCTTTCGCTCTGATCGGATGCGGTCAACATCTCCTAAAAGCTCAGCGAGCTCTTTAGATCGATTGCGAACGTTGATGCCTTGGTCTTTCCCATTTTGGTCAATGTAGTGGAATTGTCGTAGCATTTTCAACAAGGACAGGTGGGATCGGGCGTCATCGATAACTCTTTCGGAGCCGTTCTTAATGAGGAATTCCAAAAGTTGGAGGCCCTAGAACTCGTAAGTTATGGTCTTCAATTTATGTCCGCAATATAAGCACCTTGTAGATCTGCCTCCATTCTTCAGCAGCTTTCTCTGTAAATCGTTTATAGATCATTGGCATAATCTCATTGAGTAGTTGACTATGCCCAATTATTAAATAATACTTATATGAGGCTGTTTCGACACATACTAGCTGTGCGTGCCATTGGCAATTTCTTGCATGAGACTCGAGGAAGCCCCCCAGGGTTCGTTATTTGTGGCTTCACGAACCTGTAGTCACTGTCAAGTTGAGTCCCGAGTCCAACACGCCCGCGTGCAAACCTTTGCCTCCATCTCAGTATAGTTCATGACAGCTGTTACGAGACCCATAAGCTTGACCTAATTTCCTACTCCGAAGGGGAGGTTACCATTCTGGACCTTTCGTACACCTGCCTTCAGGTCATACAACGTCAGATTGCTGACCTGATCCTTGATACTGTTAAGATCCATGATGCTCGTGTTAATGTAGTACCTCAGTCGATGGAGTGATTAAAATTAGCAGCTTCAATCTTCAGGAGAGTTGTAGCTGGCTTCGTGATAAAGTTTAGCGTCGTTCATGGGGCCAATCTGGTCCCGCAATTGAACCGCAACATCAAAGAGCCTTCTGATTTCATGTCTAACATATTCGGAGGGGCACGCCAGGGACCATAGAGCAAACTGACAATATAGAAACTTACAACACGACTATGAAGCAAAAAAATTGCCTATATAGAATCTAGCTCACGAGATGACCGAGTCAATGACTTGATCATTAGACGGCGAGGTAAGACCCAGGACTAGGCATACGTGATATATCAGTGCTTTATATTATACAATAAAAACTATGTATTATTTACCCAGCCCTTAAATGCGAGTGACGAGTGACGAACAATGTCCACACCATCAAGTGGCCTTCCCACTCAAAACGCCTGGCTATGTCATGGATCCCAAAAACCATGAATAAGTATCCAACCCAATCAGCAGGTACCGAAAATTTACCTACGTTGCTGCTCCCGCCTAGCTGAGTTCGTCACCGCCTAAGCCCTCAACCCAACTTCCCAGCTCTTTCGTACTCTTTGCAATCGCAAATGCCAAAGGCGGAAGACCTTTCACGAATGAATTCCAATCTTTTTCATTGCCGATCTCTTCTCCTTCTCTGCCGGCGTCCTCAAGTCTATCCCGGCTCTCGGCCAGATTCTGCAACATGCTGTGTACTCTCTTGTCATTGCTATCTGCGTCTTGGGCCGTCTTTGCTATTATCTGGGATGTGGTGGACGTTATGGCAGCGAGATGGTCAAGGATATCTGGGGGCTCGGCATTTGTGCGTATGCTAGAGACAAGAGATTGTATAGAGGGGATCAGGCTATCGGTGCGGGATTCGAGGAAAGTCTATAAAGCGATGTTAGCAATGTTGGGATGATTTTGAAGCAATAACGGAGCAAATTACCTTCAAATCTTCAATACGGTCATCGGCAGCTCTGTGATTCCCGTTCATAGGCTTTGAAGGAGGGACGTATTGAGCGCTAGTAAGCATGCCGTTTTGAACAGGTATTGTGGGTTTGATTGGGCCGTTAGGAATTTGCGAAGGTCGAGGAGAGCTTGTAGAGCTGTAGACGGAGCCATCAGCGGCGCTGGACCTTGATTGAGAAAGGCCATAATAATCAGCTGGAGAGTCCGCAATTGGAGTGTATTGGTCGTCATCCTCAAGCTCTCCCGCAGGTGTCGGCCGAACCTTCACAAAACGAACTAGCTCTACCACCGCAGCTGAAACATGAGAAGCTGCAGCATCGAGCAGGGACACCGGAGAGACGCCTTTCGACATCGCAAAGTTCTTAGCAGCTGTTATCAGATTGTTGGCCGTTGCCGAGACTTTGGTCTTCAGCTTATGCCGCTGTTGAACCACTTCATCTTTGCTGGACTGGGTGTCGCCTATATCAAGCGTTATGTTTCGGACCGCAACAACCACAGACTTGACCTGGGCGAGCACAGCATTAGGCTCGCTTTCCCGTGCGCTTTGCAGCAGCTCATCGATCGCCATCTGGAATTTCGTGATATGTATGTCCTTGACCAGGCCCTCTTCCGAGGTAAAAGCCGCATCCCTGGCAGCACTAGGCTGTGATATAGTGCTCTCTATCGAGGAGGAGCGCAAATTCCCAAGTTGAGTCTTTGATCGGGCATATCGATTCTTCCACTGCTGAAGCTCTTTCTCTAGTAGATGGACTTGATGCACCAGCCTCTCCTCTCGCTCGAGTGATTGACCACTACGCTCAGACAGTACTTTCATCTGATTGAGAAAGCCAGCTGCTTCTTGCCTGACCTCAGTCGTGACTTTTTCCTGCCGTAAGAGTTGTGTTCGCAGGTCCTGGTGTGCCTTGTCCAAAGATTCGTAGCGGCTTTTCCATTCACCTCCTCCGCTTGCTTGTCCGGTAAGCCGGTCCATCTGCGCTCGCATCTCACGTTCGGTCTCAGCATGGTTACTCCGCGCCTTGTCCAGCTCTGACTGTAAATTCTCGTTAAGATCACGGGCTTGTGCAAGCTTCGCTTCGAGATCAGATTGCATCTTTGCCCACTTCTCCCGTTCAGAGTCGTTGACCTGCAAATAATACGGTTAGATGACTTAGACTGAAAGCAACATTGACCAAGACTTACGCCATGCTCCTGATTTCGAGACCTGTGAAGATCTTCAAGCGCTGAGTCTTTCTCCCGCAGTTGCTCTTCCAAAGCCGTAACCTTCACCTGCAGCTCTCCGATTCGGTTTTCAAAATTCCCAACCTGAGATTCAAACTCCGCAATTTTGCGGTCCTTCTCAGACCCACCCATACTCCGAGATGTCATCGAGGTGTCCCTGCGGCTGCCATATATATCGCTCGTATCGTCGTCATCGTCCTCCACCATGGTACTCTTGTTTGGTACTATAGTACTGCTTTGGAACGTCTTCGCCATAGGTCTCCCATATTGGTCATTTTCTCCGTCTACACCTGGTATACCTAGTCCAGCCATTACTTGACTCCCCAAAGACGCATTCCTGGGCCCGTAGCTTGGCCTCATGCCGGTTGGTGTACCTATCCGACCTGGTGGACCGCCATGCATGCTCAGCGCTGGGCTTCCGTTACGGCTGATATCCCTAGCAGCGAACATCGGGAATCTCCGCTCCAGTTCATAGAAAACGTCAGTAGCCAGGTCCTGAAACCTGGGAGGTGGTAATGTAGCAAGCTTTTGACGCGCTTGGTTTCGCTTTGGGTGAAAATTTTCTTTAGGAAGTAAATATGGGGGAACCTGACCGGGTCCATCTCTTTGCTGTCCTGAGGAGCTCTGCCTTCGCAACAACTCGTCATACACATCTGTGCTCAGCTCTTGAAATTGAACAGGCGATAGTCGTAACAGCTTGTCCCTTGCTCTGTTGGGTTTGGGATTGCCCTTTTCATCTCGTAACGATTGCGCAAGAAATCTCTTGAGTATCGAGTAGTGCTGCGAGAGCTTCTCCTCCATCTGCAATGTCTTCCTCCGTTGGCTGTCTGTAGTGGACATGTTCGTGCCATAGCTGGAGCGCGCTATTGAGTTGGGCGGTGAGGGTTGGCCTGGGCCTGGTGGGCGATTCATCATTCCATTTGACATTCGAATCCCGGTTCCATTCGAAGAACCAGATATAGGAGGAGTTGCCAGTTTTCCTCGTTGGTTTGGTAGATTTGGTGAATATGGAGAATGGCCGTATTGGGATACACCGGACCAGTCACTACCCTGGGTAGAATTTGGTGACAGTGGGCCAGAACGGCCATTCATGTTACGGTTGCGTGCAGCTGACTGCTTGGACGCTCAGCGCCTCGAGCTGTGGCACGCAATTTGTGAGCCTTTGTTGTAGAGGTGACGACCTGTGCTTGGTGATGGCGGACTTTGGAGGTAGAACAAAGGGGAGGTACAATGACATTAAGCGCATGAATCAGGACGTCTAAGGCATTTGAGTAGAAAAGGATCCAAAAAGGCACAACCCTGCGAGGGCACTCAAGCAAAATTCATACATATGTACTCATGGTCGTTACTGCAGTGTGCTTTCTCCTTTTGATATTCTTCAACGGTCAAAACCCAGGTTGCGTTAAATTGGCGTAGAGGCGTCCTAAGGCTGGCTGACCAATGAACGCCCGCGCCGCAAAAGCGAACTCATTCCCAACCGCACCGTCTCTTGGCAATCAAATGCCTCGTGGTGTTGTTCTTAGAACCGCTCCACCAATCATGAAATGTCAGCGTCTTTGTTCAACGGTGAAAAGGAGCCGGCATGTGGCTCCCATATCCAAGGGTGAATAGGGCAGACTCGACTATTTCTACGAGCCTTTTACTACTACTGTTCGATTATAGGCCTACTCTAATTTTGCTCATAAGCTCATCAACTAAATGCAGGAGGTAAAAAACCTCTGGTATCTTGCAAATCAAACGCCATGAAGTTTCCTCCCGGAAGAACTCAAAACCATGCCAAAGTCCATAAAGCTGGTAGATGTGGCCATCTCTCCTGCCAATCTGCTATTATGTCTGGCACTCTCTCATCGAAACTCATATTGCCCTCTGTGTCAACCCTCTCCTCATTCGCAGCCTCGTTCAAAGAGTCCGCTAGATCTAGGATCGCCTTCCCACCAACCAGTGCTTCCTCATGATTATCTTTGATATCCACGTTGATGACATGCACCGGCCTGTTCAATGGACTTCCTCGCTCGATCAGGTTGTCCACTACCGCATCCCAGCATCTTTCCTCGCATGTAATTACAACGTCCACTACACCTCCCTCGGCTCCCTTGCTGCCCTTGCCCTGTTGATATTCACTCAATCGTGGCATCCCAACGGGCCAATCTTGCCAACGTTCGGGACCCCATTTGACAGAGGAGTTACGTTCTAACATGGGTAGTATGCCGTTGGCTCGGTACAGTCGAGGGTCTTTAGCCAAGAGTTCTTGACGCATGCTCTCGTATGATGTATTGTTGAATGAGTAAACGTTGGGTTGTGTTATGGACGGCCCAGGAAGTCGGACGAGAGATCCCGTACCGAAAGACAGAACCGGGTAAGAAGCTAGCGAGAGACGCAGATGTGCTTCCATAGATCTGCAATGCTGCTAATTAGTGGATTGGTGGATGAAAATGTGAACAACGGTGTAAAGGTATAATGATTAGGGTCAGTGGTGGTTTACAAACACTGCGCTCAGGCGGCAGTGGACCCATTTAGGAGTAGCTACGGATGGATGAATCGATCAACGTACCTATTATTGTTACTCGCACATACTGTGCAGAATTTTAATTTGAAGTCTTCCCTTTCCCTTCGGGTCTCGCTATCGAGGTTAACATCTTCGACCCCGTCGTATCCACCGACGGGTTTCTGTTCCGACTGCGCTGGAGGAGGGGGAGGCGGAGGTTGGGGAGGCGTAGCTGTTCGCCGCGGATCCATAGCACGTGCTAAACGTGGGTCTGCGGCCATATCTACGAGTAAAGCCCCAAAGAGGCTCTCTTTAAGGCCAACAGTCCAGAGTTGTGGAGAGATGCTTTTCCAGGTGACGTTTAGTATTAGTCTATCTTCCAAACTATCAGACAGGCAAAACGAATGAATCGATACGAGACGTAAGATTTTCAGAGATTGTATTGCGTATAGGTAGATTTTTGTCCTCACAAAGTGATCAGACAGCTCCAATATGAAATGCTCATCACGTGGTCATTCTTGTTTTACACAAAGGGCTGCTAAGCTTACCTAGATGTTGTGGACTTGATTAACGCTATGTAACAAGGTAGCAACTTAAGTATCGTTTCTATAGGTGGTAGATTGATCCGTAGAGGAAGATGGCAGTTTGTGATGTTAAAGCCTAATGCTCTCGAATTGGGCATGGAAAAGAATGATATTACTAGCGTAGCCGTAACCAAGCCGCTAAAAATAATCTGAAACCCTAGCGTATCGCAAGCAAAAGGTCTCTGCAACGAGTCAAACGAGCACAGTATCCGCAGACGTTGAAGAATCCGTAGTCCAAAGGCTTTGGATGGAGCCGCATCGTCTATCAAAATCTTTGCCAAGACAATTCAGGTAGCGAAGGCATAGCGAAAGGACTGGCGAACGATTATGACGATATCTATCCAATGCTATAAATAAACAACCTCCCGCCAGCGGGTTATTTCTCCAAACAGAACACAACTCCAACTCATCACATTGAAGACAGTCGCCAAAACATACAAGGTCGCCGTCCTAAGAGCTTGCCTCTATCAGTTCACTACAAGAATATTCGGGAGGATCAGCACGTTAGAGTACGTCAAGGCTTAGAAACAAAGCCTTGGGGCCCGCTACTACGCCGCAGCACTCAAGAAGCGCTTGCCGCCTATTCGGCGGCCCTGTCACCCATTCACTGTCGCGGATTCTCCATCCTCTCTAAGCTTCATCAATCACCCATCATCGGAGCCTTTACGCCGTGAGGAAGGTTCGGCGTGAAAGCACAGCTGGTCTGTGGATGGACAACACCAACTTTTGCTTCCCTCCTTAATACTTCGACAACTTGGGCCCATCTTGGGTGACGGTGCACATGTCGATCCGTGCATGATTCGCCACTCACTCAACACTATACAAACGATACATCCCTTGCTCACGGGTGAATATTCTGGTGGCGTTTTGATATTGACATTCCGGACCAACGGCAGTCTTCACGAAGCAAACGAGAATATAGAGTTGGCAGTCTTGCACAAAGGGTTTTGGCGATAAAGTCGGAACACGAAAAACATTGGGAGCTCGGAGGATTGATTACTGCATGCGCATAAAGGGGGTTATCACGGTGTTCGCCAATCGAGGATTCAAATTATAACGAAGCAATGACGGCCGTAATGTCTCCAACACAGTCTCCTACCTCCTCCCCGCACCAGGCCCAATCGTCGCCACCTAATACTAATTCGCCGACATTACCACCATTAAACACAAGCCACCCCAACAGGCGGGCGCCTCTACAGCGCCCTCCCTCATATGCAAAGAATCGAATGTCATCCTACTCCATCGCTTCAAGGCTCTCTGAAAGCCGTTCCAGGCCAGCCTCTTATGCATTTCCTGCTTTCCATTCGACCCTTTCTTATGCTCTAGTCCGCGATTTTGCCTACCCAATATCACATCCTTGGCATTACGGTCCTCCCCCAGAGATATCGGAACCGCCTTCAGGAAATTCAACACCAGCCAGTGAGAGGCAACGCAGGCTGTCTGATCCTGCGAATGCGACATGGGAGGGCGCAAACTCACAGTGGTCTGTAGGACCCTGGGGAGGCGATGGATTCTTTTCCACTCAGCAACTTCCACAGATGGCCTATGGAGATGGACCACCATATAGTGAGGACGAAGATTTACAAAGTCCAGTCGTCGTAAGTTCGAGGCATAAGAAACACAAGTCAACATTTGCTGCTTCAGCATCGAAGCATGGCAAAGGTAAAGGGCGAGGTTCAGAGCAGGGGGTGGAAGAGCAGGATGAAAATGAACTGCCGCCCAATCACGAAGCTCGACGGAATTACTTTGCAGGTGTGAACGGAGATGGAACAGGGACATATTACATTGGTGAAGAGCATGAAAGTGCGGATGGTCGTGGAGGAGAGCTTGTAACATATCCACCAGATCAAGGGCGACAGTCGTTGCTTGCTCCTAATACCTACGGAGCCGCTCGTCCGCGCGATTCTCGCTTTGGTGCCACACTGCCCAATCGAACGTATGGACAAGGCGAGGGACCTGAAGACTCGGAGGATGAAAGCTCTGGTGAATTCGATCCAGACCGCGATTCACGATATTCAAGAGATTACCAATTCACAATCGCCTCACCTGATGAAGAGATGCATGGTAAGGCAGTTGCGCTTTTCGATTTTGCTCGGGAGAACGAAAATGAGCTTCCTTTGAAAGAGGGTCAGGTAATATGGGTTTCCTACCGGCATGGTCAGGGCTGGCTAGTGGCCGAAGACCCTCGATCGGGTGACGCAGGCCTGGTACCCGAAGAATACGTACGGTTGCTGCGTGACATTGAAGGCGGCTGGTCATCTCTAAGCGGCGAACAGCCAGAAGATGAGAGCAGTCATGCATCACCAGTGGCAGCGGCCAATGATACGGCCTCAACACCTACCCAAGCTGAAGCCGGGCGCACCCATGTACCTCAAGACAGCAATGGAAGTAATGGTGGTGAAAAGCGGCCTCCTATCGTCAGCACATTCTCGACAAGTAGCAAGGACTTGAAACCATATCCGCACCATTTGCTCGGCGATCAGGCTGGAGGAACCCCGCCGCAAGTGGTGCACTATGGAAGTCAGTCCAACACACCTACAATCACAAGCCCTTCCTCTACAGCTCCGCATGGATTGCGGAGCTTCGAAGAGGTCAGCGGAGAAGAGGAGGAATCAGATGATGGGGAAGAGGGTGAGACGAAAGCAGAGCGGTAGTAACGAAAGAGCTGGAACGCGTGGAGGGACTGATTGTGTACGAGGAGACATTCGCTTCTAAGATACCCTACTCTTTCCTCTCGTTTCGCGGGTCGCCTCTGAAAGGCGCAGACGACTTCGATGAGGTTCGTTGTGAATATTAAATCTTAGAGACATTTTTTACCAGCGTAACATGGGGGTGGATCGCATGCAAGCAAGCACTGGAGTTAACGCATATGGGCGTTTAAACAACGCTAGATAGCATCATGATGAAATTGGACACGTTAAACATTCCGATATGTTCGAGTCGTCTATTGAAAATATGTGAATCATTTGATATGGATGCTGAGTCACTTGGCCTAACTATTAAGCAAGTCTCTTCATACACTACCGGTGCACCATCATCTTTGATCGTACCTTCTAGTATCATTGACTGCCTTGAAGCCCTTTTTTTCGTACATTGGCGCGGCATCAATGGTACTCGCAAGATAAGCAAGGACATTGTCTTTCACAGCACCCCACTGTAATAATATTGAGGCTGCACCACGACGCTGGTGTGACAGATGGGTTCCTGTGAAGCTAAGGTCTGGAGGAAAGTGAGCACTTTAGGATGATTCAATGATAGCAAGAGTGGGACACTTTTCCAGAATCAAATACCAGCAACAATATGTGCATCCATCAATGAAGGATGTACCTTTGTGAATAGACATTCTACTGGACCTTGACATACTCAGCCTCTCATTTGTCCTATATGTCTGTGATTTATGGGAGATGATTCAGGGAGAGGGTTATCCACTACGTAAAGATTTCCATTATTGCACATTGCACATATCAAATTCTACTGGGTTTGGGGTTTGGATAAGAGCTTGTGAACTCATCACACCCCTGGCTCTTAGCTTTACCCATATACGGCTCGAGAGCGAAGTCGCAAACACATACGCCCAATGGATCTCTTCAAAGCTGGTAAGGGTGCCCGGCCATGCTCGGAATGCATCTTGGAAAACAACGTGTTACAGAAGGCTACGTCCGAAGATGAGATGGAAGCCGCCGCGACCCCTAGATCCCACTCTCCCGCACGAGTGTTGGGCCAAGATGAAGCAGCCAGGCGGCATGTCAAGCTTCCCAAAGCGTCAAAGGGCTAAGAATGTGATATGTGGCAGAAAGCATAGATACAGCTATCGGCGGACTCCGATGGAGCTCTGCCGCTCTCATGACAGCAATTTCGGGGTCAGCAAAAGTTGTATGGATTACTTGAAGCTGTCCAAACGTTGTAATAGGTTTTTTGCTGGGGATTGTTGTTCGCATTGGGCGTGTATAGTATTCAAGATGGCTGATAGAGACGCTGTTGTTCGTTCCTGCGTCTGACGACTTTTACCGGGACAGCGGCCCATTCCCACGCGACCTAACGGCATAAATGCATGTCGAAGTAGCCTAGAAGCTTTGACGTCCCAAGGATCCCTTGGCACATGTCGGGCAGCAAATCATACGCCTTCCTTGCTTATCACCCTCGCCTATCTCTTCACTTGAGGGCTAGTCTAGGGGCGGGCACCAAAGCACGACCCCCCCCATGCAGAAAGGCTGGCATGCATCTCCCCGCTGTTCCCATCATTTCACCACTCACTTTTTATCGCCGGCGGGCGAAGACCGGGCCTAGACATCATGCTTTCGCCAAAACTGCGAATCACACAGCGAAGAAGAGGTTCTTGGCTGACAGCAAGCGATCATGAGATCTGCCACTGACTGTAAAAGACTTGCTAAAGCGATGACTGCTTATCAGCGAGCTACTCCAGTACTATCGTATCTTACTATGGAGCTGGTCTCTTGGTCCACGGGCAAAAGCCATCGGTAACCTCCACCTTCTCTGCACTACTTATTCATCACCTCTCGCTGTCTCTTTTTCTTGCGTCGCAAAGGTAGCTCACTTCCTTTCCCACATACACTCGTGGTTAATTTTATGTTTCCTTGATAATAAATAATACCTACCCCACGGGAGATAATACCTCACGCGACCCAGGAGAGGTCCTCGCTTTCTCGCCCCACCTGCGACAATGGGCCTCAGAAACGAATATGAAGTGGAGAGCCACTCAACAGACCCTGAGAAAGTGCCCCTTCCAGCCTATGGAGGCCTCACATCAGACCCTGAGAAAGGGCCCACCTCAGCCTATGTAGATGAAGCTCCAGCAGTTCCTGGCGAAGTCTTCGTCACTGGCGATACTCTATATGCTCGCATGCAACGAACTGTCAGCAAGTTCGGTGTTGAGCCCAGAGGAATAGAAAGAGTGCCTGAGAATGAGAGGACGGATACAAATCTTAGGAAAGTTGGGACAATGGTGAGTGGACCCAACATGCAGTCTTCTTGAAGACTTGAGGTATTGATATGTCAATCGATAGTGGCTCTCCGCCAACATGGTCGTCTCCTCCTTCGCCATTGGCGCACTGGCAATTCCAGTCTTTAGTCTGGGATTCGTCGATTCCCTCCTCACAATCTTCTTCATCAACTGCCTGGGTATCACCCCAGTTGCCTTTTTCTCCACATTTGGTCCCCGTTTCGGCCTCCGTCAGATGGTTCTCTCTCGCTACTTCTTTGGCTTCTACGGTGTCAAAATCAGTAAGTGGCTACATGCTTCCCCACCTAATGAAGCAACCTCCACTCGGAGCTCCCTTCTTTTCAATAGTAGAAGAGAAAGCTAAATTGTTGCAGTCGCGTGCTTCAACGTACTCGCTTGCGTGGGCTGGTCTGCCGTCAACGTGATAGTCGGTGCCCAACTTATCAACGCTGTGAATACCAACGTTCCAGGATATGCTGGCATCATCATCATAGCTGCAGCAACATGGCTAGTTACTGTCTTCGGCTACAAAGTTGTACACCATTACGAAGCCTGGTCATGGATTCCATCCACCATCATCTTCCTCATTGTCCTAGGCGAATTCGCCCACAGCGGCCAATTCAGTAACTTGCCAATGCAAGTCGGCACTTCAGAGGCCGGAAGCATTCTCTCTTTTGCTGCCAGCGTCTTCGGCTTTGCCACTGGCTGGACAAGCTATGCAGCCGACTACACAGTCTACCAGCCCGTAAACGTCAGCCGCGTCAAGACCTTTGCCTGGACATGGGGCGGCCTCATCATCCCCCTAGCTTTCACCGAAATGCTCGGTCTCGCCGTCGCAACCGCCACAATCAACAACCAAGACTACGCCAACGGCTACGACCAATCCGGCATCGGCGGCCTCCTCGCAGCCGTGCTCTTCCCCCCTCTCGGCCGCTTCGGTCAATTCTGCCTCATCATTCTCGCTCTCAGCATCATCGCAAACAATTGCCCCAATATCTATAGCTTGACTTTCAGTCTGCAACTCATGACCCATTACACGCAAGCCGTTCCGCGATTCATCTGGACTTTCATCGGTACCCTCGTCTACTGCGCTATTGCTATCCCAGGCTACAGCCATTTTGAGTCCGTTTTGGAAAACTTCATGTTGCTCATCGTATGTCTCCCCTCCCCCCTTACCATCCCCATCCCCATAACCTCAATCCAGCTAATACTAACAAAAATATCACAGGGCTACTGGCTAGCCATCTACGAAGGCATCTCCCTAACCGAGCACTTCATCTTCAAAAAACGCGTCTACGACATCGCCATCTGGAACTCTCCCGCCCTCCTCCCCCCCGGCGCCGCCGCCGTCCTCGCCTTCTGCTTCGGTGTCTTTGGCGCGGTCATGGGTATGGCGCAGGTATGGTTTATAGGGCCGATAGGACGCCGAATTGGCACGCCGGGGTATGGAGGGGATGTGGGGTTTGAGTTGGCGTTTGCGTTTAGTGCGATTGCGATGTGTGTGTTGAGGACGTTTGAGAAGAGGCATTTTGGACGATAGATGGGGGGTTTTTTGGCAAAAGAATGGGATGGTATTTATTGGATGTTTAATTTAGGATGTATACCATGAGGAGGAAGATAGGAACATACCGCTTTTTTTTTTTTTTTTTCAGGATTATAGGACTTCGTTCTCAGAGTCACGTATCTTTCCTCCTCAAGCATCTACCCACCACAACCTTCCTCCCTAACACCACCACCACCATACCCTCTATCCATAACACCACCATTCCCACTTTCACCACCGTACGGGGGGGAAGGGGGGAGGGGGGGGATCCCTACGTCTCCTTTCCCCTCTCCCCTTACAATCCCCCAACCCTTTATAAAACCCAAGGCCTCCACTTTCCCTACATCTTACATCTTACATCTTACATCTTACATCTTACATCTTACATCTTACCCATACCCAACTAAATATCTTGAGCCTTCCTCCCTCTCCCTCCATGTAGCTACCTACCCGCTTGATGGTTTGGTTATTTCTAGGTACTTACCTTATTGATTCAGCATGTACCGGGGGGGTGGGGGGAAGGGGGGGGGAGAGCTGAGGATATGGGATATGGAGGTAGGGGAGGTGTTTGGAAGGGGGTCTGGGTTTGGGTGAAAATGGAGGGGAAGAGGAGGGCGGGGGGGGGGGGGGAAAGAAGGGGAAGTGTAGAAGGGAAAGTGTAAAAGGGAAAGGGAAAGGATAACTATAGAGAGAGAGAGAGGGTAAAAGGGGGTGTTGGTAGGTGTAGGATTGGAGGGATGTATGTATCTTTAGAAGGAGCCCAACTTTAGAGAATGTTTCTTAAGGGGGGAGGTATTTTTAGGGGGGGGCTAGGTAGGTAAGGTAAGGTAGGTATAGGGATTTTCAGTCTGATAGGTGGATAGCTGCGCTTCTAAAGTCATCAAAATTCTTTCAACGTCTTGTGTCTATGTAATTTTATATATAAATTAATGGATCTAGAATCTCAATTGCTCGCTGGTGGCGTATAAGAGAGAAACGAGGTTTGATGTACTCATATTATGTATATAGAATAGTTTGTTTGCTTGAATAAAGAATTTGTGTCTCGGAATCGCTAATTCTTAGGTCATGAGGATTAGAAGGCTGATCATTATCTGTGTGTTTACACCTAACTAACCTGATCTGGATAATATTATAGGTAGGTGATAGAACTGAGTTGTTGTAGTTCATGTTGCTAAGATTGGTATTTGACTCATAACATGAGCTTCATAGCTTAGGTATGGGGGGTGGCCACACGGATTTAGTTTATAGGTTTTATGCTTTCATTTCGTCCTAAGGAGATATATATGTAAACGCTAACACTCTGCGGGGAGGTGTTGCTCTTGCTGCTCAACACGGAATCGTGTATGTGGTATTGCTTGGACAAGTTCAGGATCATGGGCCGTCGACGCGGATTGAGATTACCTTTCCCATACTCATCGCTTTTCCATGTCCTTGATGAGGGAGGGCATTGATGGGAAGCATTGAGCCTGATCCGTGTCTTCCAGAAAATTTAAGTCCAACACAGGCACCCTCCATGTCAATTGGCCCTGCTCCTGAGTCTCCCGGCAGACAAAACAATTTATTTGAAGACAATGATTCAAATTATCCCATGCAATATGATTCGTCGTTGGGTTTGGAATAACAGTTGTCCGAGCTGCAACTAGTCGATCCAACAGTGATACCGGTTGTACGACCTTTCTTGATATTCAATTCATAGAGGGTATACGTCTGACAAGTTCCGCAGATGAGATAGGGTGTAGAACAAACTTCCTCAGTATTTCAAAATCCTCAATCCTCTTCCAATAATCTTACCGATTGCCGCTCTCGCCCACCTAACCTCACGGCCGTATCCAGGTCTATCCTTCAAGTTTTCAATGGCAATTGCTAGTGGTCCTGCGATAGAGTAAGGACCCAGCTGGCCCATGCATTCTTGCATGCTGTATTCGGCTGATTGGCAGATATTACGCGCAATGGAAGGGAAACCCAAGCAGTGGCCCAGTGGTGGTAGTTGGGACATGTCGAGTTTGTAAGTGTGGGTGTGGGTGTCGCCATCGCTGTTGCCAGAGTCTGGTATCTTCATCTTCATCTGCTTGCATGAAGGGTCGCAAGAGCATTTAATCTCTTGGTTGGAATTCAGATCCAATTTAGATATAACTGGCAGAGCCCTGACTAGTGGATCAAGACGGTAGCCCAGTAAAAGGTAAGTGTATATGACATTCTCAGATCCAGGAAATGGCACGCGATAGGGAGCACCTTGCCCAGCAGCTCCTCATCTTCGTCAACCGAAGTTCTATCTTTCGATGAAAGCTCGGGCCAGTATAGCGGACCTGGCGTACTATTCTCAAGTTTGGCATAGAAGTGCTCGAGCTCGGTGTCGATTTCCCAGCATCGATCAGCAACATCTGGTGAAGGGAGTCATGAGAAGGAAGGTCATCTAGCTTATACGCTTGTTCGAAAATCCCGGGTGCGATGGAACACAAGTCCAAAACCTCGTCGATGAAGGTTTTGGGAATCAAGGCCCAGGGTTCGGAGAACCAGGTCGAGCTCGAGAGATATATCGACTGACGCCGTTTTAGAGCCTGCAAGATCTTCCAGAGTCATTAACTTAGGCAAGAAAGCTTTCAAATATAGAAAACAACATACATTATGGGTCCGAAATGCAGAAATATCTGGTGTGCTCATCCATAGCTATGCGCTTCAGCTCCACGCAACTCTATTAATTTTACTATACCGTCGTGATGGCTAGCGTGAGCACGTCTATTTGCAGCCGGACACTCGAACTGCTCGTATATAGCAAGAGCCATACACGCCGCAAGTGTCTCATCCCTGTATATCAGCTGTGGATCCCAAAGGGCTCTTTGCACCTCGTGAAACCCCCGTACATATAGGCCTAGGCTATTCTTAAGCATGACCAGATCGTCATTCCTGCGGCCGAGACTGGCCATACAAAAAGCCATGGTGGATATATCCAGCGCTTTTGTTGGCCTCGGTAACTCTGGCACCAACATCAGCCAAGATCGTTGGCTTGCGAATTCGAATTACGATGTTGGGATGAATTGGCGAAGGAAGGCACTGTAAAGTTGCTGGCGATACAAAGCGTGTGGAAAGAGTTCTCGGCTTGGGTACTCAGTAGAAATCTCGAATCTGCGCTTCGTTATAATCTTCACCCGCGTACTCTTCGCCGTCGGTGTTGCTCTCGCTGTGGCCGGAATTAGCCTCGAGGCAGAGTACACAGAGCCAAACACTGTAAGTCTCGAATTGAAACTCGCCAAAGCAGGTTTCATTGTCGTCACCGTCATCTTCCTTACCTTGCTTTGTTTCGAAGCCTACTTGTGGACGAACTTAGCCAAGCTTGAAAAGAGTGGCCTCATAGTGAGTGTAAACCGACCTGAAGTTTACAGACCAGAGCGTTGATAATCATATCATACGGCATAGACTCTTAAGGCGACCTCTACCGCTATGCCCTTCATCGCCGTGCGCATGGCTTATGCATTGCTCGCGGTGTTTAGTGCAGGCGGATTGCACTCCAAGTGGAACGATCTCTACGGCTCTGTGGCCGCGTACGTGATCATGGCACTTGTGATGGAGAACGCCGTCGTTCTCATCTATCTTAGCGTCGGCATTCGTATTCCTCCTGTTAAGAGCATGGATTAGAAAAGAGTTTGAAGGATAGCAAAGGCACAACACAAGATCAGCAAGATATGCAAGATAATGAATGGCTGGAAAACAGGTGGCTAGGCGAAGGCATCGTCCTAAGACATGTATTCAAAGCGAAAGAAGTTTGTGTGGGAATGACAAACAGAACGATAAAGTGAGAGAAAAACACCACGGAGTGGTCGTCATCCTGGTCCATATCGGATATATATGTTTCTGTCTGAGAAGAATGCATATATATAAATCGATATTTATCCAGGGTGCGGTATTATGGGAGGTGGTGATTTCCATGAAGAGTTTCGAATCATTACGAGGTCATCCCCACAAAAGTCCTGGAAGTTGCCATAGGGAGGATCGCGATTCATAATATATGCAAAACTTCTTTCCATTCTTGGGGGTTAGAGGAAAACTCGGGGCGTTGAGGTTGTTTCTCAACACGGTCGTAGATTAAGTTGGTACGATCGAGCAGGTCACAGCCAGTTCGCACACGCTGCAAGTTCCTTGCACAGTCCGTAAATTCTGACCTATCGAGTTCCACGCCGGAGAATAATCATATCTTATTGATTATATTACTCAGAGTTGGTAAGCAACCGCATCGTGTCTCTCGTTGTCTGCGCCACTTATTCTATGCTTGCGAGCGCGAGGGTTGGTGATATCTTGGCGATTATGGAGGGTAGAAGAGGGGTCGTTCCGGATTCTGTGGCGAGTTGGCTCCGCGGAATAGGGAAATTCGGACATATCGTGTGTCAGCAAGGGAATTCCTCATGGGGGAAGGTATGCTATTGCGCCTTGGCTTTTCGCGCGCTCCAGCACATTATGGATCGTATAAGGATCTGATCGCCTTCCGGAGGCGTTTCAACTGTGTCTTTTGGGCCTGCTTTGGGCATTGTGGAATAGGCAGATGAGGGGCTGGGTTGAAGAAGATGGATTGTATACGGAAAAGCTACAAGAAAGAGCAGAGATGCTCTAAAGTTTTGCGGGCCGGGCCTAGGGGCTCCTATGCCTGGGGCATTCGTACCTTACATATACTTCGTATTTGGGGTATTAGAGCTTAGCGCGCCACAAGACGCTAGTGTTTTTTACAGGCCACTAGAAGGCTCCATTGCTCAGAAAGGATAGATGGATACACCTATTGCTGGATCGAAGCTTCTAGCAGCTGTTATTAACGCTGTATTGCAGGGATGTTGATAGCGTGGCGCTAAGCTTTAAAACGCCTGTAGGGAAGTATACAAGGGTCCAGGAGTTGGTTTTGGGCTATCTTGGCCTTTAGTGCAGCGGGAGGGCGCCCAGAACCTGGCCCCGGGGCTTACCGGCAGTTTAATCATTTCTTAGCACCTCGCAAAATCTCGAGGCGAAATTGTCAACCTTTTAGATATGAGCTTCGAATAAGGCGTCCCCCAATCATTCTTTGCCCAGAGAAAACCGTTCACTCAGGGCTCTGGTCTACTATTAAATCCAAAACATATGGGAAATTCTTTTCCTCGCTTTGTCAGCGACATTCTCAGCCTGTGGTGGCCTTTCAGATAACCCTAGATCAAAAGCCACAAAAATAGAAATGTGGGTGTTGAATTGAGGTATAAAATGTCACAGCGCCATACGCCACGGCAGTGAATTATTCAAAGTTTGTCTTTGAATAGTGTTAAAGTTTTTTGAAGTACCACGGCCAAGCTGAAGAAGACAGACACAGTGAGCTTGCAAATTTACTTCCAGGGTACAATCATCCAAGAGTATCACACAAAAATCAACCATCCACCAACACAACACAATTCAATTGGATGTCACCTCAATAGTGTCATCTTCAGTATCTTCGAGTCCTTGAGACAGTGAGGCAATTTCAATATTGACCTTGCAAACCCCTTACAATAACACTGTCATCAAACAACCTCACATACAGCTCAACATATACGAGAACAGCACTTTCCGGGAAAGACGAACTACAGCAGTGTCGTCTTCAGTGGTCATTGCAGAACGTTCCTTGAGGTGATCGCTGAACATCTGTCAAAATGCGGCGATCAGCTCGTTTGGCAACCGTTGCTCAAAATCGTCCGCATCCAGCTTCCTTGATGGACCTACCAAATGAGCTTCAACTCGCAATTGCGGCCAACCTCGACTTTCCCGCTTACCTATGCTTGAAATATGCGAATTCACATTTCGATCGGCTCATTAAGCCGCTGACTCTAGCGCAGCTGCGTAAAGCAGAACTTACTTTGGAGGCCATGAAGAGTAGAGTTGTAGCCTGCTCAGCTTGTCTTCGCCTTCGAAAGCACTTGGAGTTCTCTGATAAAATGCGCAAGAGTGTCGACACCGATCGCCGTGTCTGTATCGACTGTAGCGTTCTGCGCGCCGATAATACAATAGGCCATGTGATTACCTGGGCTGACTTGCGCCATGTCATTTGCACTCATTGCGACGAGTTCAAGGAAATGAGCCACCGAAAGGTATTCGGAATATGCTATCAATGTTGGGAAGATTCTGCCAGTAACGAAGAGAGTCGCTATCGTGCTTGGGAAGACCGGTACGACTTTCAGCAGCTCAATCTGGATGGCAGTTTGAAGCATCACCATGCACTTGTATGTCGAGGTTGCTATAGGGATTTAGACAAATGCCCCTCGGTCCAGGCATGTCTTTGTCGCATTGATCGCACGACGCTTTGTCGGAAATGCCTTGTGATCACTTCCGGCTGTTGTCCACAGAGCTACTATGGAGGTATATCTAGGTGTCTACGTGCTTACTTTGCTAAATATTGACACCACAATCAGATCCACTCAAATATGCCATGTCTTAAATCAGCCAGTGGTGATTGGTGCAAAAAGGGAAGAGGTCAGTGTCAACGAATGCACTGATTTGTAGAGCGACGTTCAAAAGCTGCTGGGAAAGCAGGAAACAAGCTAATCGACAAGATGGACGCGATTCATTGACCGGGCTTTGGATCCAATGATTAAAAGCTATATTAGTCCACCAGGTTCGCCAGCTAGTCTGCAGAAAAGTATCCCAATCAATTTGAAGCCTAAGTGATCTACCAGGTGAAGATTTTCACGGTCACATATATGTGACCCCGCCTGTGGTGCCACCAGAGTAGTCAGGGCCCACACGCTTTGCAACCTAAAAATCAATAGTTGATGGTTTGAATTGTATGGAGTAGAGGATTGCTGAGGAGCAGAAGACTCTCAAAGGCTTCCCTAGGATTAAGTGCAACATTCTGGGTTATGATACAAAGTCAGGATTGATATGAATAAGATGAGGGGTACGAGGCTGCAGCTAGATAAAGTTTATTTCCGCCCATCGGCTTTTCATCTTTCTTTTCAACCCGCCACGCGCCAATCTGCCCTTTCTACCATCACCTCTCCAACTCAACACATCGACCACAATGTCTTCTCTTCCTCCAATCACGAAACTGCCTCCTGAGCTTCACCTAGCAATCGCGGACCAGCTCGATTTCCCGGACAATATGAATCTTCGGATGGTGGACCGCTACTTCTACAAGCTCATCAAACCGCTCAGCTACGAAGAAGGCCTTGAAGCTGAGAAATCACGCTTTGCCTTGCAGAACGAGATGTTTGTCTGCAGTTCGTGTCTCCGGCTTCGTTTCAAGGAAAAATTTGTAGAAGCAAATACATTTATAAGGCACCATTCCGACCTGACAATCAGGCACTTGTATAAGGACAGGAAATTGACTCTTCCTGTACCTTATTGCATCGATTGTGGATATGAACAGGAGCTTCCAGGATGCCTATTGGGCGATAGCTTCTCCTCCTCCGACTCTGGACACACAAGGATGAGACAAATTTTCTGTAATGCCTGTGAGGAATTTCCAGAGCTCAGCCAGCGGAAAATAGCCAGCCAGTGCAAGACGTGCTGGCAGAAATCTTCAGCTGACATGATACAAAACTTGGGAATTACGGATTTCCGCGGTCGTCATGTGAGCAAGCATTGTCATCATTCTCATATTTGTGAGACCTGCTATGAACCATTCAAGGATTGCCACTGGGTTCAACGGCTAAATAAGTCGGTACGTCTCCAACCTGGCGAAAGTCTTATGTCTGGCTGTTTAAGGACCCGAAGGCTGACAAGCATGTCTAAATTGAAAGCCGTTTGACGAGACCATAAGTGTGGCATGATGCAAACGCTTGCGAGGAGTCGGGACCAGCATCTGCTTAAGCCCCAAGGAGACCAGGTGTATGCGTTTTCAGAGCAGTCCGAGCGGCGGAATTAAATACTCCAGCAAGGGCAGTGTACCCTTCGGGGCCACTAGCAGAACATTTTCTCAAACATCTCCTTGCTACGTTTCCAGTGCACATGGTATATGTGCTCTTTCTTAACACTGTGCTGGTTCGAGTCCATGCTCTAATCAAAAGCCACGTCCGATATGGATCATTGTATTAGCTGAGACAATCATTCCCGCGCACCAGAATCCACAAGATCATGCAAGGTCCCTCTCTTGAGGTGAGCTTCAAAAATTACTGGGCTTTCGGCAATGCAGACAAATGCTAAGGGTCATGGTGGTCAGTGATTGATAGGCTTCAATCGCTATGCAATCCAAGAGCTGGGTAGTGATAGCATCTTGACAAAGTATATTAGAGGCAGTAACAAAAATCACTGATGTCCCAGGGGATCAGGCTGCGTTTCTCCTGTTTTCAGACCATGCACTTCTGCATGACCCCCGTGCAGGTTCTAGACGGAATGAGACAGTTTGCTGACTCCCATCGTTTGCATGTACTGGAAGTACGGCTCAGTCTGTGTATATGAGCCTTCCCTACACAAAAATGCTTCTTTTCAAGGGGTTGGATAGCAAGCCACTCGTCATCATGAACTGTGGTCCGATGGGTTCGGGTTGAGTGTTGGTGGTCAAGCTATATTCGTCGTCATCTGCGTTGACGGCCACTTCACAATTGACCAAGAGGACGACGAAGATGGCTTGACTACCTTGCCTCCTAGCCACCCCCCTCCTCCTTTGGCCCCCCATTCATAGCCTCACATCTCAAACTCTCCGAACTACGACCCAAAACTGAGCTCCAGACTTCTCCACCTCTTCCCATATCAATCTTGCACCATTCCCACCACTCCACTCGCCCTCTCCCCATCTGATCTCGTCCCATCTAGATCTCCTCAATAATTCAACCATTCTACCTCTCCCTATCCCCCCCACCCTACCCTAATTGCCCCACTCTCCACCTCTCTCCAAAAATACCAACAACACCTCTCGACACATAAACCAAAGCGCCACCACAAATCGCAGCTGACATCCCAGCTCCTCTAGCTTCACCTAATAATCCTTCCCAACTCCTCACCCACTACCCACCATCCACCACTCGCCTCAAGTCCACGACTCAATACTCCAACACTGCAATCCCGACCGTCTGTAAAGAAAAGACTAACTCGTCCACGCCCATATCTAGCCTGAGAATACGACATTCAGACCACGAGATACCTGATCTGTTTACATGCAACAGACCACGGCCAAAGCAGCTTTTTGAAGGAGAAATGTCAATGGAGTGAAAGGATTGTTCTTCTGCGGGCTGTAATGTATAAGCAAATAGGCAGAGTGAGGGAGGTCGCTGCGTTGAGTGCGTGGTCAGTAGTAAGGTATGTGGCTATACTTGTCCTGATTACGGTCGAATAGAAGGGAAGGGGTTCGTGCTGTTGAAAAGCTGGGGAGTTTTTCTTTTTGTTTCGGGGAGGGGGGTGCTAAGTGTAATGATAAGGATTGAAAGGGGTGGATGGCAGCACTAGGGCAAAGATCAAGACGGGAGGATGGACGAATGGACGCCAGATAGACAAGTATGAAGAGAAGGCGAGGATCAAATCCACCCTAGTTCTAAGTTACCTTACTTTTCAGTATGCCATCCAAATGCACCCAACGCCTCAGATGACCACTGTTCACGAGTACAGCTTCTTATCGAAACTATGCAACCCATGCACATTCCCCTCCGCCTGAGCACTCACTGTCCGTAGCTCGAATCTCACCTTCCCATCCAGCACCCCCTTCCTAAGCTCCCCAAGATTCTTCATACCAATATCTTGCAAGCTATGTTGCAAGCCAGCAATAAGATATGGCACGAACTTTGTGACACTGCCGCGATCAAGGACGGATCCTGAAACACCCTGCGCAACGAGTAATCTGTCCCCCTCGCTGAAGTAGCGAGCAGTGCCAGCGTTGCTTGCTTTAGAAGTCTTGGTGGCGGCACCGGCTTTCTTATCTTCCATGGCGTCGATGCTCCCCATGCCTCGATACGCCTTGACGAGCTGACCCTCCCGGCTGACGAAGTAGTTTCCTGGGGATTCAGTCGTGCCAGCAAGGAGGCCGCCCATCATGACGGTGCTTGCTCCCAACGCGAGCCCCTTGACTATGTGGCCAACATTTTGTATACCTCCGTCCGCAATGCAAGGAACACCGAATCTTGCAGCAAAGTTGGAGACGTGGAAGACGGACGCTGCCTGTGGCCGGCCCACTGCCATTACCTCTTGTGTTATGCATGCGGAGCCAGAGCCCATGCCTATTCGCAGACCGTCGACGCCGGCGGCGATGAGGGATGCGGCTTGTGCTATGGTGACAACGTTGCCACCTATGACATCTATACCCGGGTATTCCTTTTTGACATATTTTATCATCTCGATTTGATAAATTGAATTGCCTTGTGAAGAGTCGAGAACGACGATATCGAGACCCGCGTCGACTAGCTTCTTTAGACGCTCTTTGTCCTCAGGTCTCGTGCCGATTGCCGCGGCGCAGATGAGTTGTTTCGAGTGTGGAAGTTTAGATGCGAGAGGGTAGTGGAGATTCTTCATCAAGTCGGAGCGTGAGAGGAGGGATATTAGGTGATTATTTGTGGGGTCGACTATGGGGAGTTTGCCTTTCTTGGATTTGGAGAGGACAGCGTTGGCTTCGGTGAGTGTGGTGCCAGATGGGGCAGTGACTAAGTCGGTGGACATGACCGCTGTGACTGGGTCTTCAGGAACGGGGTGGAATTGGATGTCACGGGTGGTTATCATGCCGATTAAGCGTGAGCGAAGAAGGCCGCTTTCTGCAGAAGGTCAGTGCTGACATTCCGCTGCTACTAATGAACGTTTTTGCGTTGGTGCTCTCTCATAGAATGAAGACATTGTTTTCCGCAATACGATTTGATCGTGTTGGATGAACGAAAGTTATATGGTATTTGTCATAATCATAGAAAGTAATTGATCCCATCTTGCAGTATAACCTACCTGTGACTGGAAAGCCGCCAAATCCCCACTTCTCCTTCAGAGCTTTCGCTTCTCTCACAGTTGTCGTTGGCGAAAGCACTACAGGGTCAAGTATGAACCCGTTCTCGAATCGCTTAACTTTACGGACCATCTCTGCTTGATCCTCAGCCGAGCAATTGTGGTGAATTACGCCCAGGCCTCCAAGCAAAGCTATGTGGATTGCCATCGAATGTTCAGTGACTGTGTCCATAGGTGAGGAGACCAAGGGTGTTTTAAGAGAGACCCGCTTAGTGACATGAGTGTCCAGGGAGACATCTGACGCAGCAAAGCCTTCAAGAGATGTCAGCAGAAATGCTTGCCGGTGTTCGAGACATGGAGGTACCGATGTAGCCTGGAAGCACAAGGAAGTCATTGTAGGTCAAACCTCCGTTAATTCGAGAGTCCAGAAGCGTCCTGGCATCTAGCCCATCTGAATTCTTATATTCCTGCTCTAGCACCTCAAGTGCTCTTGTATAGTCTAGAGCCCTTTGTTCGGGCAGAAGTTGTGAGGTGCCACTAGTGGCATCGCCATTTGTGAGAGTCATGGCTCTTGTTCGTCGTGCAAAGAAGAATGCGGATTTGCGAACGATATATAGTCAACAGTCTACGGCAATAAAGACGTTATGTCGACGGGTTGAAGTTACCTTCTCCCAAGTAAGAGGAAATAAATCGCGTGGGAGCCTCGAGAATTTTGATAGTGGGGCGGAAAGTTAACCGCGACGCGCCAACCGCAACCGGGACTAGCGCCCGCTTATCGTCATTGTTTACAATTTCTATTTTGGCCGTCTTTGCAGTCAACATCTTTGTCGATTTGATATCGTATGGGTGCACGCCTCCAAAGATGCTATAGGACGAGTCACTACTTCTCTACAATGGCGCGCAATCACAGTTTAGACACCGTAACCATCTCAGTCACATTTGCCATTGCCTTTTGACGAGGAATGCAGGGGCAGGAAGGGTCTACCGAGCGTTGGGTGAAAACCAGCATCTGCGACTGCCGTGATGGCCTACCATCAGTCATCTCGTCAAGCGCAAACTACAAACCATTCTCCTATCAAATCAAGTCCTTTGCGCTATGCGCCATCTAATGCCTCCACCAATTCTTCGGCTTACTCTTCGTCCTCAAATCCTTTCCCACCAAGCCGTACCAGTACGATGTCTTCCAACACCTCTAGCGCATATCAGCAATTCGGGGCGGGCCATAAGCGGGGTATCAGTGACATGTCTCCCACTCGGGTCTCGGCGAGGGAAGAGACAAGTCGGCCTGACATGGCCGCAGCAGCAGGGTACAAGACTATGAGACAGTCACTAAGACCGCTACCACAAGCGCCAATCTCATCTCCGCCTGCCCCAACACACAAGCACAGTTTTCAGGATCAGAATAGTGTCGAGCCTCCGAAATCGCATTACGACATGCACGACTACTTCTCCCACGCCAGTGCATCCAAGCCAATCCGGCCAAGTTCCGTAAGCCTAGGGCGGTCTGGCAGTGTGACGCCGATGTCATCCACGTCTCACAGGAGCGGGCAGCACCAGCACAATCATACGGGTTCTCAAGGTCCCATTCTCACTTCACCTGATCTTACTACTCTCAAAAAGTCATCCACGCCATATCTGAAGACCCTTTCGAAGTTCGCTCAGGGCGGGTCGGCCGAAGAATTCGCTATCACGTCACCATCGGTTGCTGGCCTCTCAGGTCGGAGGCAGTTGAAGCGGACAGACTCTACCAGAGGATCAAAAACAAGTGGAGTATCAAGCAACGCGAGGCGATCTGCATGGTCGGAAAATAATTGGATGGAAAAGCAAAGGCAATTCTTGCAGGCTTACGAATACCTATGTCATATTGGAGAAGCAAAGGAATGGATAGAGGATATCATACATCAGACCTTGCCTCCAATTGTGCAGTTGGAAGAAGCCTTACGGGATGGTGTTACACTCGCGGAGATTGTCCAGGCATTTTACGCTGATCAGCCAATTCGAATCTTTCGGCATCATAAGCTCCAATTCCGTCATATTGATAACATCGATGTATTCTTCCGATTTTTGGCTGACGTGGAGCTCCCTGAACTCTTCCGTTTCGAGACAATTGACCTCTACGAGAAGAAGAATATCCCTAAAGTCATATACTGTATTCATGCCTTGTCATGGTTGCTGTACAGGAAAGGGATCGTAGATTTCCGAATAGGTAACCTTGTCGGACAACTCGAATTCGAGCATCACGAGCTAGAAGAGATGCAAAAGGGTCTGGATAAGGCAGGCGTCAGTATGCCCAGCTTTTCTGGCATGGGAGCAAGCTTTGGTGCCGAGCCAGAGCCAGAGCCGGAACCGGAGCCCGTTGAATCAGAAGATGAGAGGATAAGACGTGAGCTTGCAGAGCAGGAGACAATGATCGTGGACTTTCAGTCTCAGATTAGAGGAACCCTTGTTCGCATGGGTCTAGGCAACAAGATGCAAGGTCTGTGGGACTCGGAGGAAATGCTCGCCGATCTTCAATCCATCATAAGAGGTAGATGGGCGCGAGAAGTCGCGGACTATAGGCTCAACATGAAGAGATTTGCCGTTGACCTGCAAAGCGCAACGCGAGGATTTGTATTACGGCGGAGGCACCAAGACAGAGAGGATAGGTGGAGGCGTAAAGCGAAAGAGGTCGTCCATCTGCAAAGTCTGGTGCGAGCGAGGAAGGCTAGGGTCGACGTCCAATCTCTAAAGGTGCAGGCGAGGAAAGAGGAGTCTGGTGTCCGATTACTGCAAGCAGCTATGCGAGGTGCGCTCCAACGGAACGTAGTGTTTGAGCAATACGAGGAGACAAGAAATGCTGAAGAGACCGTGAGCAATCTGCAAGCCGTCGTTCGGGGAATGCTCCAACGTCGAAGAAACCAGGATGACCAACGGCGCCTCCAACAAGCGCAAAAATCAGTCACAGAGATACAAGCAGCGGCTAGGTCGATGGTTTGGAGACGGCACGCCGCGCAGGAAGCACAGGTTTTGAAGATTCTGACCACGACATGGCAATCATTACAGTCAGCTTCCAGGGGCTTTTCATGTCGACAACGCCTGGAAATGACGAGGAAAGAACTCTATCGCTATCAAAGCTCTATCATTGCAATTCAAGCCACTGTACGTGGGAACTCAGCACGGCAAGACCTGCTTCGTTTGATGTCTTCATTATGTGATGCAGGAAGTATCATTACTGCTCTGCAAGCTTCGGCTCGTGCCTACTTACTTCGACGAAGGCATTTTCATGATCTTCGAACTTTGAGGACTTACACACCTCAACTGACATCGTTGCAAGCCCGCATTCGAGGCCAGTCTTTGCGGAACACCCAACGACAACTTCGCCAGAATCTTTCGTCCAATACCCCAGAGATAATTCAACTGCAAGCGCTGTCACGGGCAATGCTAGTCAGGTCAGACCTCGGCGATCTTCTCAGTCAATTGGAAGATGAAGAGCCCAGCATAGCCGAAATTCAGGCTGCCGCCAGAGGAACCTTGGTGCGCGCAAAGTTTGTCGAGAAGCAGCGGTTCTTTAAGGCCAATATGGAGAGAGTCGTGAAGGTGCAGAGTTTCGTCCGTGCTAAATTGCAAGGGCAAGCTTACAAAAGCCTGACTACGGGTGCAAACCCACCTGTTGGCACCGTCAAGGGTTTCGTACATTTACTGAATGACAGCGACTTCGATTTTGATGAAGAAGTAGAATTCGAACGCCTTAGAAAGACCGTTGTGCAGCATGTACGGCAGAATGAGATGGCTGACCAGTACATCACCCAGCTGGATATCAAGATTGCCCTGCTCGTCAAAAATAAGATTACCTTGGACGAAGTAGTCAAACATCAGAAACATTTCGGTGGTGCTGCGGGGAACCTTCTTACAAACACCGAAATTTCATCCAAAGACCCCTTCGATCTGAAAGCGCTTAATAAGAATTCCAGAAAGAAGCTCGAGCATTACCAGGAGCTTTTCTTCATTCTGCAGACGCAGCCTCAGTACTTGGCAAGACTTTTCAGGAGAATTCGAGAACAAGCCACGGCTGAGAAAGAATGCGAGCGGGTCAAGCACCTGATGATGGGGCTGTTTGGGTACGCTCAAAAGCGGCGAGAAGAATATTATCTGATAAAACTCATCACGCGAGCGATGAAGGAGGAGATTGACCACTGCCCATCTGTACAGGACTACTTGAGAGGCAACTTCTTCTGGGCCAAGCTGTTCAGCGCGTATATCAAGTCTCCAAAGGATCGAAAATACATGCGCGACATCCTCTCACCCATCGTCAAGGATAGCATCATTGATAACCCCGAGCTCGACCTCGAAAGTGACCCTATGCAAATATACCTCTGTGCCATTGAAAATGAGCAACTTCGCACGGGACAAAGGAGTCATCGGAGCCCGGACATACCGCGCGAAGCAGCCATTCGCGATCCAGAGACGAAGCGGAACTTCATCACCCACCTTCAGGATCTTCGGGATATCGCGGATCAATTCTTTGCGGGACTTGAGGATAGCCTACAGAAGATGCCCTTCGGCGTTCGATACATTGCGCAACACATGTTCCAAACCCTAAGCTCCAGATTCCATCATGAAGAGCAGGGCTATATATTGCAACTTGTCGGACACTGGGTATGGAAGAGTTATCTGCAACCTGCTCTGACAGAGCCAGAGAAGTATGGGGTTATTGATCGAGGTCTATCACAAGAACACAAAAGGAACATTGGCGAGGTGTCAAAAGTCGTCGGCCAAGCTGCGGCTGGAAGGCTATTCGGAGGCGAGAACGTCTTCTTGCAACCTCTCAACAGTTATGTGGGAGAATCAATCGAGCGTCTCGGAGAGATTTGGGGCAGCTGTAAGCGCCGTAATTTCCTTCCCAGCTAATCGGGTTATCACTGACGAAATTCTATTAGTGATTGATGTACCGAATGCGGAAACACAGTTCGATATTGACGAGTTCAATGATTTGTATGCTCGGACAAAGCCTACTCTGTACATTAAGATGGCGGACATCTTCTCGGTTCACCATCTTGTTGCTGCTGAGGTTTCAAACATTTGCCCCAGCCGGGACGATATATTACAAGAAGTCATTCGTGAACTTGGCAGCGTTAAGAATAATGAGAACGAGCTTCGTAACGTCAGTACGTCCGAGATCTGTCTCACCCTTAATCCCAAGCTGCACGAAGCTGAAGGTATGTTTGCCGAATCTCTCGTGCGCATCTGTCTCGCTGACATGATTACCAGATCCTGATGCTGAGATCAAAGCTCTTTTCATGGAGACTAAGCGCTGTATCCTCTACATTATACGGGTGCAGTCTGGTGGCGACCTCATGGAAATAATGGTCAAGCCCATCACCATGGAAGACGAAGATCGCTGGGAGATGCTTGTTCGAGACGAGCTTTCAGCGGGAAGCAGGAAGCGTGGTGCATATGCTGAAGCCAACACGCTTGCCGACATATCCGCAATGAGCTACGCCGAACTTAAACGCACAGCTCTCGAAAATATCCTTCGACTCGAGCATTTTGGTCGTCTTACTCGTCACAATCATTACCAAGACCTGCTCAACGCCATTGCTGTCGATATCCGGACAAAGCATCGTCGACGTATCCAGCGTCAGAGGGAACTGGAAACTGTCCGCCTTACACTCGCTCGCCTCAATGACCAAGCAGCCTATCTCGAGCAACAACTCAAAACCTACAATGATTACATCGAACAAGCCATGGTTACACTACAAAACAAGAAGGGCAAGAAACGTTTCCTTATGCCCTTCACCAAACAATGGGAGCACGAGCGTGAGCTCCAACGCTCGGGCCGCGTTCCCAAATTCGGCTCCTTCAAGTATTCAGCGCAAGACCTCGCAAATCGGGGGATTCTGGTCGCCTGGGCTGGCTACAGCGATCACCTCTGGGATAAGATCGACCTTACCATTTCGTCAAACGAAGTTGGTGTCTTCACCATTGAAGGCAGCAATGGACAGATTTCTATACCCGGGGCTAGCGCGCAGGTACCGTTGGATGACCTGTTGCAAGCGCAGTTCAATAATACACAGTTCATGGAGTTCTTCCCTGATGGGAAGGTGAGAGTGAACGTTAACCTGTTTTTACATTTGATCATGAGGAAGTTCTACAAGGATAAGGATTCATGAGAAGAGAGGATGTGCGAGTAGGCAAGGTCCTGGCAGGCGTTGATCGGGGGAGAAAAATGCTTCATGATGATGACATTAGCAGGAGTTGGGGGCCATCCACAGCATTTACAAGGGTAGGCTTGATTGGAGAGCGTTCACCGTGCTTATTACACGACGTACATGGCGCCAGCGCCACGTGTACATACATCTGAGTGGTTGTTGAATGCCGAAGGAGTTTTGCCATATTAGGCCTCGCTGGTGGTTTTGATAAGGGGTTCCTCGGTACTTGTATAGTTGCAGCGGGAGATCTCAGCAGCGAGTCTCGAAAGGGAAATTATGGACTTCGTGCGTCATTTTGGTAGGAAGATGCTCTAAGCCTTGTGAGTCTCGAGAAAATTGTGGTTCTGGTTGCTAGAAAATCTGGGAAATCCTCTGTTTACTGTATTATTATTGTGCCTGCATAAAATGCATAAAGAAGGTACTCTGCATGATGGGCCACTTTCGCGACAGCACGCGTTTGACGAACTACTAGCCTCTCAGAATGTTTAAGATTTTGATCCGTGTCTTGTTAGCACTACTGAAAATACCAGGTCTCTTCAGAAAAAAAAGGGGCAAGGAAAGAGGCAATGTGCAATTCGAAACGCTGCTTACTAAGCTACTAGGAGATTGTGATAGGCTAGCTGCGGATACCATTCCGCGAATAAGGGAATCAAATGTTCAGGCATTGTAACAACAACATTGATATAATATCTATTAGCCTATGGACAGAAAATGATGATCTAGCTTGAATGTATTCACAGAAGGTCAAGAGGTTCGAGAGCTGGTTTAGCTCCTTAGATTGACAAGAATGTGCTTGTGCGTCTGCTTTTTGCGTTGATGTTTTTGGTGATGTATTCGATGCTGCAATAATTTCATGACAGCTATGGTGGCGACACCATATATGCCTGTATCTTTAAGGAAACCACCTTGCCTGTTCTTGTGATATTCATCGATTAGCTCCTGCCTTTCGTGTTTTGCTTTCTATTTTCAACATCTTTTCGTGTCCCTGGTTTCTCAATCTTGGACAACTTCGTCGGAGGTATGGTGAAGGTGTGGTTCTATGTATTGACCGAAAGCCTCCCATTTTCTATGTCTCTAGCGATATTTACTTGACCTCTGTTTCCTTCTTCTGGCCCTCCTTCCCTTCCTTCGTTTTTGACTTTCCTTCTTGCGTGCCTTCCCAGACCACCATTTCTTATTCTTGTTGGTTCGCCCATTCACCTGCGCTATTCGCAGTCTTTCTCGTGTCCCGACTTGATATTGCCTTCGTATTCATCCTCCCTCTTTTGCTATGCTTTCCTTACCGGATCTCTGAGCACAAACGACATCCATCGGACCGTTTTCCGATATGCGCGCTTCCTTAGGCCGGCTTCAAGTATTGTGAGCTCTTGGATGTGCGGATCCTTCGTGGAAGTAGACTGTCTGGGGTCCTCGCGACGGATCGTAGTCGTGTGCGAGATGGAGCTCGCCAAGATATCGAGACGAGAATTGACAGCGGCACAGCGCATAGATGACGGCGCATCTGAGGCTCATTTGTATGCTATACTTCATTGGGATCAATGTTTTCGTATTCCTAGCCCGGACGGGTTGTCGCTTGGACCGATTTCCATTCCACATCGCTTAATTTGTTTGCTTCTCGTTCTTGACTCTCGATATGTCGCAATTCTTTTTCGTGTTTCGATGTTCCCGCTGTCACGAAGATGTCTTTCACGCTTTTCTTCTTTTTATGACGCCGCTAGGCTTCGAGAATGACTTTGCAAGTGTTGGCGGGACTGTGCGGTCTCGCGCCAGTCCCTACTGTACTAATCGAATGGTGTGTTCGACGTCCCGTTGCCCAGACCATGGAGTCAGCATCAAATGTAGAGCAATGGTGCGAAACTAATCGGATTGGAAGGTGTTTCGCAGCGAAGCAAGGGGTCACTTCCGTTTCGCGGTCTATTGTGCAACACCATGTCAGAAAGCTAACGGCAATTCAGAGTGGTGCTGGAGTGCTCAACTCACAGAGGAATTCGTATGCTCGCGAGCAGGGACGAACTTTGCCGTGTGACTTTCCAGACGAGAATGGGCAGGCAAAAATGGCTTGCGAAGTCCGGTTAGCACCGGGGTCAAATGTTCTCGCAAGTACGAGAAGAAGTCTAGAGGACAATTGACCACTGTGTCGTCAGCATGACGTCTTCAAGAAAAGAGGTGTTCGGATGGGAAATGGATTGTCAGCATGGCCGAAAATATTTGACTGTCTACAGGCCGACAGCCTTTTCCGTGTATCGCTCTCGCCAGCTCTGAAGCATGTTATAGGCCCTTGCACATTTTCCCAAAGGTGATAAGGGTTGGCCATGGGATTTGTGAGGGAGAATTGGCCTTTGCCAGGTATTGTAGCCATGTTTATGGCGATAGGAGACTTTCGCGTCTGTGGTCCCGAATGGCTAATGTTGTTGACAGGAACTATCGGGGCTAAGGTTGGCAGCCTCATTGAGGCTTCAAATTCTAAGGTACCTAACCTCTCTACCAGTAGAAGAAGACGGACCGCGGTGTAATTACTCGGTAAATCCTCTAATATTGACGCGCTTATCCTCTAAGATACAGCACCGTGCCAGCTGACCTTACTCATCTACTTTCAGCGTATCAAAATCTTCAATCTTTTGATCTACGAGTACAAGTAGTTGACATGAGGTTTATGTCGCGGAGGTCATCAGGGGTCAAGCCTACCGGAAAAAGGTCGAAGCAAGCTTTTCTCCCTTAATCCAAAGACAGCGAGCCGCTTAAGAGGTATATTTGTGTTCGTTGATGGCTGGCTGGAAAGCGAGCTGGAGCTGACAGCTCTCATCTCTTGACCCAGCCACCGGCCCTCTCAGGCCGTGATGACCATTACAGATTTGTATGTTGCAATCTCCTTTTACGATCGGGGTCGTACCGGGAGATTTTTCAGCCATAGATCCTCGGACATCTTCTTATCTCGCGCCACTAGGCGCAGATTTGTACACTGCGGGGAAGAGTGTGGATGCTTTCCGGGGAACCAACACTATGCCATTCATTTACGTACTATGCCATGCATGCGTACAGCGATAGTCCACACTCTTCTGGGGCTTTCGCTCCATGAGAACCTGTTTTCAACCCACCTGACGGATTTTACCGAGATCTCTATGCAGTTCGATCGTTTGGGTCTCTGAGACGCCACATACGACGGATAGCTGCCTCCGTACATGTCGTCAGCAAGTCATGCCAAATTTGATGGATATTCTACCGAAGTTGCAGCCTGTCAAGACCGGTCAGATTGTGCGGCAGATCCACTGCGCTGAAGATTGGTTTCAAGCCTGGGTCTCCGGTTATTGGCTTGGCTACCCTCCTGTTGTGATCTCACCATAGTTTGGGAGGCTGGGAGACAAAGGAATTCTTGCTGGCGAGTAGCACCAAGATCGTGACGACTTCTGCATGGGGTCCGGAGCGCTTCAAGACTTGTTCTTCCAAGTCATCTCTCGGAAAGGAACGGATGCCAATGCCTGTGCAGTCCATGGATAATGAGTTTGAGAAGAGCAGACTTCTAGTATGCTACTTATCAACGTCGGAGAAGCCAGAGGTGGGTATCTGAGTACATCAATATCAGGACCATTTCGAATATGATCTATGGTGCCGCCTGTACGTAGACGTTCTGTTATTGCCCTGGATTTATTACATACTTATCTCTTGGGTTATTTGGAGTCCCAGACACTGAAAATGGGAGAAAGTTACACAACATTAATAGGGTTCTGAGCGACGTGTGGTGAAATTCCCATTGGCCGCTACACTGGAGAGTATCTCTCCGCCACTGACATAACGCTTGCATTATACGATTAGGTGACGCCCTCTAGTGCGTCTGGGGCCTAATGCACCATCCCGGTTCCGCATGCATGCATGCACGACGGTTGGGTGGTTTCGATGAGCGTTTGGACTGAAGTTCAGATGGGTGATAGACGTAGCCGTACGAACCGTGGCCTATTATCGCTCGTTTGGTAAAGTTAGGTATGGCAGCCGAGCCTGAATGAAGAGTAATCTGTATGCAAACTCGCTTCACTCCCAGTAGACTTGATATTTCACATCAGCATGTCGAGAGCATGCGCTCACGCTGATTTTGTGGATTTTCGCAAAATTCACGAGAAAAGGTGGCAGCCTTATTGACAAAGTTCGTTGCTTTTTTACTCTGGTACCTGTCCTGATCTTAAAGCGTTTTCAATGTGGAGGAGGACCCTCAAAATGCTATTGGAGCTTAGATTCGCAACATAGTTCGTGCCCTGCGTCGCTTATTCAGCCATGCGATTTCCACTGGGGTGAGCTTTAACATTTCTCGAGTACGCGAATAGCCACATGTTTGTGAGTCCAACGTGAATTGACCAGCCTATCGTATGTGTATTTCTGTTAGAGCGGTGGAATCTTGCAGACTGGCGTACATTAATGAAGTAGGAGAGACAACCTTTCCCGAATTTGTATCTCTGAAATTCTGGTTAGAGCGGATCAGCGCAAGGAATCCTTCTTTTATTCTAGCGTAGTATCGGCATAATCCAATGCCTGGCTGGGTTATGTGCTCATTCAGCCCAAGAGGTCCTTGAGGGTATGCAGCAGAATACCGTGAGACAGCGCATAAAGTGACTCAGGTTACACGCGATTAATTACAAAGCGAATGCACAATTGCCTCTAGTTTCACGAACATATGCACAACGAAATAAACATGCTGTAGAGATATCACGGAAGCACACGCTTGCCCTTGATGATGGTCGAGTTAATCGCTAATAGTACTGCTGCATAACTAAGCCAGGAAGCCACCGTAAAAATCGTTACCGCCCCATGTCCTTTGAAGGTTCGAAGAAAGTACAGCGCTAATGCAATCTGCAGCCGTCGAGTTCCACTGCACTCTATGTACGTACACTATAGCAGGCAATCCAAACCATTGCCCAGGAAACGATCTTCGCATTGGATGTCGCCGGTATTCGGTGCAAGCATGTTTCCATTGTCAGGTCCGAAAGCGTCATCGAACAGGAAATAGTCTGGCTGACTCTCTGAATGTTCCGGTGTGGTACCGAATTCATAGGACTCAAGTGGAGGCGAAGACTGGGTGGATAGAGGTGGTGTAGGGATCCAGTATGGTAAACCATTGGGATTTCGGAGGTCCATGCTCGGTTCAGTAAGCTGCTGAGGCTCGTGGAAGGAAGTAAGAGATGAGGTCTCTGCACCGCTCTGATGGTAGCGAGAAAATCCGTCATTATCGAGTCGCGTTAAGCTCCTGGTACTAGTGCTTCGTTTTACGACCTTGCCGCCTTTCTTTCCAGCCCTGTGTCTTCTGCGACCTACACCATCTCGGTGATCGTTTTTCAAATCGCCTGTCTTGGATCGGAACCTGGTGGTGGACTGAATTCCCTTTCTTACCGCAGATCGCTCCAAGACCCAGATGAAACCTTTCTTCGAATTATTGTCTGGATTAGGAAGTTCGACCTTCAGGAAAGCCTTGGTTCCGTTAGCAAGACCCCAAAAATATGTATAGTCAAGGGATATATGTACTCCGTTCATGGACAAATTATGCCTGACGCTGTTCTGCCAGCCCTTGCTCGACGGGTCTTTTGCTTTATCAGTTTTTCGCGCAATCCAAGCATAGATATCTCTGAGGATCATTTTGTGGCCCGGCGCCTCCATAAGTGCCTGATATATTAAGTTCGCGTAGCAAGGGCCCTTTTCCTTGCTCTCATGGTCTGTTTCGAAGCCGCCTAAGGGCATATCCTCAATGAAATCTTCCTGCGCTGGCCTTGAATCAGGTGCAAAAACCGGATAATGGCCTGTGGCAGTCGAATTAATTTCTGGGGTCAAGCGGTTTGCTGTGTGGTAAGAATAGGCCTCCAGCGCTTGGGAGTTCGAGGTAAACTCGTTCCCCGCGCTGGCACCCATAGCATCCGCCCAAAGTGGCCATTGAGACATGGACAATGGGAGAATAGGTCGTGCTAGCGATAGATCCGTGCCTGAGGCTCTTAGCTGTTCATGGCTGAATTGAGTCGGATGTGGACTTTGAACTTGGGGATTGGATAAAGCGTGGTGCATTAATGATTCCTGATGGGCACCGTACCAGCCGTTCTGCTCGCTCGTCGGAAGGGCATTAGGTGCTCTAACGAAGGGTGTAGACCGAAATGGAGAGTGGCTGACTTCAGGGTAAGGATCCAAATACGCCTGTCCAAAAGTTACCGATGGCGGGGCATCCTGCCATGGGAACAAAGACTCTGGAACAGGACTTCGGTCAACCGGGTTATGTTGGATTTGACTGTAGTATGAGACAGCTGTATCTGAGACCTCACAGACGGGTGACATGGTGAAGAAAGACGTTCTCTGATGCGTTGATGAGCAGCAGAGTCAGACTAAGAGTTGTTTCGGACGAAAGAGGTAACCCTAAAGAGAGAAGAGCAGGCAGTTAACACCAGGAAAAGCGCTACTATTATATCACCTCTGACGTCCAGAAGTACACGTCTATGCCTTTGTTCCAGAATGACAATGAAATTACCTGTAGGTGCCTGCAGAAGAAACTTCGCGCTTATCAGTCTGAGGTTTGACTAAAGTAAAGCTACAATGACCTGTGGTAGGACATCATAAACCAGTCAAAGAAATCTTCAGTCTCCCTTTGATCACCCGGGCGCCAACTCACAGCACGCCAGTCGGCTTGCAGTAGGCTCGGTCTATTATGGCACACCTTATCTGGCAGCAAACAATCTGGGTGTGGCTGGAAGAACGTGTGACTAGGCAGGTCTCTTTGAGCGGGTTCCATGGCTTATCTGCGTTACATTATCTGTGTTCTTGCGGTTTCGTCTTAGACGTTGACCGGAAATGATCGTCCAATGAAACTGTGACAGTGATCCTTAAACCGGCGAGTGCCACCTCTAAGATTTCTGGTCGGCTGCTTGCCTCTGGTTGTTGAGGACGGACCATCAGGTACAACTCAGGGACTTGCGGGCATGTGCCTATTGGACGGACGGGAGTCTGCATAGCGAATGAGCCCAATGGTTGGGGAGACACAGGAGGCAATATCACCGCATCCCGGCACTAGAACATGTATAGAAGATCTTTCATCAATGTCTAGCTGCATAATACTAGTTCAGGTGGCGGCTGCTGATGGCACCCGCGCCCAGGTGGATTTTTTCTTTCAGGACGTTGGAACCTTCAGCCCAAATTGAATGCTTGATTCCTGACAAAGCCTGGACACCTTAGCGGTTGAATCTAGTCTGTCCATAAACTCAGACACCAGGACTGACAGATGTTCTGCCGCACAGGAGGGTCCCTGCATCAGTTGTTACATAGGATCCGGGGATAAGGTACCTGGCGTTAATGGCTGCCGGCCTACTACAGCCAGGAGTTATTGAGCTGATCCTAGGGTCGCGCAGTGATTTGACCCCAAACGAATGTTAGGTCTGCAGTGAATATAACAGGACCCTGCTAAGGGTCGTGAAGGAGTGCAGTTGATATATTGAGCTTCTTGCTGCGCTGCCATTACATTATGAAAGACATAGCCTGGCTGCAAAAGGCTAGTCACTGGACTCCTTGATTTCAGAGCGGCGACCCGTTGTATAGGCCAAACAAACTTGCATTGACAATACTGTAGCTACTTCCGATAATAGACCTAGGATTATTTTAGCGAAAGCTCTCGACAGACACTCTGCGCGTGTACGGACCTTCTTGAACTGAAAGTGGAGTTGTAATATGCCCTGGATGAAGGCTCAGCGAGGGAATCGATAGTAGGAGTCAAAATGGAGAGGAAATGCATTTAGTGTAGAGTCGATATGGTAGAGCGATATTAACATACCTTGTCAAAACTGCTTCGAAAGCCACGTTCCCGTTTGGCACTATAGTCCCATTCCTTATCGACTATGCGGAAGGCCAAGTCTTCGTATGGAGGTCCGCTGATGAAGCGGATAAGACAAGTATCCTCCTCTCCGGCCGGTGCGAACGACTCTCCTCTTTTCCGTCCGTTCTCCCGCTCGATACGATAGGTTGGAGCTTTTGTTTTGTCTATCAGATCTGGATAAAATATGTTAAATTTATAGCCCTGAACGACCTTGGGTGGAGGATTGTCGTGGTCATAGTGCGTTTGATTGTATTTATTCCATTCGTATCCCATTTGAACGCGGTTGAAGTAGCGGGGCTTTCTTGGGCGATATTTGTTGGCCCATTGAGGCTTCGAAATGGAAGACACTTCTTCTTCACCCGCAAAGATTTCTTCGTCCTCCTGGACGCCTCGGGCAACCTCTCTTTCATACAAAGCCTTCGTGGCCGACGAGAAGTCTTCGTGGGTAGTCGATGCAAAGCGTGAAGCACTAGAGGCTGGTACCTCTGGCAGCTTCGGAGCTGAAGAGCGGGTCCGTTTGTCTGACTGGGCTTGTCGTATTGGTACGTATCTCATTTTGAGTATTCGTTGGCGCTCCGCTGCCTAACATGTCTGGTTAGTTACGTATTGCAAATACCGTAGCGATGTGGCCTCGAACTCACAGTTCTGTCCACGAATGCTCTCTCATCCATAATATCTAGACCTTTGTCCTCAGCATGTAGTTTAAGAAGGGGTTCCGGATCTAAATCTCTTGAATATTGTATTTCTGATCTTCTTCCAAATAGGGCATTATTGTTTGGGTTGGGTGCCTCGGTCGCTACATCACTCATGCATTCGACATTGTTCAGAATGAGGCGTAACTTCTCCTTAGCTTGTGCAGCTTGCCCGCGCTGCTCATGCTTGAGCTCGTTCAGACGACTCTCGATGATGCTCTTATACACAGCGTCTAATTCTGCCCTGGCTTTATAAACGGCCACATTCCGAAGTAGTTGCTCCCAGTACTCCACGTCAATGGGTTCCTTTGATTGTAATTTGCCCTCTATTTGTTTTTCCAAGGTGCTCAACTCTTCGAGAGATTTTGGACTCAGTAAGCGTTCGACATCGGCAGAAACCGGATTGGTTGATCGACCTTGCGCCTTTGTAGGTGCTATCTTAGCTTCATGGTCTTTACATATAACTTTTAAGGCCTAGGGCAGGTTAGACAGAACACATCCCAAAGAGTCGACGTCATCTTACATTCCAATACCGCCGATTGCTCGCATCTGATTCCAAAGCCATATATGTTTCAATATCATTTTCCAAGACTTGTAGCTCTGACAAAGTCAGGCCCTCGAATACGCCAGCCGGATCCACGACGTCGATATCTGATTCTATAGTATCCAAGTCCAAAGGATCTCTCGTAGTATCAATGATTCCCAGAGTGACAGCAAGCCAGTCGATTGGTTTTGCTCGGCCTTCTTTCACGCGTATGTGAGCCTTTTTCTTGGATTGCTGCAGAACAAAATCATCTTCACGAGAGACCCACTCTCTCATCTGCTCAGCTTCTTGTATCTGATTCAACCGTGTCTGCTCTCTTGCAAAGGTCTCTTGTTCCTTCCTCGCATTCAAGTCCTCACTGCCAGGATTTTCGCTTCTCGCATCTCTGGGACTGATCTGGTCTCGTCGGCGTCGATGGTCCTTGATAGGGCGGTGCCATGGAAGTGGTGGAGAAGGCTGGGGCCTTTTCCGGGAGTCTGTCGTAGACATTGCAAAGTAATCTGGTGGGATAGATATGGAACCTAAAAGATCAGTGAACGGAGAATCAGTATGGCCTTTAGGTCTATTGAGTACGCGATATGATAGGCGTTATTATGTGAGACACCTAAGGTAAGCACGGGGGTAAGACTAGTGGCATTTCAGTCAGCTTTTTTTGGAGATCATGCTAGACGAGGCGCTAGTGCTACTAGAGGCTGGACGCTTTATGTGTACAGCCAAGGCAGCAGCCAAAGTTAACTTCAACTCAACAGACCTCAGCTCTCAACAAGCTCGAACCATGAGCCCAACATGGAAGCCTTTGCAATTAGACCACCAACATAGCTCAATACCACCTCTCTTGATAAAGAATGAGTTCGGAGCTTCTAGTTATAAAATATGGCTTACGGATCTTACCTATATCTGGACTGAAACGTTAGACCGGAGACAGATCATTCAGAGAGCGTTCAGCGTAGATACAAGCATTGATCCCAGCGAAGATGCTAGTCAGCTACGGCTATTACTACAGAGCATACAGGATGCTCTTATACAGCGCTCAGGAACCGCTATGAATTTTGTACGAAGCGATGATCCAAAGCAGCTTATACTGCAGACTTCAACACGCTTACCGGGTCCCTTGAAGCCTCTCGAATGGCGAATGACACTTAACTCTGCACCACAGTCCACATTAACAGCTGAATTTATGATACCTCTGCTTAGCCAGCAATCTGTCGCGAAAGCAGAGAAAGCCTCACTTCTGCAGCAGTTGAGATACAAGGACATTGTCATCAACAAACTAATTGAAAAGATGCAGTCCGATGGCGTAGACTTTAGCAGAGTATTTCCGGCCTCCGTAACTGGAAGGTTAGGTACCGACGCAAGACAAACCCTTGCGAAGTCAGTAAAGGGATTAGCCGAATTCGATCTCCAGGAATGGCAGTCTCGAATGATCAGAGACTACAAAACATTAGAAGAATTGAGAGACCTAATCTCAAACACTTTTGATGCTGACCCTATCGAGGCTGCGACCGAGTCTCAAATCTCAGACTCACCATCTTACGGAGATTGGTGGAGAAACTTGAGGCGCGAGAGTTCCCAGCGGACACCGGTTACCTCGCCCGCACCGATATCTAATACAGAACAAAACGGCGTTGAATACGGCGAATTCCAGGTCGGCCAGCATAGACTCACTAGCCTTTTACTTACCCACCAAGCTAACGTCTTCCTAGACCCAGGTGACGCCACCAAAACTCCAAGCCAAGCAAGGCTCAAGTAAAGGAAAAAGTAGAGATCCCGGGTCGAATAGTCCAGACTCAAATCGCCTCGAGCATCAAGAAGATACAGGCTCGACGACTGATGATGACGATTTCGAAGTTCAGGTGTCAAAGTCCACAAATGCTTCGGCAGTCGCTCAGAAGAGACCTAACGCTTCGCCAGCAAATCCCTTCAATGTCGCTCGGGGACCTCAGCAAGCTAGAGCAGATGTGTCCAGGCAAGTTGTAATTACTTCACGGCGCGGGAAGGAGTTTGTGTCAAATCCCAACATGTCTCCAAAAGGTATCGACACAGCATCAAGCTCTGAAGGAGAAGGAATAGAGTATGACAATCAACATATGGTTGCCTCAGAACCGGGTTTAAATGACAAGATGGGCAATACCACAGCAAAGCCAAAGGCTCGAATTGGGAAGATTGGTGGGAAGAACAATCCCGATACAAAGAGTAGCAAGCCAGCTCTGGCTAGTCCCGCTAAAGTGGCGGGCCCCATGAGAACGAAAGTGAATACTAGACCCGATTCTGATAGAACCAAAGAGCGAGTATCAATTGTAAAAGCGTCTGAACCTGCGAGAGCAGGTAGAGTCAATGTGCAGCCCCGAAGTCCTTCGCCCATTAGAGAGACATCACAAGAGCGGGCGAATAGGAAAAGAGAACAGTTGAAGCGTGAGCTGGAGAGCAAGGGCCAAGCAGGTGCAAAGAAGAAGCGCAAATTCTAACAGCTCTCTGATAGTATGTTATTGTCCTGCAGGTCGCGTCCAAGTGTGCTGTACGTTGCGCACCGTCGATCTTCTCTTGCCATGGCCACATATAAGATTGTGGAAGCATTTTGTGACGAGGCTATGGCACTAGTGAATACTGACCGTTGCTAGGTAGAGCGCTCATTAGATTCCGACGATTTTCCTTGCGTGGCAAACATATCTCGCACCCCACATTCTCAGCACTAGCCAAAAGCCTTACCCACACCCTTTGAAAGTTGCTTTCTGCTTGCTTAACGACTAAAAAAATTCCTGCAAAAGTACCTGACACCTCTCTTCAGATGGAGAATAGTCAGACCGCCAATGTGCGTCACCGTGACGTCGACCTGAATGAAGGCCAGGACACGGTACATGGTGAGGATTAGGATGAATCCTAACGCAATGGGAGGTTAAATAGAGTATGACCCTCTTAGTCTCTCTAGCATATTTAAGTTCCTTACTGTTCCGTGCTAACTCAAGATACAAGGAAGCAGAGGTTGTGGGATGTTAGCTGGCCTTGACGATGTTTGTCTCCATGTTCTATATCCTCTTCGAAGAGCTAGCCTACTTTTTCTTCGGCTGATTCGGGAAAGACGGAGACGAGCGATAATTCATAGTCGATATATGTTTAGTAGATACCTGTTATAGATACTGTTAAAGCCAGAGGAAGAGCAACTGGAAGATTGGCCTTGAAAGACAGAAAACCAACCCAAGAAACAGTCTAACACGATAAGTCCTACACTCTTTCATGTCTCACATTATTAAAAAAATTACTTATGAAGTAAATGTACCTCCAAGTCCCATATTTTGCCTGGTGAGGCAATATGAAAAATGCACACCAGATTCCGAGATTTTGAGTCTTGTAACAGTAACAGCGTACCACATATCGGGAAAATGTATATTGCTTCCAAATCTGCTAGGTGATTTGTGTTAGATAGTGGGGTGTTGGAATATCTCGAGATTGTAGCTTATCATGCGACGAGCAAAGCTGGATGACGGAGACTTGATGGCCTTCACTTCCACGACAGTGGCTCAAAATCGTTAGAACTGAACACTCAAATTCATCAAGTTATTTCATTACCAGTACCGTAAAAGAAGACGTATGTATGGCTACCCACTCGATGACCAAAGCGCTATGAGGCGAACGAACTGCTCGTCACTTTTAATGTCCAGTTTATTGCGCTAACGCTACCTACTTACACACCATGTCGTACTAGCACCTGCTTCTTGACAACTACCAACTGTCGGCCATGTAAGTACTTACTCAATAGCCTATTCAATGTATGTAGATGGCCCATATTTACAAGAAATCTCCATCGCTTCTCAGCGCAGCAGGTACTGTATTAACCAAATTAACCGTGATGTAGGCCACTGCACGCTGTTCAATAACACAAAAACCTGTCTTGAAGAAATACCACATGCAAAACCAGATCCCGGCACTCGAACATCGCAAGGCAAGATCAAATCTAAGAAGTCCGCCCCAGGGGCAGACAGCATGTTTTACGGAGAACTTCCCAATCGACACCCATTCAATCAAGGCTACCGTGCCGATCCTTCGTTTTTCCCTTACCCTCACGACTCCAATCTAGGCAACACCGAATTTAAGCAGCGTACCTTGGATCAAATCGCTGAAGCTGAGGTTCGAGCTCATCGTGATCACAAGAGAAGGACATCATCCTTCAATCTCCAACCTCCATCTTTTGCCATGAATCCTAAAGCCTCTGTGTTTACTCCGTCACAGTCGTGTAACGTAACCCTTTGTTGATGAAGTCACCTTTTCTGACAAACCTGACAGCACAACGACCGTGGCCAGTAATCAATGCCGAAGGCTCAGTGGCCTGCTACCCGTCTCCTCTATCTGTCTCCGGTGAGAGTGCAGCAATTGCCAATAATGGGGACATTATTGGTGGCTCAGCACCTCAAACGCGTAAGTAGCATGCCTGCCGTTGACACTGACGATCGCTTGAATGATCGATTTTGAAGACTCAGCGAAACATCCCAAGCCAACAGGTCGCTTTTCAGAGGCGAGTGGCTACGATGCAACTTCCCAGCCAGGTAGGTGGTCTCTGTGTTACTGTATTATGGATCTTCTGACCTGACATTCGCAAAGCAGATAACTATTCTTCAGAGGCTGAGCGCGCATTCTACGTGGCAGGAGAAGCTGAATTAGATCGTATGATGGAACGCTGGGAAAGGGATGACGCAGAATACGGTAGGGTGACTCGTGCTCTCAACACATGCTATCCTGTCACAAGCCAGCTGCCTTCATGACGATCACTTAGCTGTCTCCTATGTCAATGATTGATACTAAGCAGCACATTCTCAGCTACTCACTAATCACTATGCCCTCTCTACGTTCTCAAGATCATGCTACCTAGGCCCTTGCTCTTCGAAACTACAGCACCTAGCTCCCTGCACCTACCTACTTACCCTGTCTAGCTAACACCATTCACAGATCCCCAAAGCCACTGGCGCAACTACACACCCCGTATCACAGAATCCAAGCTCGTGCTACCAGATCAAATCGCCCTGTTTGGCTCCCTCCATGGTATCACATACGACCCAAATTACAAGGCCTATATCGGTGACGGATACCCACGCACGATCCCCACCCGCCCAGACGGTTCCAGTCCTTGCACCGAGGACCTTCTCATATCAACCCAGCGCGCCGCGTCTCAAGCTGCGAATCCAGCTCCTGGCCCCATCACAGATGTTCTACACGTGCAGACGGACGCACACGTGAAGGAGGGAATGAAAGGTTTCGGCACCAACTCCAACCGGGCCGTGACGCGGCTCCGTCTCTGCCTCTGCGATAGGAAATGGTATTCCGCCTCGTTGATGGCGCGAGCGGCGCATGTCTGTGGCGATTCGATGGCGAATACGGAAAGGCAGGTTGGTAGAAGGATTATGTGGGATGATCTTGTTCGTCAGGGGTTGGTTCCTGGGCAGCGTACGGTAGGCGAGGCGTTGGAAGGAGGGTCTGAGAATAGTGCTGTCGGTCGAGGGACGGCACAGGTTGTGGACTATGGTGAGAGAGACGTCACTGGGGCGGCGGTGAAGAGCAAGGATCCGGCGGATGAGGAGGAGGAAGGCGAGCAGAACGAGTCCACAGGGGTTATTGTGAGGGATTTCGAGGTTGAGGCGAAGGGGAGAACCTAGACCTTTATGGATAGGATCAATCCTGTCCGTTGCGTGCAGTGGGATGAAACGAATGGTACCGGAGTCCGGATACTGTCTGCTGGGCCCTGCTGGCAATGCATCTTCGAATCACTTCAGGGCATTTTGAACAAGACATAAGTTGCAGGAGTCGACCTGCACACCCTCGCCCGCTTAAGCCATTCATTACTGTGGATATCATCCAAATACTCAAGGATCATACAGAGTAGGGACCTGCTAAGACTTGATCGTGGAGTGCATCCCCAGATCTTGAGTCAGCACTGGACTTCTCCCTTCCCGTCTTTCCTCGTCTTCGTTCCACTTCGCATAAATCAGAATGCATGGCTGCTGGCTGCACATTCCGCAATTGGCTTCTGTCACGTATCAAACCCTACCGGGTGCAGTAGGTTTTGGCCCGAGGCAAGGCTTGCCAAACAAAGCAAACGGAAGCTGAGGTACAGGCATCAATTATCGCCGAGCGTTCCTGCAGCCTTGCACAACGGTTGGTAGGATTTCGCCTTGCGCTTCTTGGTTCTTTGTAAGCAGAATGATTCTCGCGTAGTACCGAGGTGCGGTTGTTCCGCAAGCAAGCGTTCTTTCGGTTGGTAAAGTAACCCTGAGCACCCGTCGTATCCACATGAATCCTTCAAAGAATTATGTTTGAGAATTCGCGGATTTCGTGGTGGTGTGGTTGACGCGTAAGCAACTTCGCTTGACTAAGCCACGCAGGATCGAAACGGAGCTGAAGGTAACGACCGAGAGATGGCTGGTCAGCTTCGCTGTTCTTGTCTAGAAAGTAGGTAGGCGGTATAGTTGTTTCTTGCATGAACCGGTGCAGCATGTTGCAGATATTTGTTCACATAATTCCGCGCTGAGACCTGAGGGCGACACCCTCTCATCCCCCATGCATGGGTCTCTGCCACAGACCTACATGGAGTCCACAGAGACATATCACCTCCAGCAATATTTGGTCATAGCTCAGGCTGGTAACGGCTCATATATCGACTTAATGAATCTCCGAAATTATTCACATCGCCGATAACAGTAAAAGGCACGACCAATGAGCAGCTATGTGTCTAGTACATAAGGTTGTCCTTAAACGAAGTCATATTGATTCAAAGCAAGTCATGGCTCAGGCGGGGACCATAGCAGCCTTGTCAGAAAAGATAATGTGATATTGGCATAGTTAGATGTTTCACTCGTCCTAACGAGTTGAAGAGAATTTTGGAGCCATGACCCTCCATTTTAGTTCTGATCTCCGTATTTGGAGTCATCTTTCTCGAACCAGGTGGTCCCACGTATTCTACATTGTACGATTTGAAGGAAACAACGGGTCTGTTTTTTTTTGTGAAGCTCATAGGAAGGGCAAGAGAAGCGTAAGATAACTAGTCTGCTGTCCAATACATTACTGTCGCGCCGAAGCACCAAGAAAATGATCAACTATCATCTGAAGACACCTGTCAATTGGAAAGCCCCCTATGGTGTAGAGGTACACTAACAGTTGGTTGCCTAGGCGATAGGCGTACTCCCCAAAGCTAAGCCCGACCCTTCTTCCCTACCTTAGGGGAGCAGCTTTAGGGGTCTCTAGGCATCAGCCCTACGCGGCTTTTGGAGATCTCTTTTAGCCGCCAGAAGCGCGATATCAAAGGCAACATCGAAACAAAGCTCGATTGCACTGATATTCGGTTCAATGGCTGAATTACAGACGCTCCATCTAGCCCATCTTCCCCCAGATCTCGCCGTTCACGTCGCGCTATACACTGAAGTTCAAAATGCTGCGTATTTACGGGACCAGTTGCTTCAGGGTAACCAAGATTTTGAATACGCACTCATCGATGCGAGCGTAGTATGTAGCCGTGTATTCAATTCAATGATCCGCACGTAATTGACATATCTGTAGATAATATCAACAACTCATGTCCTCGCAGCCGTCTTCAGAGCTGCAAATGACCACCTGAATAAGCGGTTGAAGAGCAGAAATGTGCACAGCGAGATTGTCTTCAGTCTGGGAGCCAATAACAATGTATGCCTTTGGCTTACCATTCTCGTCAGCGAAGCTCGTATACAAAAGCTTACCACATCACGTGCCCAGATAGCGCAATCTCTCCGCAGCTTCGGAATCACAGCAATGACCAGTAACCTCCTAGCGATCAAGCTCTCCACAGACCCTAGCATAACATCATTGACCGTGTCTCAACATCTTTCCACCTCCATAAAAGGAACTCTCGTCGAATTTAGCGACGCGAACTTAGCGAATACGGCGGATATTGCAAAAATAAAGAAATTATACAGATTGGGTGGCATTGGGGACGATGGTAATAAGGGGAGGCGGAGAAGAAAAGACGGCAGTGAAGAGGGAAGCCACCTTAGCGATGGACTGAACGACAAAGAAAAAGGTGGCGGAGCTGAAAGAGAGAGGAAGGAGCTTGAAGTTGCGATTCTGGGACTTGTGGCTCTACGAGGTGCAGTATGAGGAGCCTAGACTTGAAGATAAAGCATGGATCCCTCCTCTGGCGGATACCATCCGCCAGGAAAGAAGACTCAAGGCGAAAAGCGCTTTGAAAGTGTCTTGAGACAATTATTCGATTGTCTTAACAACCATAGCTATTTCCGAGCTCACGAACTGGATCCGCAGTTGGCAGCTCGGCCAAATCACGCGCTCACCTCCCACGTCAAAAACGCTTCCGCGGCGCTCTTCTGAAATCGGGTCGAAATTGCCATCTTTTGGGACAATCCCGGTTACTGGTGTTCAGATGTGTGAACCGCAATCGGCGCGAGAAAGCATAGCGCAACGGAATAATCCACTGTTTCAGCTGTGGAGTATCATACTATCAAATTGAGGACATCATCACACAGCGATTTCATGACTCCATAGAGCTTTGGTTGTGATTGTCGCTGGTATAGAGGGTGGGGTCTTTCAATTTGTGCATTGTATACTACACTTCCGAACCTCTCTCGCTAGCTATGCATATAGTGTGCCTGAAGCACAACTGGGTATCAAGCTTTTATGGGTATCAAGCTGTCTCATCAATAATCCAATGTCGAGCAATATCCTTCGCCAACCCCAAGCGTAGAATCCTCAGCACATCTTCTCCCTTCGCATCTTTCGCCAAGCCTTTCCTCCAATCCCATCCTCTGCGTTTTACTTCTCCTGGCTTTACGAGTGCCCTACTACCAGAGCCTTCAGTTGTCCTGGAATCTAGCATCGAACTGCCCACTAATGAGAAGCTCCCGGCAGAGGTCATGCTGCTCATTGATTTCTTCAGCAATTCCCGTGGCGCCGCCGGCGCACTTCGTCCCTCGAATGCGGCAATGGCAGCCCGGAAGCATTCTTCGCATTGGGCGTAGACGCGGGAAGTGACGGTTTGGAGGTCTTCGATAGCCTTGAGAATAGCAAAACATTGTCGAAGAGGCAATACGCTCTTGGGCTCTGCAAAAGAGTCAGCGAAGGTGAAACCACATCTATTAATGATATCGCATACGATCAACAAAAACCATGGCTTCGCCAAGTAGCGCAAGTAACCCGTCAACCTGCACTATAGAACCTCGATCTTCGTCATAGAGTCCACCGTGGATACTGTCAGCAGCGCTATTGATGACAGCTAGCAGTGCCGTTGCAGCAGCGTTCTTGCGTGCAATAGCTCGCAGTCGTGGTTTCTGACCTTGTTCGAGATTGACTTCCTCGTCCCGCAAATCATAAAATTTACGCAATGTTGCATAACCGGTCAGGTGGGTATGTAACATTTCCGCGGCCGTCGGGTCCAGAGAGTCGAGTTGAATAATGCTTGACTCTGGCGTAAACACTAGCGAGTGAAGGTTAGGATCAAGTGCCGATATTGGAGGATACGCGATGGATTGGATTAGAGATAATGATATAAGTAGGTCCAAGACGTCTTTGACCTTTTTCTTGCAATGAGCTCGAGCGTAGTATATTAGAGCAGTGCCGTAGTTGTCAGTACTATCAACGACATGATCGGCATATTTCTGTCCATGTTAGTGTATCTCTCAAGAGTACTGAGGCAACTTACTTCAGTAATGCTCCGTGCTTCATCCAATATGTCAAACCTCTCGCAAGTACGTAGAATCTTGTCCATACGTTCATCGGAGAATACAGGAAGCTTTCGAAGCACCTCGCTGACCCTTTGGCGGGCTACGCCTTTGTCATTCAGACGAGTTAGAACTGAGATGGAGAGTTCCCAGCCCTCGTAGAGTATCCCTCTCTGTTTTGCTTGAATTCTCTCCCTTGCAGACAGAGTTTCTGCATATTCCATAAGAATAGAGTCCTTCGTCATAACCTTGAGTGGATGTAGCTGCTGGCCATGACTTATTGTCATTAGATCCTGCTCATCAAGGGAAGCCATGATACCAGTCCCGTCAAACCAACCGCCTGCGCTTGCGATCTCCGCAACCGCTGAGGTGACAGAGAGTGACCATCCCTTGAGGAGACCAATCACACCGTCCACATTTCCTTGGAAGACAGATGCCAAAGCAAGTTGGACCTGGTTCGTAGAGTCAACTTGATAGTTATCTTCCATACTACTAGACACACTCTCGAATGTATATTTGAGCCGTTGAATATACGCAGCATTAGCGTTCTCGTCCACTAGACGTCCAACACGGGATTGGGAATGTCTAAGAGAGCGTCGACTCAAAGCCAGGCTTCCGCCAGCCACACTTTCGACATCATCGCCATCCCACCAAACAGTCAAACCAATTGTAGCTTCAACCCAATCTTGTGCGGTAGAGATGATCTCCGTGGTGCCGCCAAGAAGAATACCGTACATAGTCTTCAAGTTTTGATAGATAGTCCATGGTACTCTGCTTTCGGCGCGCCGACTGGACTGGCTGAGATCCGTATTGGTCCTTCGCAGCCCAAATTTCGAGGCCTCGAATGAGGATTGCGACTCGTTCGCTGCGCGGTCACGACCCTCTGCGAAAATGGTAAGGTCCTCTACCGCCTGTTCCACACGTTTCCTAAACATATACCAATCATTTCCAGTGACATTCCAATTATCCTCTTGCAGAGATGGACTATGCTCCAATAGCTGGATGGCCCGATTAACAACCCGCTCGATATTTTTGATCTGTATGCTATTATATCCTTCTGTACCTTGACCATCATCCCTAGCTGTTCTTGCATGCTGGAATTTGGACCTTTTCAATATTCGTCCCAGATCAGCGAGTTTGCCGCGTAGGGTAACATAAAATATTATGTCCCAGTAATTGTAATGGGCCGGAGGACTAGGATCGTGCCTTTGTACCTCTGAGAGGGTCGGTTCGTAGTGATTGTGATTTTTGTCTAACCAATCGAGAAGGACCTTGGGAAGAGCGGTAGGGTTGTGCGGTATCTGAAGCTCCCGAGGAAATGTTGCGGACGTGGATAGTCGATCAAGACGTGCAAGAGCGAGGGATTGCTTTCCAGTTGCTGTGGGTGGGTGATGAAGTTGCAAAAGCAAGCTACTAACGAAGATGGCTTTATGCCATGGAGGCGCGTCCTCATCCGGCCCAATACCAGCGATGACCTCCGGCTTCGGTGGATTATTGGTAGCGTCTCGATCACGGGACGTTCGCCAGAAGGTGTACAAGTCCTCAGTAGCTTTGGGGAGGCGAGCGTCTTCACTCATTATTTGGGTATCATGGAGGTCTCGTATCAATATGTCTTCGGTCCCTACGATGAACTCATCCGGTTCCTCAAGTCTAGCGACCTGAGACCGAGAGGCTTGATCCTTAACAATCTTTTCAATATCTGACTCTTGATTTGGCCCTTTGGACATTCCTTCTCCGCGTGTTGATGCATGATTTATCATAGCACCACCTCGGGACCTCTTAACACCTCGAGATGTTCCATTTGTCACAGCAGAGCCATGGTTCCTGGTATCTCCGTTTACCAAAGACTTGCCAAGGGATGATCCCGGTGCAAACCGTGCCTCCGGTAACCGATTTCCGACACTTGAGTCCAAATCCATAGTGGGTTCCCCTTCTAAGCCATTGGCATCCTCTTCGTCATCATAGTCCTCAGAGTAATCTTCGGAATATTCCTGTTCACTTCCACTCGCAGGTTCTAACACTTGGCGGCCACTAGGCATGCCAAAAGTAGCTTTTGAGGAAGATCCGTTGCTATCGCCTAAATCGAATTGGCCGCTTTTGTTGAGAAATCGAGCAACCCTGTCCGAGTCTATGCTCTTTGAAAATGGATTGACGCTTCGTGCCGAACCGGTGTTTGCGGTTGGCGGGGACTTTGGCTTGAAAAGTGTCTTTCTAGAAGCCAGCGGAGAGCTACCAAAGACGGAGGAAGGTGGTGGATCAGCGGGAGTGAATGATCCTACCGAGGACGGGGGTGGACCTGCTGGGGTGGTGGAAGGGTTCGAGGGTAGACCGCTAGATAAATGCGCAAATATATTGCTGTGGCTCTGACCGGACCGTGGTGTCGAGGGAGCCATTGGACTCGACGAGGCTGGTACTGTCCAGGACATGATGGCTAAGGCCAAATTTCGAATTAGTGTTGACGAATTGTTTGCGTTGAGTATATCGGCCTAGCATAGCGCTGGCTAGGCCATGAACCTCAGAGCGTCGAAGAATCAAACAAGAGAGTGACACGTGCCCAATAGAGCTTCGGGCACACTCTTGAGCCTGATGCGATTCGTCCTTTGAGGGTGTTGGGCAGACAAGCGTACGGTTTCGTTGTTCCGCTAGGCAGGAAACGCGCCCAAACTTTCTGCCGAGGTATTCCCGAGCCAAGAATTTTGGCTTTGTTTACTTCTAGCTCTGCCCAAGTAATCACCGTCACATTTACAGCTTGAGCAGCCCAATCGCAAAATGGACACGCAGAGTCGGCAGACAGCATCTGCCTATATTAACAACCTCCTTCTGTCACGAGGCTTACTGCGAAATGGAATGCCAATCGAGTTTGCGACGCCGGAGAAAGCCGAAGGAGGAGTGAATGCAACAATGTCCCAGGTCATGAACTTGGTACACGATATGATATTACGGCGAGATGTAAGACATCTCGCTTCAATGAGGCTTTCTAGCTTCATGATGCTGAATGCTGACTTGATGTGTCCCCAGCGTGAATCCGACACTCTTGCAAGCCTCTCTCAAAACCTACAAACCTTACGGGCGTCAACGACACAACAAACCCAAACAATTAGCCGTCTCGAAAATAGAACCGCTGATCTGGACCGACAGCTAGCACTTACTGGTTCTCAGGAGCGTGCGGCCCATGCAACACTTAGGAGTGCCGAGACAAGGAACAGAGCGCTCAGAGAGGAGATGGCACGTCTGAAGGGAACTGTTGCTCAGATCCGAGCGCAGTGCGCTACAGATGTGCGGCGGCGTGATGGTGAAATTCAGCGACTGAAGCGCCACCTGGAAGGGCGAAGGGGTAGAGACGGAAATGGTGGTCAAGTTGGGGTTGTGGTGGTTACGCCAGGCCTGAACAAGGGTGCGCAAGGCAATAGAAATGGCGAAGCTGTAGCGGACCTCGAAGATCCCACATATTCTCTGAAACAAGAGACGACGGAATTCTTAACGCAATTAAGCCAGGGTTTGAGCGACGAAAATGACGCGTTAATCGGTCTTGTGCGAGGCACTCTATCGACTTTGAGAAGCTTGCAAGGTCTGCCAGCAGAGTCAGAACAGAGTCTCGAGATGAACGGCGGCATAGGAGGATTTGAGCCTATCAATGGGCTCATGGCCGGGCCACCGTCCTATGAGGCTCTAGCAACAAGTACTGATGAGGTCCTCGAACACTTGCGTGGGCTGCTTACGAACCCATCATTTGTTCCTATAGAAGAGGTGGAGATCAGAGAAGAAGAGATTCATAGGCTTAGGGAAGGATGGGAGAAAATGGCTCAGCGTTGGAAGGAAGCAGTCGCGTTAATGGATGGATGGAAGAAGAGGATGGTGGACACAGGCGATACGATCAACCTCGACGACCTGAAGAAGGGCATGGATCTCGGATCAGGTATACCCAGTGCACAGGAAGCCCACGAAAATTCTCTGCTGCTAAAGCAAAGTGAAGAAGCAAACTCGAACACTTCAGATATCTTAAAAGACTTGCAAGACAATCTGGAGGAGGTCGCTTGCGATGATACTGATCCTAAGGTTCCAGTTTCGGAGGTTGATATTGACGTGCTTGCAACCGATAGAGCACTTGGCGACAGAGATGCCAATGCTAGACCTGCGCCGTCACCACGAAAAGTTACCTTTCAGCCAATTCAAGAAGAAAACCTCAACCCTCTCGCTGACGATGATGATGCTTCCCTTCTCGATTTCTCCAACGTTAAACCTCTTCAACGGAGCCCATCCAAAGGTAAATCACGAATACCACTTCAGGTAAGCCATCTTTTTTTCAACGGCTGGTTTTTCAGCCTAACTGATATTGCCGTGTAGACTCAGCCAAGGCCGCAGTCACCTGCTCGTACCGTCCAGCAAAAGTTAGAACTTGCACAAGCGGAAGCAGAACAGGCCCGGAAACGCGAACAGAATAAACCGAGACGAAAGAGTATCACCAAGAAAGTGATCACGAAGAAATTGAAGGGAAGTAGGAGAAGGAGCACCCTAAGTCCAGAGGAGTTGGAGGGTTTGATGGGCATCTCTTGAACAATTTCTTGTACGAAGTAGCAGTTGCTCGCCATTCACCCTGTCATGGCCTCTTCATGAACATCATCACCGTCTCTGTCAGCTGGAGGGGAAACCGCCATTTTCCTTTTGCCACCACTGCAGGGACTTATCCCATTTCGATTGGACACAGTCGGGATGAAGGTTTGTTCTATGTTATTGTGCACATCAATGAGCTGAGCCACGCAATCCACGCTCATCTCACAGACTGCTCTCGTCGCCCAGGTGGCGCCAACCACCTTAACCGAATCATCGCTTCTAGCCGTCCAGAACAAAGCCACAACCCACACATGAACCGCTACCCGCTTCCACAACACTCTCTCACTCTACCTTTCCCGCTCTCCGCGAACCCGCGTATAGATTGCCTACAAAGAAAATGTCACAGCGCTGGACTCACTGGTTGGAATATTCATTTCGAGATCGATGGCTATGTGGAGAGTATTTGAAACGAAAAATTAGAGAAAGATGAATTTATAGCGTGCCAGGAGGGTGCCACACGGGGAATGAGAAGGAGAGTGTGCCTGATGAAGCGGGCGTAGCCGTCACGGTTCACTTCCATGTCTTGGTACCAGAAATCTCTAGGGTAGACTTTATATAGGTAGCTGATATGAATTGATGAGGTTTAGCGCTGAGAATGAAAATGGTCCCCCCTTCCCATTCTCTTATGTTATGAGCCTCCGAACAGAACGAAGATCATAGGGCCACTTTCTATCTGCGGGAATGGGTTAGTTGGGAAGGGGACGACACCGATGGTCTCAGTCACAGCGATGTTTGCTGCAATAGCTGCGACTAGAGAGTGAACGTTCATTGTGTGGCTTGAAAGGGATGGAGGAGTATGCTGGCTCGTTGAGAATAGAGAGGTGCTTATGCTAGGCCTGAGCTTTTGAATATTATTCAGGAAAGAAGCTATGGACGAAGTGAAGTGAAAGATTACATCCATTCTCCGGTGTGTCTCGGGCGCTGAATAGGGACAGGCGAGGCAGTAATCGCATCAGCTACTCCTGTATCACAGAGACGACAGCGAACATCAGGTTTCTTTAAAAAGCAGACGCACGATGAACGCGATTGTTGTTTCCTGAATGCTATGTCTGCTGATAAGCCACAGTTTCTATTGTGCGTGCTAGTTAATGGTACTGCTTATTGGCTTGAGTGGGGGTCAGTCCTGCCTAGAGAGAGGCCCTGGAGAGGTCGCCTAATGCGCTAGAGCGGGCCTTGGGTGACCTATTTCCGGCCTACTAAATTAGGGCCAATTACTGGGCCAAAAATATCCGGGCACTCCCCTCGCTCTGATTGTGCCGACAGAGACCAATTCTCTGTCACTGCAATATTGTTTAGAAATTGTAACATGTGGATTGGAAAAGCCTGTGTGCTAATACTTTCGTCATGCGAAGGCGTAGCGGATTGACTTCGTAGTTTGCAGTATTTAGCCATCCTTGTTCAAGTTGAAGATGGTTCAGGCGAAGACATGGGTGAGAGAATTGAGCTATAAAATGCCACTGTCAAGGATGTTGATACACTTGAGAGGGTCGGGTCATCAAGGAAGATAGAGTGCATTAATCTGAGATTTATCCCTCGTCACGAAGGTGTTTAGAGGACATCGACAGCCCTCATTGCTGCCTTTGCGCTTGATCAATTCAGTCAAGGGCCCGCTCTAGAGAAGCGGGTGTGGCTGACAGCCAACAGCAAATACTTCCTTCAGCTCGCTTACACAGCATCTTTGTCAGAAAGAGCACAGCCTGCCAAACGGTGAACACAATTACCCTAGGCAAGTAGGAAATTCTCTAGGACCTTTATCAGTTTAGCGGAGACCAGTAATACTTTACAGTTTGTCCCCGGCAAGCGGACAGATCTCCCTTCGGGATAATGATGGCTCATCTAATGATTATCAAACACCAACCCGCGTGAAAGAACCGTTATGATGGAATCCGTTCATTGCCAATTCCCGTGGATGTGAACGTGATTCGGTCAGGTGCCGCATGCCTGTGAGCCATGTTCATACAGTTTCAACATTTCCGGCGACACCGGGGTCAATGCCGGGCGTACAGGCGGTCTGAAGTCCGTCGTTGACCTCGTATCCTCAGGCCAAGGGCAAGCGACCTCGGACGAGTAGGCCATCATCTGCAGGCGGCTTCTGCGCATCATAGATAGCGTCAGGTCCGTCCGCATACGTCAAATGGCCGTCAAATGGCTGTCAAGGGACCCCTGAATCCTCCCGTCGTGGCGCTTCTTGTTCAGAGGTGGGCTGTGCAGGTGATTGGTGGATTTTGTGCGAGGCTGAGATGTCGCGAGGCAGATTTCCATAGATAAGGCGCGCTGGGTAACTCTTCGCGACCCGGCATGATGTACCGACCCTGTTATCCTTTTGGCACAGCACATTGGTATTCCCTGCATGCTCAGAGCCCGAGTAGGGATTCGGTGAGGGGTTCATCCCAAAGGAGTTATAATGGGGCATCTCTGGATTCATTGGCTGCCAAGCCCGTTCAGAGAAAAATGTTAGATACTGCTGTGTCTCCAGTGCCCTTAAGATAGATACTAGTGTGTTCAGCGCTGATATCAATGCTCGGGATCTCCGGGTGGAGGTTGGGTATGAGGATAGGAAATGGGTAGAATTGATTCCTCATCAGACTTCTCACCCAAATCTTCCAAGCTTGTAGTCTCGTTGCTTTACTGGACTCAGTCTCTTCGTTTTGTGTTTGGTGGACCCAATGGAGGGTCATAGTAATCTCGTGTGTGGTGTAAACATAAGATTACCTCGGATCTGTAGATTCGTAGGGACAGGACAGTTGGTCCTTATTCTGATGTCATCGCCTGATCTCACTAATCCTCAACAGGTCTTGGTCGCCAAAATACGCCAAATCACAGCCCCAAGCACTAACGCCGAAACGCATCTTTCTTTCAACCTACCGAGTAGGGTAACCAGGTGAAGTTGGTGCTCAGGCAACCGTGTTCTATAATTGCCTACCTCGCAAACGTGCCCTTCGTCAGACCGGATCAACCACTGAACGCTGCGATAGGGCGCAGAAGTACAAAGATTATGGACTTCTTCCTTTCTCCATTATCGCCAGCGCCGAACGGCCAGGGTCGGTGGCCGTTGCACCCACGGATTATTCTTCAGCCAATTGCGCAATGGTTTCAGCCCCAGAAAGGCACGGAACCACGGCTGGCTTTCCTATGGTAGCCAATACCAGGCTGTAGTTCGTCAGAGCTGAAGAGCCAGAGTCATCCCAGGGGAACGCTAATGTCAGACTTCTATTAGAGCCTCCAGGCGGTACGTATCTGACTTCAAATGTCACTCTGAGAAGTCATGTTCAGACTTTGAATATTCAACCGTTGCCTGTCCCTTCGGACATCGCGAGGGATTTCGAAGTGATGCCTAGCTATCTTTGGTGCCTGGCGTGCCCCATTTCAGTGGTTCATACCTCGAATCCGTATTGACAAGAGCTGTGTGTGCTTCTTATACGGTTCAGTCCTCCATTTGCACGTGCCGTCCTCTGTGTCATTCTGTGTGTGTCATAGCAGGCTTCCACATACCCTTTCACACAGTTAATAACATTGAGTCTTCGTCTCATTCTTGCCACATCAAGTCTACTACATCTTTCACACCCTGATCCCAGAAAACATCCGCCACCAACAAGATTTACTATTCAAAGTCAATCATTTGAACCACTTCGTCAGCCATCATGTGTATACAAGTCATTGAACGCTACGCCGTCTGTCGTTGCCTCTACTACAAACACCAAGTCGATGCATGCTCAAACTACCGCCGTCGTGGTCACGACGTACAGACACGGGAGGTCTTAGTCGGCTACACATGTCCAAAGCATTCAACCACCGGCTCTCAACCTGGACGATACTACGACGACTATCCAGACTCTGGCTACGCGAGCGGCAGTCATCGTAGCGGAGGACGCAACGCCGATGGAAGTTTTCGTCGATAATGGAAGCAATTTTTGGACAGCATGGAGATTCTGGAGGACCACGCAAAGTGGAGCTGCCCGTCAAGCTTGCAGTGAGGAAAGAAGATGGCGATCGGCCATGAGAGCATCGGCAAGCGCCTATGGGGCGCGGTGCGCCCCTCCTTAGGACTGTAAGATTATACATCGTCTACGAATCATGCCTTACCGAATTCCTGCGCTTTGCATTTCCTTGCGAACTTCGACGACCATGTAGCTGCGCTCTACGGCCGTTGGACACGACTTACTGTCTCTCATCTCACGATTTTTTGGGGGAATCACTGACTGGGTCAGAAGACTATGCCAAGAGGAGGACTGGGGAGGACTATGCGGGGCTGGTACCTCAATAAAGGGGCGTTTTCATGAGCAATGCATATGATTGAGGCAATCGAACCGTTATGCAGGCATGACTGATATGTAACATTAGGGGGGGTTGGCATTGGGCATTGGCATTGGCATTGGCGGGGTAGGCGTCATCTAAGTTATTCATAATCTGCCATTGAGTCATTATTGACTGTTTTCGATACCATCTACAGCGTTGAGCCCCAAGGCATCCAAGCTGCAGGCAGCAACTACCTTTAGTGTAGGACATTGCAGAAGCGAGTACGAGCAATTAAAGGCTCATGTATCATATTCAACTACTCATTTTACATCATTGCAACGTCACATGATCTCAATATTAGCAACAACCTTTGCGAGAAAGTGACTCAAGTGTAGCCTTTTGGGATCGCGGATGATTAGCCAATCAACAAGAGGCCAATTAATTCCGCGCGCTTATAGATAGTATGTTGACCCTTTCCCCACTGCCCACGTAGACCGTTACCCCATTATCCTGCTGCTCAGTAAGCATCGAATTGCACTTTCACCTTTCCATTGAGACGAGAGGATCTTCCGTGTAGCCCTACTTATGCTCGTACCTTTACCCTTGTTTTGAAAGCTACCTTTTCATCTCGCGCTTTGTGCATGTATCTAGTACAAGGGTTCAGTACCGGACTTTGCAGATTTTCTTGTCTTTGATAATTTTGATTGCTTGCTTTTACTTTGTCTTCCCGGTCTTTGTGCGCTTTTTCCAGTCCTGCTCTCATCCACCTTCAACAATGTTAGCCTCACTAAGACGCTAGCGCATGGCGTCGTGGACGGGTTTGTGAAGTCACCTGTTTGTTTCAGCATTCTTGCAATAGTGTACCGCTCTTCCAGGTCCTATGAGAATTTCTAACGAATGATTATCATGGCACTGCATTCATCCATTGAGGATTTTGTCATTTCGGATGGTTGGGAGCTGCTTCCCGCCAAGCGTGCATTCCTTGTTGGCAATGGCAACTTGTCTTAAAGCCAGCTGCAAACAGCCTTGGATTCAGCTAAATCCTCTTTGTAACACTAAAATCTAAGTCTTGTTTGGGATCCTTTGACTGAATGCGGAGAGACACTTTGTGACAACAGTTCCTCGCAATTACAAAAATGTCCGCGACTTCTATTTTCTCTTCACGACCATATCCCGAACGCTCGAGCGCGGGACAGTTCAAGGATGGCTACCGGCGAAGCAATCGAATCTTTGCCTCCAGTTGCCGACGATCAAAAGCAATCTCTTGCTCCAGATATCGACATGCCAGACGCTGCCCCAGAAGACCCTTCAGCAGATGATGTTGCAAATGCGCCCAAAACTTCCTCGCAAAGTTCTGGGAGCTCATCCTTTTACGCTGAGTCTGAAACATCGACACTAAAATATAGCCAAACACCCTTCGAAGAGTACAAAACCCAAGTTCAGCAATTATGCCATCTGCTGTGGTCTCCGTCTTCCCCTGCCAAGGCGCCATCTCCCTTTGCGAAGGAGCTTCGAAGTTCCTCCAGCAGCCGGTTCCTGGGCGTTTTGCGTAAGAAGAAAGCAACACCGGCGCCGGAGCCGAAGGCTCCTCCAAAACAATTTTTGATTGAACGCATTAGGGGCGGCACCTACAACCGAGTCACTGGTGTCACTATCCTCGACCCAAATGGCAAGGAAGAAAATCGCTTTGTCCTCAGAGAGCCACGCTTTGCGTGGGAATCCACGCCAGAGCGTGAGGTAGCGATCCTCCGTTACGTACGCCAGTACACTTCGATCCCTGTTCCAGAAGTTATAGCGGTTGACTACACCAGCAATAACTTGCTGAAGGATCCCTACGTCGTTCAAAAGCGTGTTCCTGGCATGAACGTATGGGCAGCTAAGCAAGAAAGGGAGATAACCACTGAACAGTGGTGCATAGTGGCACGAGAGGTCGGTCGCACAATGCTTGAACTGCAGAAGCTCACCAACCCTACTCCTGGATTTATTGAACCTTCTTCGAACGAGGACGGAAGATATTCGTTCTCCGTGGTTCCTTTCGACATTAGATCTGCACGTGACCCTGATTGGAAGAAAAAGGCAGCCACAGTGACTGCAGAGAAGAAGGCCTCCGTCTTGGAGCTTTACAAGGAGAGCACCTTCCAATTTCTTATCACACAATTTGGACGATGGATGGCGGATGAATTGGACCATAGACCAGGGGATATTCTCCACTGGGACTATATGTATCGTCTTGCAGAGGTTGCGGCTCAAATGGATAAGATGTGCTTTTTAGGTGACGATATCAACTGCCTGGCTCATTTAGACCTTGCGGGTCGCAACATCATGGTGGAGTTCCCTCCAGGTGAGCCGCTCAAAATCACTGGGTATCTCGATTGGGACAGTGCGGTATTTGCTCCAAGGTTCGTCAGTTGCGCTCCGCCATGGTGGTTGTGGCAGGACGACGATGACGAAACCGACTACCAGGAAGATGAGAGCAAGGCCAATGAGACACCGGCACAGCCCCACAAGCAGGAAATCAAGCGTGCTTTCGAGGAGACTGTTGGGGAAGATTTTCTCACTTACGCTTATAAACCACAATTTCAATTGGCAAGGAAGCTGTTCCACATCGCCAAACATGGGAACACTGATTCTGGGCAGTTTCAAATGGTTCAAGACTTCTTGGATGAGTGGGCAGCCTTCCGTGACAAAGAAATGGAGGAATTGAGTGAGGACGATCCTTCGGAAACAGAAGACTTCCAGGAATGCGAGGGCCCTTGATTGTGGGGTCTGCTAAATAGAATTAAAGGAGTAAGGATGCTCAAAAACGTTATCAAGTAAAATTTGAATCAATCGTTTGCATGAAACAGAAAGGCCATGAGATGACTCCATTTACGATGACCGTGCCGAATACGCTTCTCTTTGTCGAATGCGAGATATCATATGTTGACCAGAATCTCCTAGCGGGACCCTCGTGTCTTGATGCAGAAATTCAGTACAAAGGCGAATTGTCTTTGTTCTCGCTCGAGTATCTTATGAGCCCCCCAGCCATGGAGCCCTTACGAATCGTTCACAGCTCGAAAGTACTGCTTTATGCACTGACATTGAACGTGCATCTTCTGCTATACCGCCTCATTGATTGCTCTCGCCAGCTCCAGTCAGATCGAGCGCTTGCCTCCAGACAATGGGACACGACACTCATGCAACCAATGGGGGGACTAAGCACCACTGCCCAGGAGCGAAGATCGGTGTCTATCAAAAGATGGGGCCCTGTCGCCCCGATCGAACGGGGACGATGTGCACCACACATGAAGTCTATTGCAGCAACCCCAAATGCAGATGGATCCATCTCAGTCGCCAAGCATGTGCTCGTTGCGCCAGACCGAAGGTAAACATCCGCAAAATATACATGTACTGCTTCGTTCCTAATTCTTAGAATGCAGGGTACCGAAAGAGAGACGCAAAAGGAATATTCAAAGAAGAGAGAGCAGGAGGTGCATAGCTCCCGTATCGCGACCAAGGGTCGGAAAAAATGAACGAGGAGATAGAGCTGCAGGAGTCCATGTTCCGCCGAAATGCGACGTCCTCACCAGCAAAGATATCTGCCTGTGCACCAGTCCAGGCCAGACGTTCTACACATTGTAACGCGCTCGACTTCTGGAATTTGGATCTCACACTCATTTGGTTTCCTCGTCGTTTGGTACATTGAGTAATGTATTAGATTTGATACGGGTAGTGGTCGACGAGAGCATTGTCGGTTCGGATAAGGGAATGTGATGGTAGCGAACTTCGTACACACTCTCTTAGCGCATGTATGCACAATAGATCTCAGACTTGTTTGCCCTCCATTATGTTGAGCATAGTGCCTATTAGCGATCATCTCCTACAAAAAAGCCATCATGTCAGGAGCACCCTGAGTGTGCTGTTGGGTATTAGCAGATCATCACTTGAATTTCACTACCTTACCTGTCTCAGCATTAATTGTATTGCTTGCGATTGACGAGCATTGATCAAAAGCTGATGCTCGGAATCCCAGAGCTAATGAAGTAGAACGATTGCAGAGTGCAAGTACCAACTCAGAAATGATTTTATATATGTATTTACAACGTGAACGTACCGTAAGTCACGGGAGTTGCTGGGGTTTTGTTGGTAGTCAGTCCTTGACTTATACCGTTGATTTTCGGACATCAACCTGCAAGACCCGCGAGATGTATGACATTCATATGGTAAATGGCCATGCGAGGCGGTGATGCATGTAATCCTAGAGTGCTGTTGCCATTTTGAGAAGGTTAGTAGTAAGAGGAAAGGGATTTGCCAGATCTATCAAGTAGGACCGCGCTAGTTGTACGCTTATTCTAGGGCTCACGCTTTCTTAGCCCTAAAGGTTCCTTATCATCCCAACTTCTTGCCTTTGGGTATAAAATCAATAGACTTGCTCATTGGTCGGGCTCAGGTATAGTGTTGTTTTCCAGGGTCATCTCCATGCGGGTTAGGATCGTTAGAACTATTATGCGCGCTGATAGCTCAGCTGGGCCACAGGCTGGTCATGGGGAACAAGGGTCTGACTAATGACGACTCCAGTATTGCCAGAGAAGAGACCCACATTGTTTCTCCTCCTCTGACGCTACCCCAGGGACTCAAACATGTCCCAATTCGCCGTCTCACCAGCGACTGCCACCGACCTCCCAGCCATCGCTAAAATCGTCCAAAATGCTTTTGAAGATTCGCCGAATACCATATCCTACTGGATGTTGCCGCGAGAGAACGAAGCAGCGGTATATGAATGGCGGTTACGTCGTGCAGAGGAAAACTTTCACAACGACCCTACTTCTTCCTTCATCAAATGCGTTGACACTGCAACGGACAAGATTGTTGCGTTTGCAATTTGGGAAAAGCCTTATTCGTTCATGACCCAAGAACAAAAAGCTAAGCAACAGCAAGATGGGAGGGAGATGAGGAGTAATGATAATGATTTGCCGAAGGGCACCAATGCTGCGCTCTTGCACGACCTTGACGCACAAACAGCGAGGATGAGGGCAAAATATGTCAATAGAGAGGAAGATTACGGTACGTAACTTCCCTCGTCCCGGTCGCCATTTGAGTAGAGACCTTGTAGGCTAACGGAATAGGTGCTAGTATTACGGGCCCTTGCCACACTTCCCCAGTATCAGGGCAAAGGATGTGGTTCAGCACTCCTCCAATGGAGTCTTGAAAAAGTCGATGCTGACGGTAGGAGAGTTTTCTTAGAAGCTACGCCACAAGGGCACTCGCTGTATGCCAAATTTGGGTGGAAGGATGTCGATGAGATGGTATTTGATCTCAATGCTTTTGGATTCAATGGCCATGTGCAGAAAATCATTTGCATGATGAGGGACGCAACAAAGTAGAGGCGATCTCTACGGCAGTCTAGGTGAGGAAACACCTTTAAGTATTGCACCCAGATGCCCAACCATTTTTGAAAGCTATGGCAACTTTATCGAACTTGCGTGAGTCGCTCACCCTTCGAATGCAAATGATCATACGTTGGAGGCTAAAAAAGTAGCTAGCGCCATAAATAGCACTGTTATTCTTCCAAGCTCGTCCCGTCACTATCCTTACGATCAAGCAAAGTATCAAGTTCAAGTTTACAACACTGATGATATCTTAGCGAGAGCTTCACAATTCCATTCGTTGAGTCAGACCCCACATCTGTCATCAATAAAATTAAGCCCCAGAAGAGATAAAATGCGTACTGCTAGGGAATTGGAGACACGCTCCTGCCCAGGATCACATTCTACAAAATTGAGAATTGAGACCGACGCTGCAATATGTCATGAAAACCAACGATTTCTTCATTTCTCATGTAATTGCACAGTTCTATTCCTCACGTCAAGTCTACCAAACACCAAATGCTGGTACAAATATATGATACATCTCTCGCATATACATATACCCCTTTCGCGCCGGTGAATGTGACTTTCCCTCAAATTCATGCAGTCGATGATGCCCGCGCCCCTACCGGCGCCCCAAGCCTTCTCTTCGTAAACGCTCGGCCCATGGCGTCTCTTACTTCCGGATCATTTCTAATGGTATTATTGACCAACCAATCCTTTATCCGGCCCCTGAGCTCCTTTGTCCCCGCTTCATCGCCAATAAAAGGCGTCGTTTCCATCGCTATCAGCCTGCTTGCTTCCGCCTCCGTTGTTTTAGCAATGTTCTCCAACCTTGCCAATTGCTGCAAGTCGTGAGGCGAGCTTGCTGTAGTCGATGGAGGTGGTTTTTGCGGGAATAAGTTGCCCAATTGTCCGAGGGCGATGAAGAGAGTGAATGTTGCTTTTCGAGCGAGGATGATGAGTTGGAAAGGGAGAAGAGGTGCGTGGTGCGTGAGTGTGGTGAGGATCGGATTGAGAATCTTCATGAGCAGGGGGGTAAAGTAAGGGCGAGTCAGGGTATGGTACTCGAGAGTGAAGAGGGCGGTCAGGGCGAAATATCTCCAGAATCGACCCCATTGGAGATAGCTCGTGAAGCTCAGGATTACGAGGAAGGAAACGGCGCCGAGGTATAAAGGAAGGGCAGATGCTTGCATGCCTGAAAGGAGATAATCTCGGTACGTCTTGCAGTGTTGCCATTTTAAAACGTCGGGACCGAAGCGCTCATATGCGAGTCTTTTGATAGGATCAGAAAGTGTATCTTGCGCGCTCTTTAGATTCACGAAATGGTTTTCTGCTGCTGCGTGCGCTATTGGATCTTCCGTTGAGATCTTGTCTGGATGATATAGTGCCGCTAACCTCCTAAAGCGGGATTTTATCGCCTTCTCTCCTGCATCTGGTAAGAGTCCAAGGTCCTGGTAGAAGTCACCATTCTGTTGGACCCAGTAGTCTGCTTCATATAAGGTGTAAAGAAGGTAGGCGAGGATGACTGTCATATGTATTCGTTGCCGATGCTTCTGGTATCTTGGAGACCCGGGTTGGGGCTTGGGCTCCCCCGCGCGAATAGTTATGCCATAGTAGATTGACTGTAGCCATCCTGTGACAAGCTGTCATACGGTCAGTCAGCAAGTCTCAGTGCGTCACAACGGGATTGTGGGTTGACATACGCCTGGTAAGAACGCCCAACCCGCATACGATATTATGGCAGCTGACATTCTAGCCGTATAATCATTATAAAGGCGAAAGACGGAATGTAAAGAGCGTGAGAGTTGGAATCTGTCCTTCGTGTGCTGGGCATTGTTTCAGGTGGCCCGCCAAGATATGCGCATCTAGAAGAGCTCACCTATCAACCTATCAAAAGAACAGCCCTATAGGGCTGGACCTAAAGCTCGCGAAACCGCCCCGGAAGATGCCCTAGAGCTAAGACGCTCGGGGGCTATCCCAGGGAATCTTCGGGGGTTGTTTTAGGGCCCGCTTCAGCAGCTTTAGGTCCAGCCCTGTAGGGCTGTCCGGTTGATAGGTGAGCTCTTCTAACTTAGGCTTTAAGATGTTATCTCCGTAACCTTAAATGCTCGAACTTTTACCGTTCGTTTGTGAGAGTTCACGGATTCAAGCGGTTCAGCAATGTCAATGGATATTGATAGCCCACAGCTTCTGAAGCCCAAGAAGCATAAAAAATCGAAAGACAAAGACCTTGAGCGGAGCGAGAAGAAACGTAAGCGACATACATCAGACGAGCCTGCCGCCGCCTCCCCAAAGAAGCCTAAGAATAAACACCGCTCAAAATCATCTATAGCTAAAGAGGCTGCTGTAATTTCCCCTGAGCGCTCAATCGACTCGCCATTCTACGAGCAGACATACTCATTGTATCTCCCACTACCACCAATTTCTCAACGTCATGCCCTACAAGGCCTCTGCGCCGAGCACCTATCTCCTCTCATCCTTACGTACTACCCTCCTTTCCATGGAGTCATAATCTCGTACAGCCATCCGCGACTCTCTACTGATCCTGATGCCGAGGAATCAAAGCCGGCCTATGCGAAGTCAATTGACGAGTACGCACCCAGCTTCATCTGGCTTACTGCTGAGTTCCTTGTCTTCAAGCCCACAAAGGGCACACTGATAGAAGGCTATGTGAATTTGCAAAACGAGAGCAATCTGGGTCTGGTGTGTTGGAATTTTTTCAATGCCAGTATTGGGAGGAAGAGGCTTCCGAAGGGGTGGAAATGGATTGCTGGAGGCTTGAAGCCGACTACTAGGCGGAAATTGAAGAAAGCTGCAGAAAGTGCGGAAACAGATTCAGAGGAGGATGAGACAGACGAGAAGGAAGCAGAAGATACGCCCGAGGATACACAGGGCTATTTCCAAGACGAGAATGGCCAGAAGGTCGAGGGCGTTGTAAGGTTTACAGTCAAGGATGTAGAAACGTCAAGGAGTATGGACCGCGATACTAGCTTCCTGAGTCTCGAGGGAACTATGCTCAATGACGAAGAGGAACGGGATTTACAGGAACAGGAAGCTATGAGGATACCAGAGAGGAGAAGGAGGCAGGTGAATGGGATTAGCGAGCCCAGGAACGCCATGTCAGGAGCATTGATGAATGGACATGATGGTGCAATGGATATAGATAGCACACCAAGTGTCAAACATAGAGCGAAATATTAGGTCTATCTACAATCGAAATTGTGTGGTGTTTTCAAGACCCCTGCAGAGACTGAGTGATCCTCTCATAGCAGGAAATATGTATTATTCTGTAGTTGCTAATCCCAATAATGCGTAAAAGCTCAATCTGGGGTAAGCTAAGCGAATCGCGGCGTCTCGAGTTTACCCCAACTCCCACGCGCTTCTCCCCTCCACATCCACCCCCACGACTTCCTAAAAGATGGGTGAACCTACTTCATAGCTATGAGGCTTCGATTGACGGTCCAGAGGCATGGCCTTCCACCAGTACGATTGCTGTGGACAGCGGGGCATATCCTACCGGCTCCATACGCTGCTGCTGGGAACAGCATCACAATCTCCCAATTTGTAGAACAAGTCAATGACATAATACCTTTGGAATCTGACGACTGGGGGCTAGAAGATTATGCTGTGGAAGTTCGGGGTTTCGAGTGTCTACACTTCTCCGAAGTTGCTCAAGTGCTTAAGGAAGACGACGAGGTTTGGTAAGTGATGAAATGAGTATTAGTCCACATATTAGGAACAGAAGGCTAAATTTGGAACAGCATAAGACCTCTTCAGACAGCAGACATACGCATTCGAAGGATTTCAGGCCGCCATCAGATCTCCTCAGACGGCAAACACCTAATTGATGGCGTGGCTTTTGGGCGACAATTTTTACGGGTAGTAGACAGACCAGCAGTCAGAATACCCCCAAGGAAACGAAGACGGCTGACGTATGGTGATGAGGAGGAGGAGGGTTTCGATGAGCAAGGGCGAGTCAATGACCGGCAGATCGTAGTGAGGGCTGGCTTTGATGATGCAGACGAGGCTACGGCGGGCGATGAAAGCGACGACGACGACGACTTTGCTCCTGATGATGAAGACGACGAGGATCTGCATGCAGAGCTCGTTGACTTGCAGAGGGACTCCAATGTTGACGTGCAGGAAGGTGAGGATGGGACGGTTAGAGATATCCAAAGCAAGAGTAAAGCAAATGCGGGGTCTCGACGAGCGGCCAGAGGCTTAGGCTTACTTGCACTTGTGGACGAAAATGGCCGTCCTTTTCCTGGAGAATATGAAAACCCTTTGCTGGACAAGTACAACCAGGATGAGCCATCTCCTGGGGTACCTGCACTCAGGGTCAGAAAGCGTGGTTCAGCCAAGGTTGCTCAAAGTAACGGCGAGCATGCATCACATGGCGCCCAGGAATCATCTGCAAGTTCAGCACGCATTAGTAGGCGGAGCTCAGCAGGCAGCAATAAGAGTGTTCGATTTGACGATGCAGAAGTCGAGACACCTGCAACCGTACGAGAACTCGAAGATTCAGACGAAGATGATGATAGCGATTTTGAAATCACTGGGATAAATGAGTCCGACAAAGAGAATGCTGAACCATGGTCTGACGAGAGTGATGCAAGCGATGTAAGTATGATCTCTTACATCTACACCTAGGTGTCAATATTAGGCGATATCAGGGAGCGTAGGCTTGTGCGTGAATCAAGATCATTTGCTGACACTTTCCTAGGATTCATATGATAGCTCAGACTCAAGCTCGTCTGCATTCTCAGAGTCCCAGCCATCCGCCAGCGAAGAGACATCGTCCTCTGGAACGTCGTCAAGTGATACAAGCTCGGATTCGGAGCCCGAGCAACGGACAAGCAAGCCCACCAAACATATATCTGGTAGCCCGCAGACTTCTTCATCAGGCTCTTCACCTAGCGACAGCGATTCTGGTTCGAATCGACAAGTGGAAGGGAAATCCAAAGCAGAAGCCTCGAGGTCGACTAGTCAAAAAACAGTCGAATGCAAGGCGTCTCAAAAACATCCGCGGTCTTCAAAAAACTCCACGCTCAAGGCTACGGAAGAAAAGCCAAAGAACTTGACCTCCGCCGTTACCAAAGACGTACCGCCCGGGGAGGGAGCGCAAAGAACCCGGACGCGGAATCAGCGGAGGAAAGAGAGTAAGAGATTGGCGTACCTGAAAGGCCAGGGGCTCCTCCCCATTGATGCAACCAAAGCGGACTACCTCAAATTCGTCCAGGGCGACAATAAGATGGAGAAGATTGGCGATTTAATGGTTGCGAAGCCATTGCTAAACGAGGACGTCGGACCTGGCTCTGAATTTGAAGCGAAGAGGCAGGCTCTGCTTGACTCGATCACTTCTGGGGGCATCGACCTCACTCGAGCGCAAGGCAAAGAAGTGTCGCGGACAGATGGACAACCTCCGGCTGGTAATGATGCCATGGAAATTGAGGGTCCGGGCTCCCCCAGTACTCGTCCTGACGAAGCGATGGATGATGCGCCAACGAACGCGAGTATGACCGGAGATATGGATGAGGGACACGTGCAGGCGCAAACAGCTACCAGATCCCCTGTTACAGAGCTCCAAAAGAAACCGGAGGGGAGTCCTCCATCCATGTCTGAGCCTCGTCGATCTAGACTCGATCTCTCCAGCACAAAACGCATGCTATTCGGTTCTTTGGGTCTGCGAACACCGAAGACCAAGGAAGACGAGACGAAAATGCGAGAACAACTAATGAAGGACGCGAAACCCATGAGGAATCCTCGGCTTGAAAAAGAGGACGAGCCCGGGCTTGATGTTGAAGCAGCTTCCGCAGACGACAGCTGGAAGGATAAAATCGACCTCAAGGCTGTAGAATGCTGCCACGACGGAATTGAGCTTAGCACGCCTCCATTTCCTTTCGTACAAAGATGGGACCCACAACAGCAAGGAGGGTATTCTTATGGAAACACCAAGAAGCGGAAACAGAAAAAGAGGAAGCGCAATGATAACAGCTACTACGAAGAAAGTCCGTATCAAAGCTCACAAAGCAAAATAGCGCGCCATGGTGAGTTTGATACACCTAGCCACGCATCCGTACAGAACGATACTATTATGAATAGTGGTATAGAGTCCGGAGATCTTGAACAGGAGGCATTGCACGATGAGAGCTTTGAGGACTCGCTCAGAGTTAGCGAGCAACTACAACGTGAGACTCAAGAACGGACACTCGTCGAGGCTGAGGAAGCACCAGACCTACCATCCCTGCCCAAAGATCCAAGCACATGCCAAGTACTGACCCCAGGAGCAGCTACAACCGGTACAGTCATAGCCTTCAAACAATTCGAAATGTCGGCAAACACCAGCTGGCAGCCTAGAATCTCCGAATACCGGACAGCTATCATCACAGATGTGGTGGACGAAGGCTCGCTGCAGATTGAATTGGCAAAACGTGACCAGCCAGGAAAAGGCAGTCAATACGATGACCTGACTGGGGAAAGGATTTACGGAAAGTTCGAGATGCCCGGCTATGATGAGGAAGATGACAATATCAATGCTGGCCAGATAACGATTCCGTTTGAGGAGCTAATCGACCCTATAGTCGTGCCAAACGCCGTAGAACATCATGTCAAGAGCGAAAGTCCCAGGGAACCGACTGTGGAACATGGTGATCAAGACAATATGGATCATGAGGACAGCATTCAGCCCAACGAGATCGAAAACTCGAAGAATGAGCAAGGCAATGAGAGTTCTCGGGGAAGTAGCGGGGAGATTCAGGCCAAAGATCATAATATTTCTCAAGAGGGATATACTGAGTCTCTCACCTTGAGAGGAAAGCATGATGCGGCGAGTCAGCAAAGTGCTGGCTTTGATGGAGCAGGAGAAGTCATTGAAGTTCAGGCTGCTATGCCAAGCGAAGAAGCTCGACAAGAAATTTCCGAATTGATTAGAGATGCCGGCTGGCGCTCAAGTCTCGGCCCAGGGGTCAATGGGAGCCTGACTGCCCTTCAAGACGACGATGTCTCAGCTAGGGACGACCAGGCACCTGCAGATTCTCCATCACCTCAATTCCATGGCTTCGGCTCCAGCCCACCATACAGTGGAATCGATATCCCGTCTTCGCCTTTGCGAGCTGACATCCAAGTTGCAAGGCCAGAATACAATTCAGAATTGGAGGTGGCTGACAGCGTTCCGCCTACTGATAACATCGATTCCGACGCGCCGTCTATGGTTCTAGACAACAAATTGACTATTGAATACCCGGACCTACCGCAGCTAGGCGACGACAGCGACCTCTTCCATGAAGAAGCCCAGCATCGCTCAAATCCTCACAATATTGACCACGACCCCTTATCCCAAGATCTCTCCTCCTTGAACGGCATGAACGAATCACCCACACTCAGCACTCGCTCCCGCAAACGACTCTCACAGGAAAGCTACTCCCCAAAGTTATCCAAAACCCTCAACACCTCTTCCGACGAGGAATTTCCACCCCTCTTCTCCCAAGCCTTCGAAGCCCGCATGTCCCAAGACGTGGAAATAAAACACGAATTCTCCTCCCAAGAACCCTCCATCTCACCTCCCACCAAACGCAAATCCAAAACCAAGTCCAAAGCCAACGGCACACGCAGCTCTTCCCAACGGGAATCCAAACATGACCGGAGACCCAATGGTAAATGGTCCGGTCTCGACGATGATGATAATGACGACAGCAAAAACGACGACGAAGCCGATACGCCCCGGCCTTCACAACCCCCTCCTGGCTCTGCAATCGTTGATCTGACTATCTCGAGTGATCCACCTCATACCATCTACGAAGACGATGACGATGATAGTTTTGTGCTGCCAAGCGGCCCAGGGTGGGTGAAGAAGGGGAGGAGCAGCGGTGGGCCGAGGAATGTGCCTGCGAAGGCGAATTCAGGGAGGAGGAAGACGGCTGGTAGTTAGGGAAATGCTATGATGTTAAGTTGCTTCGGCTTGCTTGCTTGATGCCATATGGGCTTTGAGATCAATTGTTTGGGAGGAGGTTGTATATTGTTCAGACTCGACTGGCATCATCACTAGCTTAGCATCTTGTTCTGTGACGATATTTTGCCTCGATTGCTGTGTGGAGGTATCCGGCTCCACGACTATATATCAAGCCGGAGGAAATACGTACGCATTTGCTAGGTAGTTGCGCAGTGTAGGAGAGGATAGATACCCATCAGATCGGATTTATCAATTCATTACTACAAAAAAAACCACTTCAAAAAGGTTTAGTGATGTTGTGATTATATTGACAGCGGCACTAAAGACCGCTTCGAGCACTTTGCGGCGATAAAAGGTGTGGAGATTATATCCGCCATAGACTGGAGTGGTGCTGTGAGCAACTTGATTAATTTGTGTTTCAGGTTCGTAGCAATGGATGGGGGGCACGATGCTAGAATTGACGTGGCGAGCTCTTGCATTGAATGTGCGAATCCTAGGAAGAACTACGTAGCAAAGGACAACACTTTGTTTTCATGCCAAACCAGCAGATTGGTCACCGCATTGACCTCGTAAAAGTTGTGGCAATCGTAACATCATACTGCGGCGGTGTGACTAGGTACAATGGTCTTCTGCAATGCTCTGAGCAAGTCCTAAAACTCTCTATGGAGTCCCCAGCTTACGTGAATGACCATTCACCACCTGGCCCGAGCTCCACCCCTTAAATTCTCTTTCCACAAACAGCAAACGCTCCTTGCCTCACACCACGCCTTCACCTGTTCTGGCAAAACCTCATTGTCTTCACCGATTCTATTCAACCCTTCTGCATTCAACCAGGCTGTTAAATCTTCTAACACAACTGGCTCGTACAAAAGCATCTTCTGATGGAATGTGAGGTTTTCAGGATCATAGCTTGGCGGGAAAGATGTGATAGCTTTGGTGACTTCCGCGAAAAGTCGGGCTTCATTTACCTTGGAGTTGGCCATATTGGTATGATCAGCAGACGTGCCAATTATTTGGCTTAGTGGAAGTTGACTGGGTGGTTTACTTCGAGGCCGTCTGCGTGGTGGAGATGGCGTGGGCGGGCTTGAATCGTATATCTCGTCGGCATCTAAGGCTGCTACTGTTGCTGTAACATTAGACCGGTTTGGCGAGCTTACTTTACGCTTCCTCTTTGTGGGGGTTGAGGTTGAACTCGTGTCCTTCCTTGGCCGACCTCGGGGCTTTTTAAGAGGTGGATCGGCTCCCTCCCCTGGGGTTGGTAGTAATGCGGCGGCGACTTTAGGAGGCCTTCCTTTCTTTTTGACTGGGCTCTTTTTTTCAGATTTCTCATTCGTTGCGTCGACATTGCAGGTAGCAGGCTGACATATATTGGCGTTCATTGGGACCTCCTGAAGAGCCATCGACACTTTGCTTTCCCAACACCTTTCTAAAAGCATGATCATCGCTTCCCTCTTCTTGATAGATTTGAACCCATACGATGCAACTTCCTTGCTTAGCTGGACATCTGTGTAACCCTTATAATTAGGCATTTGATCTGGTAAAGATTTGACCTGCTTTACTGGAGACCGGGTCTTGGGACGCTTCTTGAGGGCTTTCTCAGCTACAGACCGAGGTAGCGTGAGATCTGGCCCTTGAACCTGCAGCTGGGGTGTCGGAGATGCGTCAATGCCGGGCACTGGTGCAGTGGAGGTACCTGCAACTGCAACATCGTGTCCACTATCTACTACCATCTCCTGCTCGGTCTGAAGCAATTCGAGACCCTCCAGAATAGGCGTAGGCTGAGGCAAATCCTTGCATGGTTTTGGTGTAATTGAGAGATCCACGACCTCCGCCTTCAGGAGTTCGCCCTCCAAGCTTCGAGAGGCGACCGACCAGAGGTCTTTTGATCGAGTCACCGCGAGGGAATTGTAGGGTTTGTATCTCGCCGAGGATACATCTAAGAATTTGCATTCGTCGTCTATGGACTGTGATATAGCTTGTTGAACCTGCTCTATGAGGGATGGAGACTCTTCCCGGGCTAGCTGGCTAGACGTACCAAAGACCAGCACTTGGTTGCTGGCTGTTTTCATAGCCGACTCGGGGGAAAGTAAGATTCGTTGGGCTTGTTTGTTCGTCTTGTTTGCTTTGGTCGTTGTCCGCTTCGATTTGGCTGCCTTGGTCACTGACGACTTACGTGCTGCAGTTACAGGGGTTGCGACGGGTTCATCTTGACCGTTCGTTTCGATTCCGGCTGCTACTACAGGTGGTCCGAAGTACTGCATTAATGACGATGTTATCGATTGTTCTACAGGCACAAAAGGTGCCGTTGCCTTTGCTGTGACCGTCTGAGCTTTCTTCTTTGGTGATTTCGTCCGTTGAGCCTTCTCAGCTGGCAGAGTGCCGCTGGTCCCGTTCACGAGTTCAATCTTTCGCCGCTTGACTATAGACTCGCCGTCTCCTTTTCGTAGTCCCTCAAAGCTAGTTGCCGCGCACTCAATCTTCTGGGCGAAACTGTAATCACCCATCAGCTTGCCAAAGCAAATGTCTGATGATGCGTTTGCTTCTGGAGTATTAGAAGGGGGAGCTGAGACCGAATGTCCTTCGAGAGCATCTATGTGTATTTTTGGCTGTACTGTATCTTTCACAGGCGTCCAATCCTTCCTCCTCGGAATAGCCTTCTCTAAGCATAAATCTCGAAACTCTTCCCGAGCCTGTGCATCCTCGGCTTGCGTACCCATCAACAATTCGGCTGTAGCAGATCTGGCTTCCGAGGGCTTTCGCGTGAGTGTACTCGTCTTCTTGGGTTTGAGCACTCCCTTTGGAGCACCAGGTTTTGTAATCTTGCTTTTCTTAATCTTTGTTTGCGCTTGATCACCTTCCGTGCTCTTCTTCTTGTGGCGTTTCTTCGGTGCCAGGGCCTCGTCGTCCCTCTTACAATCTTCGAAGACCTTCAATTGAGCGATATCTGCGTTCCTTTGTAAAGGATCTGCCTGTTCTTCGCGGGAGACTCTTCGCTTTTTGGATGTTGGTTCTTTCTCTGGCCTTAATTTCGTGGTCTTGCTCTTGCTGTGTAGGTCGTTCTCTTGTCGTAGGCCAGATAATCCTCCAGATTCAAGTCTCTCGAGTCCAACCATTGATGCATACTCACTTTTCGAGTGTTCCTGAGGAAGTAGAGAGGACGCGCTTGTAAACCCGACCACTGCATCTGCTGGAATTGGGTTCGCGCTGCTTCCGCTTTGGGGGCGAAGGGGCATGCTGGAGAATAATTGCGACGGCGAGGGTAGACTAGGCGAGGAGGACATGGCTGTAGGCTTCGTATGTGCAGGAAGGTTGCCCGCGAGAGCCCGAGTTGGCGTAGAAGAAGGCACGAAGGTAGGAGTCGCTGCCATATTGACAGAGCGCACAATGCGCCGTAACAAGGGTTTGCACGTCAGAATTGAAGTCTTACTCACCTCCCTACCTCCCTACCTGCGTTTCTTCGCTAGAAATAAAAGCTTCAAGAGTAATTCATGGACTGTTCGGGCAATTGTATCATAGATATTGCCACACAAACAATGGCACGTGACAGGAAGGCCAGGTCTTGGCGTTTACTATTTCCACTGCAGTACGGATACATTAACAGGAGATTGTTAACATCGGCATTGATAATGATGATGATGTGGTATGATAAGTCTATCGTGTGTCCCGCTTTACGTGACTCGCATGTAGAATCTCCGCTTCAAACTTCAATCCTACTCAAATGACGAGCGAAAAAGTGGCCAGTAATGATCCCGCGCCTTCTGTCTTAAGATGAATGCAGCCATCGCAGCGAGAGACAAAGGCAGAACCACCGACAGATAGGAGTAAGATTACAGCTGTGTTTACAGTACCAGCTGTAGCCCTGATAGTAGCCATAATGATCGACATAGCTCCACCCAAAGCCTTGGTTAGAGCCCCCTATGTCCGCCTTCTGCAACTAATCGTCCCTTTCCATCTCCCTGGTTAGGTTTCCCCAGCGTTCCTTGTAATTTTTCGAAACCTGCTACAATAGAAGACCTATGTCAACCCTTCTAGAGGTACTCTGGAGAACACCCTCAGAACTTTGGTCAAGCCACACCAAGTCGTCATCGCCCGACTTTTGAAACTTGTCCTGTAAGTTTGAACACTCCACAGACCTTCTTAACGAAATCAAGTGAAAAAGCTTCATATGGCACGGAGACAAATGGCTTCCTTTACATACTCGTCCTCCTCATCTTCGCGACCCTTGATCGGACGTGTGCCTGTAGCGCGTTTCGAAGCTCTGCGTCGGTCGTCCTTATTTGGATAGCGAGCGATTGTTTCGTCAAAACTTTTACCTTTTTTGAAATTACTGTCAGTGCTCGACAGTCACCGCCATAAGACGCGTCGTCAGATTCGTAATGCAGGTGTTTCCCCCGGGTGCTTTTACTTTTCCGCTGCTGCGTTTCAAAGTTCGAAATATGTTGAAATCGGACTCGCCATCCTGTTCTTTTGCATCGCTTCGATATCTGTCGTTGTTTTCGTGACTATCGCGGTGATGGCAACTTCCCTCGGTAGCCCCGGATCGAAACTTTCAATTGATTTTTCGTCGTCATGATCAGTGTCTTCATCGCCAGTCGGCCATGGCACAGATCTTACTCTTTCCACATGACTCACGAGTATTCGTGATCTCCCTTGAACATGGAATGAGCCTAGATGGTGTGGCGATGTAAAGCGCGCGTTGACATGATAGCCGTAGGTGGGATTGAGGAGTGCTATTGCTTCACCAATCTCGCGCCCATGCTCCGAAACATTCTTTCTCAGATAGCTTCCACAGATATTACTAACTCTTCTTCAACTGTGTACCTCATTTACGTTTGTACTATCATAACGTCTCCCTAGCAGGAAATCGACATAGCCTAGTCGTCGACCTCGGGCCAACCCTAGAGCATCTTGTACCAAGCCGTAAGATAAGCCGCCAATCAACCCCACCTTTGAAGTACGCGCTGCTGTAGGAAGAGGAAATCGGTCTTTTCCAGTCATGGTCAGCTGATATCCTCATTCAAAATTGGGCTCCTTAATGGAGTACGTACTCCAAGCGCTGAATCCCCCAGAAATGCTCAGGCCCGCTACGACCGTAGACATGAAGTCCTTCGTCCCCCTCAATCGATCAACGGCCTCTTCTACTAAGAAGAAAGACCCAGTCCAGAAGCTGATTTTGAGACCCATTTTCATGCCCTCCTTGATACCTCCAAGCATAGCGTGGTAGTTCTTGCTCTTGTGGTATAAATACCACCCTGTAGACGTGGTTGGGAATCTATGCGAATTTTCGGCTCTAAATCGCAGGCCAGCCGTTTTGCTACCGTGTGACAGACCCAATGCCATGCCTGTAATAAATGCACCCACCGTGGCAGTAGGGAGCCTGATGAAGAAGGGAATGGACAGGCGGTTCTCATAAAGTGGCACCGAGGAGGACGGAAAGCTGCCAGCCCGTGGGGAGCCAGCTAGGCTTACTTTGTCCTCCATGAGAGCAGCACAATGCTAGTAAAGACTGTATGAAATCTGACCAAAGCTCGATGGTTGATACAACTGCCGCACGGCTAAAAACCATGGCTTGAGTGGCGGAATTATCCCGCCCATCTCAATCATGACGGCAATTCTGAGACGCGTCAACTCTTCAGCGTGTAATACTAGCCATCATGGTATGTACGGGCATAGACCCTCTCTGTTCTCGTGTTGCTGACTGTACGTGACCAGCCTTCCCAAAAACCAAACCCGCAGCAGTGGACGTTGCGCTTTAAACATCACAAAACCACAGTCCTGCTCTTCGTGAATCAGAGCCAGTCCTTTACATCAATAAAGCAAGAACTACTAGACTCGTTGAAAGCTACCGGCATAGCAGATATCGGCGGCAACTCACTACCATCAGATCCCGAGGCTATAGTCTTTGGGGTGCCTATCGATACAAATGACATCGACAAGGGATGGGTGCCCTTGGAGATACCTGAAGTATCGGACACGGACACGAAGGGCAAGGGCGTCAAGAAGGGCAGCGTGCTGAACCAGAGTCCTCTGGGGGCCGGTCTCAAGGATGGAGCAATGCTGGCATTCAAGTTCAAGGACCCAGATTCTCAGGACGTTATGGATCTGGATGATGAGTGGGATGTTGTGATACCAGCTTATGATGATGAGGCTACTGGAAGTCAAAGCTAAAGGCTTTTAGCAAGTGGGTATACTTATATGCATTATGATATCCTTGTCATGACTATCAGAGCTCTTATGTAAACTCGATGGCTAAGTTGATCAAGCGCTGAACAAAGCTTTGTCCATCCTCACAGAATTCTCCAACTTGCATAAACACAATGATCCTTTGCATTCTCTCACATACTACTTATTCTAAGTAGCTTGAATGGAAAATACGACCTCTAGCACACGCAACAATTATTCACTTGGTGAGCGAACCCAAGTTGAAATCATCATTCACTTCGCAGGGAGCAGCTGCCATTCATAACTCGCGATAACCGATTTTGACTTACAACCACATTTTCACATTATGAAAAGCTTTCAATAGTCAGCCGAATGGTCTCCTCACCTCTTGACCGGACAGGCCCAGCTCATATACTGATAGAACAGTTTGAGGCAACCCAGCATGCTGAGCTAAAGGCGTGTACTTGGAACGGCTCGTCTCTCTTTTGGTGGGGTCCCATTGTGGGTCTCACAGCAGGAAAAGCAACGTTATTCGCGTTGTGTCAGGGTAAACAAGTTGTCGCTTGCCTGATCATATTCTTTTGATTTAGCCTTACTAATCACATTGATTAAAAGATGCCCCTCAAGCGCCGAGCCTGATCCCTTTCCTCGAGGCCGTTTTTGGAGAGAGGATTGTCCCTGCTCTGGGCCCTTTTAGTAAGGCCTGACGGCGCTCATTGAACAGCTCGTCGCTACCACTGTTGACCGTCATCAGGATTTTATCGAAGATTCCCGGCACACACGGCTCCAAGATATCGTATAGCCACATTAGACCATCTACTTGAACCTAGCAATTGGATGTTCAAATGGAAGCTATGATAAACATTTCTACATAGCAGCGGCCTGATTCTGCAGGCGGTTTCGTCCCTGCCCAAATTCGATCTGGGTCACGCATAGCTCAAGTCCGCACGTCGAGGGCTCAAGGTTTTCATGACTTCGAGGGAACAGGCGCTGTCAAGCGCGAAGAGGGGGTCGTCAAAAAATATGAAGCAGCCTGCAACGTACGAACGCCCCAAGTCGAAGCCCAAAGGGAGAGTAAGCTGGTAATTCCAGAGTCCAACGGCCCATCGCTTACAGGCAATGCTAAGACAGCGGAACGAAGGAAGCTGTCCGCGAAGCCAACACTTAAAGGAAGCGGGCATACTACACCGCTTACTGCTGAGAGGAAAGGTCTGCCATTTTGTAGCACGTTCAGTCCAGTCAGCCCATATGGGCCCATTACGATATGTTCAAGCGGTGAAGGGGAAGCTCGAAACGTCGATGAAGAAAACAGTAACATACCGGCCCATGCGGAAGTAAGTCTGACAAAGCGCAAAGCGCATGCGATGCAAAAGACATGCCAACCGCATCAAGAAAACACTGCCGCCATCAGATCAGGCAGGCATATTCGAGCATTGAAAGAGCGCCCAGATGTGCAAGATCTCCCAAATCCTCCTACATGCTCACCGGGTCAAGAAGCAATGCCGGGAGTGCCATGTACTACCCGTGGTCTACACCTGTATTCCAAACAATGGTGTGACAGGAACTATGAATCGGTGCTTAATGAAGCTCATAGTGCGTCAAGATATTATCAATGTCACACTCAATCTCGCAATAGTCATGACAGCGAAGAAGTAGAAACATATGAGATTGAAGTACAACCTGCCGAGAGCGGTGAAAAGAGACGGAGAATCGAGCACATGCAGGGTCTGAGCAGCGACGAGCTATCTGACTTTGCGAATGTTCCTCATATTCCATTCGTGGAAAATTCCAGATTGCCTGCAAAGATCGACCGTCGTGGATATCCACGCCTTATCCATATCGAGCATTTCACAAAGGAGACGAACACAGACGATTTGACGATGGCTGATTTTGTGGCTGCAATACTGTTTCACCATAATCCTCATACCCTAACGGCGTTCTTTGATGAGAGGAGGTACCCCAAGTTCGGCTTCGCCGAAAGGAATCCTAGCAAAGCTCAGGACTTCGCAATCGAGAGAGAGCGCAAGAAAAATGGTCTCGTGGTAAAGGTACATGCCTGTTATCTGACGATTACAAGAGGCTAAGCTAACTCGACTAACTAGTGTGGGTATGGAGCGGGCTACTTGTTCGAGAAATACGTGTACCTCGTTGAAGCCGATGGCAGGTGGGTTCCTGAGAGCTTCAAGGAGTATCTAGCATCCACCATCATGGACAAGGCGCTCATTGAGCAGATGGCGGAGAAGACTGGGAAGGATTTGCTTTGCGGCAAGGTGTGGATCGAAGGTCACGGTAGCATAATTAGAATTGACGGGACAATATGACCGTGAAGTTGACTTCGCCAGAGAGGAATGGCCGTGAAGGCGTTACTTAAATCCAGCATAGAGATACAACGATGACATCGCTGTGGTAGGCAGCAGAGGCTTCAAGGTGAAGAACGGTCCTAGATCAGAATTTGAACAATGGAGGCAGAGTAAAAAATCAGATCCAATCCTCATTACGCACCTAAGGTTTCATACAAAGATGACTCGCTAATGCAGAAGCGCGTGGTTGCTTAGACAACGGCGGCAAACCCCGAAAGGGGAAAAGCCTAACAGCGGGATATCAACACCAAGATCGTCACATGTGGCTCGGCGCAAGACGTATATCAACAGCTTCTGCATCTCCTTTCCTTCTGGCGTCGCGCCAGACGTCTATGCCTAACGTCTGGTGATTCCTGTTACTTCTCGAGGATCGCTCCAGGGTAATCGACTTTGCGTAAAGAAGTTTTGTTTGATCCTGAAATGGCTGCCTCCGATGGAGCTTCTTCGATCAGTGTAGCGATACGGGTCCGCCCATTCACAGCAAGTAACTTTCCAGTCTCTTCTATGCTATCGCTCATCTCTTGTAATAGGTCCGCGAAGCTGCGCAACTGACACAGGTGCCTGACGGGCCCCTCTTCTTGGGCGACGGCTCGCTTGCCGGAGCTCCAACACCCTCACTAAAACAGAAAGGCATCCGTCCGGTCCTCAAAGTAGTGGATGATAAGTGTCTGTAAGGCGCCCATATAGTCTGGCAGAGTTCGTATCAGTAGCTGATTGCTCCAGCGTGTTTGATCCTCCAGAAGACCATGCAATTGCACGAGGCTCAAAATCAGTTGGGCCTAACGGTAGAAGATCAAAGGACCAGACCTTCGGGTTTGATCGTGTATTCGACGAGAACACGTCTCAAGCTGAGGTGTACGAAGCCACAACAAGAAGTTTGCTGGACAACGTGCTTGACGGCTACAATGCTACTGTATTCGCCTATGGTGCGACGGGATGTGGGAAAACACATACAATCACCGGGACTGTGCAGGCTCCTGGCGTGATTTTTTTGACTATGCAGGAACTCTTTGAACGGATTGCAGAGCGCCAGGATGAGAAAGTTACAGAGGTTTCGCTGTCGTACCTGGAAATCTACAATGAGACTATTCGTGATCTGTTGGTGCCCGGAGGAAGCAAACAAGGCCTAATGCTACGGGAAGACGCCAATCAGGCTGTTTCAGTAGCTGGTCTGTCAAGCCATCACCCTCAAAACGTACAGGAAGTCATGGACATGATTGTTAGAGGAAACGAATACCGCACAATGTCACCCACTGAGGCCAATGCCACTTCCTCCCGATCACATGCTGTGCTCCAGATCAATGTCTCACAGAAAGACAGGAATGCTGATATACACGAGCCCCACACAATGGCCACACTGAGTATCATCGATTTAGCTGGAAGCGAGCGAGCGAGCGCCACCAAAAATAGAGGAGAGAGGCTGCAAGAAGGTGCGAATATCAACAAGTCATTGCTAGCTTTAGGAAGTTGCATCAACGCTCTTTGCGACCCACGGAAGAAAAATCATATTCCCTACAGGAATTCAAAATTGACGAGACTGCTGAAGTTTTCTCTTGGCGGAAACTGCAAGACTGTCATGATAGTCTGTGTGAGTCCTTCAAGTCAGCATTTTGACGAGACGCAAAATACGTTGCGATATGCCAATCGTGCCAAGAATATTCAGACGAAAGTCACAAGGAATGTCTATAATGTCAATCGCCATGTTAAGGACTTTTTGGTCAAGATAGATGAGCAGATGGCTCTCATCAACGAGCTGAAGCAGCAACAGAAGGACCATGAGGGTGTTGCATTTGCTAAATTCCAACGACAAGCGGAGAAACGGGAACTGATCGCAAGAGAAGGAATCGCTAGGATACGAAGTGCATACGAGCACTCAGAGAAAGAGCGGGCAGAAAAGGCGTCACACATGAAGAAACTGCGCCAGATTGAGAGAAGAATAGGGATGATCTCGTCCTGGGTCGCCGCGTTCGATCAAGCGTGCGACAGTGCTGAAGATGAGAGTGTTCTTCATAATATTCAAGCTATGCGTAAGACTGCACAAGGTATCCTACTCGAGCTTGAGAGCAGCAGGCATCACTATCACCAGCGGCTGAACAAGAGCAACTGGGAACGCTCGATCGACTCGGCTTTGCAGAACGCTATCAGGCAGCTAAAAGAAGCGGATGGTAGAGAGGATGGACAAGACGCTTCATCCCTTTGCAAAGAGGTCGAGCTCCTAAAGTCAAATGCTGATCGAGAGACCTTACTTGCGGTATCTGAGGATGAGAGAGGCGGTGACTCGGCTACGATTCAAGTGCTTCTGCAGGCTCATTTTGAGACTATAGCTGCCATCCACAGCATAATGGCAATGGACGAAGAACAGGCTATCGAGGCTGCGAAAACCATACTCGGCAGAATACTCACTGGTTGTAACACTGTGATATCTCACATCATCAAGCCTGATGGCAGCCTCATGCCCCCTGAAGCTTTCCCACCCACACGTTCTGGAACTCCCAAGCGAAAGAAGCAAGTGGTCTTGGGAGGGCCATCACCACTCAAACCCATGTTGGCACCCTCGTTTGCAAATACTTCTAACTTCGGCTCCCCAGTTCGAGCGTCACCGAAGCGTCGCAAAGCCGCAGTTGCTAAAAAGGGAGTCTCCTTCACGCCGAAGAAGAAGTCACCTGGAAAGGGGCTGAAGAGGGGTGTGCGATGGCGCGATGACACTGAAGAGGGCACGCTTGCAGAATTTGAGAAGACTCCACAACGCACGAATTTGGTTCTCGATTCTTCATCCATTGAACCTGTTGTCACTCTGGCGCCACCGTCGTCCAGCTCCCCCGTGGTAAACCAGCCGATTCTATCATCGGACTGCACTGATTCCTCTCCCATACCCGCGCCGCCCGTCCCATCGACAGAATCTAAGCCTAAACATAACCGTTTCAAAGCTGGTTTCCTTGCCAAGAAGAGCGACGGTTCTCCGTTAGCGCCTACCCTTACACAGCTCTCATCCGATTCTGATACTTCACCTTTGCGAGAGATCGAACCTAGCCAAGCAGCGAATCGGTCATCACTTGCCTATGTCCAAAACATCAACAGTGATGTGACACCTTCCGACAGCGCGAACAGTTCAGGCTCAGATGGAGAAGATAAATGGAATGCAAATAAGAGTGATGCCATGCAAATAAAGACTGCCATCAAGCGAGCTTCCGCTGTTGCGCCGTCAGGTGCGAACTCGATCAACCGTCACCGCCGACGGAGCCCTACCAGTACATCGTCAGGCAGCCCGCCGAACGAAAATGCCATGTTCACTGCCTCACATGCACGACGTATGGTCAAAAGCGAAAAGGAGAACGATTGCAAGGCCAGTATTCTGAGCCCACGCACAGCGCCCGTTCTGAAGAGTGCGGCCTCGCGAAGGACCACCATGGGGGAGAGCAGACCAAGAGAGCCAGGCATGATTGATAGAGGACCAGTGCGCTTGAGCACAACAATTGCTGGGAGTGGAGAAAAATCTCGAGGGAGTCTCCTGGTAAGTGGGAAGGGTCTCTGGAAATGATTGTTTCTTCTCACTTCAGAGTGTACTTTTGTCTCGACCTTGTTTCATAAACGTCATTGGCAGCTATGCATTTAGCAAGGCGTTCTCTCTGGCAGTCACGGGAAGAATTGTCATCCCCTCGTGCATGGAGTTGTGTAATAGCGCGTTTAAAATCAAAAACGCCCAGCGCAGTGGTATCTATCGGCTAGACAGTGTATCCCTCATCAGCCTCTTCAATATTTGTTATGAGCTTTTTAGCGTGTCTTAAAGAATCGTAAGGCCTAAATACATATGTGGGGGGTCTCTTTGATTCCATATCATGAGCGCCACCGAGATTACTCAGCCGCCGCAGTCGTTGACGTAGCTTTAGAGCCAAAATGCTCTAGCAACTGAACAACGAACTTCATATACAAATACTCCTCGTTTTCCCTTAGATCTTAGAATTATTCAAACTGCCTCTCTCACCTCGCGCTCTTCTGCTCGCCATCCTAATCTTCCTAAGTCTCTATATGGCAAGCACACCAAACTTCATCTCCCGTCTCCTTCGCCCTTTCACAACCTCTACCAGCATGTCTCTAAATCCCCACGGCGGCGCTGCGCAAGTCATACCCGAGAACGCCCAGAAGTGTACCGTAGCAGCCGGCTGTTTCTGGGGCGTAGAGCACCTCTTCCGCAAGAATTTTGCCGGCAAGGGACTACTCGATGCAAAAGTGGGGTATATTGGTGGCGACACGAACAACCCTAGCTACCGAGCTGTGTGTTCTGGAAGGACTGGACGTACGTAGAGCTTTGCCCCCACGCTGAGTGGTGACATGATTGATCTACGAGATGCTAACAATTTACTACGATCAGACGCCGAATCCCTCCAAATGACCTTCGACCCCGAAAAACTCTCTTATACCACTCTCCTTCAATTCTTCTACAAAATGCACGATCCTACTACCAAAAACCGTCAAGGCATGGACAGCGGGACTCAATACCGCAGCGCCATTTTCTACCATTCGCCTGAACAAAAGACGCAAGCGGAAGAAGTGACAAAGAAGGTGCAGGAGCAGTGGTGGAAGAAGGCAACGATTACGACGGAGATCCTGGAAGCGGGTCAGTGGTGGGACGCTGAGGATTATCACCAGTTGTACTTGGATAACAATCCCGGGGGATACGAGTGTCCGGCGCATTTTGTCAGGAATTTCCCTGAATTGACTTGAGGATCTGGCATGGGCGCTGGAGGCTGGGGCATTGGGGAAAAGAAGGCATGTACGTTATGATTGAATGAATCTGTTGTGTCGATATGTTGTGTACAAGAAGTCAGGTGGTAAAATGTCTGGTTCATGCCTCCTGGGAGTGGCTCTCGAAACAGGCATTAGTTAATGCATACATTAATGCAAGTACTTTCTCCAAATACCTCCTACCGTGTGTTCTGTACGTCCATCTGCTTCTGATGTCAAGTGCCGGATTGATTCTCCTCAGATACTCTCATTCTCGATTGCGCCAAGCTAAGCAGGCAATGCACGTGACTTCGCGACAGAATGACGCAACGCGTTCCCGGGTATCGATATAAAAATATTCTACCCCTTTCTATTGTTATGGCTTTTCCTCCTCGAACATTTCCCAACCAATTGCTCTTACTTCGTAGGTAAAGGACAATCTCACAACGAATTGTTTCTGCAGTAAAAGCAAACAAAGTTTGCGTAACAGTCATGCCGCGACCAAAGCGTACCCTAGCAGAGGTAGACACCAACACTGAACCTGCTCCGGCAGCGAAGAAGGCTTTGACGGGCAGAGGTAAAGCTAAGGGAAAGGAGAATGAAGTACCTATGACGAAGAAAGCTCCTATCACCAGAGCTGCAACCAAGAAGTCCACCGCTTCGAAAGCAAAGAAAGCACCAAGCAAAAAGGCCAAAGATAACGATACTATGTCGGAGAATGAAGCACTTGTGACGGACAAAATTCCCGTTCCCATAGCTGCAACCATTATTCAAAACGCCTTGAGAGCGAAGAAAGCAGCAAGCGAGAAAGCCAAAGATAACAGGACTGACTCGCCTGTACCCCAAATTGCTCCAGCGGTGGAGGTTGCAGATATTGGTGAAATAGCCGAAGCAGAATCTGCAAAGGCGGTGACAGCAGCAGCCAAGTCTAATGCAGAGAAGAATGATGGGGTAGCCTTGCCGAAGTCAAAGAAATCCGTTCCTGCTTCGAAGTCAAAAAGCGCCACCAAAGCCAGCGTAAGTAATGACATACATACAAGCGTGCTCCTTGCTGACCAGCGTTTTTAGAACACTAAGAAAACGGCAACCTCGTCCAAAGCCTCATCTACCGCTAAGGACAAGGATGGCAGAGTCTCACGTAATGCTGATGGCAAGACCTGGATCTGCATCTGTCGTCCTGCATCAGAAACAGCAAAGGAACAGGACCTCGATCCAGATGACGAGGATACCGTAGATACGTGTGGTGGTGGAAAGAAATGCCTTTGCTTCAGAGCTGCAGATGATCATCCAGAGCATAAATGGATCGTCACGAAGAAGGGCTTTGAACTGATGAAGAAATGGATGGTCCAAGCGGATAAGCGCGATCCCGACCTTTTCGACATGCACATCTTCGAAGACTTCTATGGCTATGGGATTTGTGAATTGATTGAGAACATGGTAATACTGCTTATATCTGTTGCTTAAGCGTTACTGTCGCTGACAATCAATAGTTCCTGGCCTTTGACAAAGAGCATGGCAAGAAAACCCAGGATCCTGTGGCAATGTGGTCGATCATGGAGAGTATGGCGCTGTTCTTCATGAATTGTGATCTGATGACCTGGCATAGTATGTTCTTACCGAGTCCAAGTGAACAACTCTACTAACGCTCCATGATCAAGTGATTAGTGACTCGGAAGGCAACGCGAAGCGTATGATGCTTATCGGCACCGCCCTGCTTACCACCATTGACGTTCTCATTTCGCATGGACTTTTCACCAACACCAGTCCGAAGATCCGCAACCTCGGACTTATTCTTTCACTTTTCCTCCAGTTTGCCGGAGATGTTGAGACTGAATGCAATGAACACGGCTGGAAACATGTCATTTGGCAAAAGGCTGATGCACATGATGTCACCATTGAAGGCTTAGTAAGGAGTCAGGAGCTTGTACAGAGCATTAGAGATATCGATTACGCTAGCAACATCTCTGAAGAGGAAGATCTAAATGAGATGGACCCCGAGGACCTGGCGATGTATATGTCAGACCGCTACGAAAGCAGACATACGTGTGTCGAACTTGGCGAAAAGAGATCGTGGAAGCAGTATGACTGGGATATTGAAGTACTTCATACATATTCCCTATATCCCTCAAAGTATTGGACTAACTGTGAACAGCTCGAAGCCTACAGAATCACGCAAGCCTTCAAAGTCGGGGACAATGGAACAGACTTCGATGTGGACGATATTGGCGGGAACTATTATGATCTCACTGCCAAGCGCAACAAGGGAGCACACATGAAGCAGTACAAGCTAGGCGAACCAGGACGTAGCCTCATACAATTGTGGTAGGAGCAGGTACTTAGGTACGAATGCACCAACCAAGATTCGTTAATAATTAATGGAACTAATAATTCTTGATAGCTCATAGCGCGCATCAGAAGTCAGCGAGTCTTCTATTCAAAGAGGGTAGTAGGGTTAGGCAGAAACATAGTTTTGATAAATTTTCAGGACGGAGGAAAGCTTGGACTAGGAGTACCCCAGAAATACAATCCCGTGCAGTCAAGCAATCCCTCAAACTTCGCTGTGGAAAGCCCGTGGATTTTTAGGACGGGAAACCCCTTGGATAAGGAGTATCCCAGAAATACAATCTCGTGCAGTCAAGCTATCCCTCAGACTTCCCTATGGAAAAGTTCATGAATCGACTCGTATCCTGCTTCTATCGCCCACGATCCACCGTTTCCATGCCCTTCAACGCCCTCGCGAAATGTACACTCACAATTACAAATACCGCGGAAGGTAGGCTCAACAAATGATGCATACCTCTTACACACAGTAAACGGGGAGAATGATGAGCCCAAGCCCACAACAACTGTCATGAAGTGAACATGACCTTTCTTTTGCTAGTAATAATAATAACATAAATATACCTAATTAAATCGCCCTGAACCCCATACAAAGCCAAGCCAAATCTACTCCCACCCTATCGCAAACACACATAATTAAAGATTCTTCCTTCCTCCATTCCCTCATCCATGTGCACATCAATCCATATCCGCAAACCCACCTACCCAAACGACAAAAACACCCATTAAACCCCAAACCCCCCCCCAAAACCGCCCCACCAACCCACCCATCACGACGGGTTCTGCGGCGTCTGGAGAACAGCGTAATTTACAGTCGCGTTATAACTTAAAGTGTTATTATAACTCCCAAAAGTAAAACAATTCGGACTGTTCGGCGCCTGCACCGGATGCGCCTCCGTATACCCCACCGCCAAACAACCCTCACAAATACTACAATAGTCAATACACGCTTCCATATTTGTCGTAAGCACCCCCACAAGCAGATCGGGACAATTATACTGCTGCCCGCAACCCACGTAGTAATTGTATCCGAAAAAATCGTTTATAATCGTTTGATTAGCGCCATCTGGGTCGCAGTAGGAGGCAGGGGTGTCAGTGCCAGGGTTGGGGCCGTTGACGTTTTGACCGGCCATGAGCTCGGAGCCGGCGACGTAGGTGGTGCCTGTGACGTTGTACCAGGGGACGCAGTTTGTGGTGCTGGGGGAGGCGGAGCCGGAGTAGGTGACGGCGAGGCAGCCCTCGAGGAGGTCGCAGGATTCGAGACAGGCGACGTAGGAGTCTGCGTGGAAGGGTACGGTGCCGTTGAGGCCGACGAGGTCGAGACCGCAAGTTATGTCGTAGGTGTTGTCGAAGACTGTTTCGTAGTAGCTGCCGTTGTTGGCAGGGCAAGAGGGGGTGCCGCCGATGGTTTGGATGGGAGCGGGGCCGGTGGAGGTAGTGGTCACTGGTGGAGGTGGTGCTGCAGAAGTGGCAGGGTTTACGCCGAAAGTAGTCGTGGTTTGGGCATTTTCCTGGTAGGTATTCACATAAGCGCTGTCGAAATTGCCATAGTCGTAGTCGATTCCTGTAATACTGTACTTGGGATAGCAACTATTCGGCGCTCCAAAGCTCACGCCTATGCAGCCAGCAAGCGTGTCGCAGTATTCTATGCACCCCAGCAGACTAGTGTACTCATTAGACGCTTGAAGATCGTTTCCAGGGTAGTCGGCAGTGCATTGGACAATGTACGTTTTCCCATTAGAGTCGGTATACGGCGTGTTTGGGGGCGCCGGGCAAAGATTAGTCGAAGCAGGTGTGGTGGGAGTAGTGGGAGAAGGTACAACTGGGGCTGTTGTAGTGCCAGGCGGGACTGGTGTTGTTGGCCTGACTGATGGTGGTCCAACTGATGCTGGCCCTACTGGCGTTGACTCGACTGATGACGGTCCACCTGGTGATGGTCCAACTGATGATGGTTCCACTGATGCTGGCCCGACTGATGCTGGCCCGACCGGTGCTGACCCGGCTGGTGTTGTTGACCCGACTGGAGTTGTAGGAACGTTCGGCGTCGTTGACGCCATTGGCGTCGTTGCGCCGACTAAGCTTGTTGGCTCGACAGGACCTGCGGCCGGACTTGTACCTTTCGGTGTCGTGAACTGAACGGGAGGCGTTGTAACACCAGTGGTTGTCTCCACGAGAATGGAACCAAGCGAATTCGTCGTGGTGACTAGGGAGACGAAAGTCGAGGGTTCACTAGATGAAAATTTAGCCATCTTTGGATCGCTGTATTCGTCGAAAGAATTAGGGGGTTCTTACGTTGCAGACGCGCCTGGTGTGACAACTTGTGTTATTGGCTCAACGGTAACGGAGCCCAGGCTGTTGGTTACCGTAACATTGATGACTTCGGTTGTAGGCCCAGTTGGAGCTGGACCAGGGATTAACCCAGTACCAATTCTGTCGCCTCCAGGTATACACGTAGGCAATTTGACTGTCACCACAGATTGGGCAAAGGCTCTCGTGGGCAGAAGCCCCAGCGCAAAGGCACCTTTCAGGTACTTCATCTTGCGCGAGAGGTTGAAGACACGTGGAAGTGGATACAGCAATATCAAGAATCGGAGACACAAGACCAAAAGAGCGTGACGGTGGCTAACGATGTCGCGATTATGGCACAGAGACGCGAGTAGTTATAGTCGTGGAGATTAGAAAAACACGGCCAGTGGAATGTACAATATCACGTCCAGTGCGAATAGGAAGACTCCAACCACCGATCTCCATTCCTCGGCTTTCAATGGGAAATGAACATTACCCAACCTCCCCACAAATGCCGAAAACAGAGAGTTTTTCAGCAAAACAATGACCATGAATCTTAGTTTGCGACGAAAACAGCCGATCCCGTGGTCCATTTAAATGGTTTCACGTCTGATATCTGTTAAACAAATGGCTGAGCGCAAACGCAATACATTTTCAATGTGGCTCATAGCCAGCCTTGCTTATCATCCTCGGCCCATTTCCTCGCTTTATTCACAACGGAGGCTCGGATTCGTCGTTCTGTATTAGCTGACACAAGCTACCCAAAATACTAACAATGAAAAACAAAACGAAGTTCACGAGGGAAGAACCCGCACACTACCAGGTCGCTAAGGATCTCAAATGATCTAATGAAAGAGAAAATTTAGCGCTCGACCTACCGTACGTTGGAGGAGATGTTGTGAAAAATCCATCTCCTAAAGCCTGCTTCTACCAAGAATCACTGTCTGGTGGAAAGCTGCTATATTCATCTTGTAACCTCGAGGCAGCTGAATACATTGCCAGATGAAACAGGGCTCAAAGCAAATCAGGAAATGTGGGGTGTTTGAAGATTCGAGATTATTGGAAGGAATTGTTTACGAGGGGGTTAGCGTAGGCGCCGTCTGCAAACAGTAAAGCAGCATCGTAGCTTCCTGCATTCATTCTCAGAATCCTAAACTGTTAACGAGTAGATGAAAATAATCTTGAGGGTGTATCAGCTATCAATTCCGTGAACTTGTATCTTCCTCGGAGGTGTTGCTTCCATGTCCGTCGAGCAATCGCCGCTAATAGCTCTGCTATGTTAATTACAGTGGATCCTGGCGTTTTGTGGCATCTCCTTAAAATCTGGCGCTGTCTCCTGAACAGCAAGTGAACAATAGCAGGCCGGCGAAGAGGACGCCAAGACGAATACCATTCTTTTTTACCTAGCTCTGTATTAACCGGGAGATGCGTCTATAGATCCAGTAATGTACGTAGAGATTGCCAGAGCTGATTCCAGTGCACTGGCCTGTGTGGTCGAAGCGATACTCGTGGAGGGTTCTATGCGGTAGCCATTGACAGCACAGGAGGAAGTCAAGCCGGCGGGAGCACTTGGTATAACACCATCATCGTGATAATTATAACTGCCCGGCCTTGATGATTGGAGCAGTACGTCTGATGAGCAGAGCAGAGTCATGGCAGAACGTGCAGTCTCCACGCACTGTATAATTAGAGTATAACTTGAACGCCGGGATCAATCTGGGTCTTGAAAGCTTCCAATATAGTCTATCCAGCCGCAAAGGAGGAAGACAGGAATACAAGGTCAGGGACACGCTGGGTTTTTAAGAGGTTGGATATGTAAGATAGCAGATGTAACACAGCGGCGGGGTAGAGCTTCCATGCATAGATCCTTCGATGGCCGTGCCCAAGGAATTTGACGTAGATTATGGGTCATACTCAGCCTCAGTCACGCCCTCCTACTCCAATTCGTACTTTGACCAATAGAGGCCAACAACTCTCGATAGTCGCCATTGAACAGTCAGCGTGATTCCAGATGGTAGATTTATAGTGAAGGACATATAAGAGGAATGGGGTCGAAGGGCCGCGACCCTGGGTGACCCTGGGTGATCTTTATGGCTACACCCCTTTTAAGGGTAAGCTGCGGCCTGATCCCTATTTCATTCAAAATCGATTTGCTTTTACGTCCATGTCAGCAGGTCTTTATGGCGCATTGGGTCTGCAGTGGTTCAGAGTGACTCCCTGGCGCAGAGCCCTCGCGTGTCTACTGGAAAAGCAGCGACGACAAAAATTGACATCTGACATCGACCTCAAACACTCTTTCCTTCCTGTCTTCAACAGGTTTTATTCCTTTGTCCTCTTTCTTTCCTTTCCCTTGCTTCTTCGCTTGCACAGCTAACGCAACTGTCGGCTCTTCCAGTACCGTCTTGATACTGTTCGCTCGGACTTACATTCCGTACGATCAAGCGGCGACAGTCGATTTTAGCTCTAACTCCGTCGGCTTTATGATAGTCGAATCGTTTCCACTACGATCGCAATCAATACCACAATTCGAATCCTCTTTCACAGCCCACTTTCTACACTTTTTGTCAACCGTCCTCATCGGCTTTCATCGAAGTCTCCCACGGTGCCGCTGCGCTCTAGTGTGCTTCAACTGGCGTCTGGTTGGCGTTTTGGCTCGCTTTCTGGCCGGCTTGATACAGCCATTTGCTTCTGACGAGCAGTGGGCAATTGATATGGCTATGGAGAGGGTATTCGCAATAGGGAGAACTGGGCGGTTTTAATTATTTTATTATTAATTTTAATGTACATATTTATTCGGAAATTTACTCCCATACCCCGGCTAATTAAAATTTTTACTCGGATGCCCCGGATCGCGCAAATAATAAATACCTATAAAACTAGGATAATTACTTAGTAAAATATAGTTTACATTTCTACCTTTACGTAAGCTATTCTTTGGGGCCTTACTTGAGGAGCATGCTTGGTGCTTGGAAGCATGCCTAGGGTGCATACTTAGGGTGCATGCTTAGGGTGCATGCTTAGGGGCCTGTGGCTAGGCTCGGGGCCATACTTGGGGCCCTGCTCGGGGGCCTTACTTAGGGGGCCTGCTCGGGGGCCTTACTTAGAGGGCCTACTCGGGGAGCCTACTTAGAAGTTAGGGGCATGTTTAGGGGCATACTAGGGGGTATACTCGGGGGTATACATAGGGGTATACACGGGGGGTGTACTCAGGGGCATGCACGGGCGCATGCTCTATAGGCTATTCCGGGGGCTATCAACGGGGCCGTTCTGAGGGCGTGCTTCAGGGGCTATCCCAGGGCAATCCGGGCCGTACTAGCGGCGCCTTGGGCATCCGAGTAAAAATCTTAATTAGCCGGGGTATGGGAGTAAATTTCCGTTTTCTTTCAAGCATGGGCTTTTTACTTGATAAATTTCGTCAAATTTCATCCCTTGGACGCCAAACTTGGACATCCAGTCCCAACTTGAATAAGGTAATGGAACCTACCTTCTATTCATATCTCTTTCTCTCTCTATATGATGAAACCAATCACTCGCCGATATCTTGCGTCAGGTCTATGCTTAAGGACCTTTCGCGCATAGAATCAACCACTACTAAATGTTTTCTGAAAACAATAAGGACTATTCCATCTTCCCTCTTTAGATCGATTTACATTGGGCCCTAGACTGACGATTCCTCTATAATAGGTACCTTCAACATCCCCTGCCCCTACGCGTCGCGACCTCGAATTGAATGACTTGAGCGGCAGCGACTGCCAGTTTAGCAGCGACAGATGACGGGCAGAACAAGCAAGTATAGCAGATGGTCAGGTCAGACCTACACGAGCAGCGAGCGCTTGCGGGCAAAACAGGAAAGAGTGCATGTCATAGAAGTATGTAGATCTCTGGCAAGCTCCCTAACAATACTCGGCCTCCGGCTGGGACTTGGTCCGTCCCAGAGGCAATTCAATAGTTCGCAGGATATAGAAGTATAGATAGATTAGTGTAGACATAGACAATCAAAGCGCATTGGTTCATTGCCCCAATGAATGGGCCTCAACTGTGATAAATGTACATTTAGCTGTGTAGAAATGAGTCAACCACCACCACCCTACTTCGTGATCTGACTACCGTTTCTTAAAAGACGACTCGTAAATATCAGCGAGTTTCCAGGAACCGTGTCCTCTTTGCGCAGACCTCGGAATCTTGGCCGTCCTACGCGGCCCATTGGGTTTCTGTTCCCAATACGCAGCACGATATCACCCTCGCACGCTAAAGCCACAGGCGCTAGTTCTAGGTGAGCTTCGAGTGAGCAAGGGGCAGATTTTTGTCGATTTGTATCGCCAAGACTAGAACTAGCTAAGATGAAAGTCAAGCGCTGGAGATATGATTTGGTCGCCCTGCAGTAGATGAGGCTGTGACTGGCCTCGACATACTGCAAAGTGGCAGCCACACGGTACTACGCTGGTATTGAGCGAACTCTACGGCCTTTATATGGCCCTCTCCATCCCCTCCATTACTCAAAGATGCTCTCTACGCCAGCTCTCATCACGAGTGCGCATTCCAAAAATCTTTCCCCTCCACCATGACCTTCGCAGGACTTTCACCTCTACTCTCCCTTCCCATTCAACCCCAGACCCCCGTCTCACCTCCCTCGGCCCCCTCATAACCGACTCCTACGCCACCCTCCGCTCCCACTACGCCACCCCCACCTCTCCCATCGTCCTCGCCCACGGCCTCCTCGGCTTCGACGAGCTCCGCATCGCCGGCTCTCTCCTCCCAGGCGTGCACTACTGGCGCGGGATAACCGAAGCCCTAACAGCCAACGGTATCGAAGTAATCCTCACCTCCGTCCCGCCCTCCGCCTCCATCGAAGAGCGCGCTGCGAAACTAAGTGCAGACATCGAGAAGAAGGCTGGGGGAAAGAGTGTGAATATTGTGGCGCATAGTATGGGCGGATTGGATGCACGGTATATGATTAGTCGGTTGAAGCCGGGGAATGTGCGTGTGAGGAGTTTAACTACGGTGGCGAGTCCGCATCGGGGCAGTGCGTTTGCGGATTATGTGTTTGAGAGGATTGGGAAGGATAGGTTGTCGGATGTGTATAAGGCTTTGAAGAAGATGAATGTGGAGACGGGGGCGTTTAGCCAATTGACGAGGAGGTATATGGTTGAGGAATTTAATCCGAAAACACCGGATCGGGAAGGGGTGAAGTATTTTTCTTACGGGGCTATGGCTACGCCGGCGCTGTGGAGTGCGTTTAGGGGGAGTCATCGGATTGTGGAGGAGGCGGAAGGGGCAAATGATGGGTTGGTGAGTGTGGAGAGTAGTCGGTGGGGAACGTATAAGGGGACGTTGGTGGGGGTTAGTCATTTGGATTTGATTAATTGGACGAACAGGTTGAGGTGGTTAGTTTGGGAGATGGTGGGAAATAAGAGGACATTTAATGCCGTTGCTTTCTATTTGGATATTGCGGATATGCTTGCGAAGGAGGGATATTAGTTGGGCACGTTGAGCTCTTTGAGGGGGTTCTGGGGAGGTAACAAGACTTCATCGTCGTGAGCTGATGATACCCTGTATAAATGCAATAGGATTGATGTTATCCTTTGGGCGGAACCTCTCAGTATCTAAACGCCAAGCTACTACCGGTGAACTTCTACAGGGTGGTCATACTGTGTCACCATCGCAGGCCGAGACAGCAATGAACAAAAACCGTTTTGCATCCGTTTATCGCATCAAAATCTGTACTAGTAGAGATGGTTCATTCTGGCTGAAACAGCGACAGAAGCGACAAAGCGTATATATATATGCAAGATCTGAGCGCGTGTATATAATGCGTGCTCGACAAGAGAATCTCAAAATTTCACAGCGGCTGCTAGCGGAACGTTATCTTCCGTTGCAAATATGAGAGTACCCCAACTATTGTTCTGCCTTGCAGCCTACAGCCTTGGGCCTACTCTTGCAGCCTCAATACCGACAACATTCGATTTGACAACATCTAGCAACGCAGATGCGAACATCACACTTCCATTAAATTCGCCACTGAACCTGACCCTGCCACTGAATCTGACTCTGCCCCTGAATCTAGCATTGGAGAATTCTTCTTCCAAGTAAGTGCCAAAGTAGAGTAGCTTTCGAGTCTCTAGCACGAAGCGCTTATATTATGCAGCCGTCTTCCCCCGGACCCGTACTACTATACCTGTCCAGGAAGCTCCACAACACCAGGAATATTGATCAAATTCTTTGCCTTCGGAAAATCAATCTCCAAAAGCGATACAGCCGAAGTGCTAGAGAGGGCCGTAGCCGCGACCACCATTCATCCAAGTCAACTGAATATCCGAGCGCCCGCACTAAAGTATACGTCGAATAATGTAGCCTTGGTAATACACTGTAGAGGCCTCCTGAATTGGGGGATGCTGGAGAAAGTTGAGAGAGGTATTTGGGATTTTGTGAATCAGTACGAGTATGTGGATTTCGATTTTGATATGGGAGCACCGGGCTTGTGGAAGGAGAATGTTTACGGCAGTGGTGCTCTGACCTTTAAGGAAGCTGCTTTGTCATAGTAGTAATCGAGCTGATAGCCATGGGTATACGAATAAGATGGGCAATGGATGGACCCCAATTTTTTTTGCTTGGTTGTTCAAGGCAAACCGATCGTTTCAAGTTGCGAAAGGGTCTCTTCGAGCTCCTTGATTGATGATCAAGAAGATCTGTATCGGTGACGAAGGAGCGATGAAGAAGCCTGTCTGCTCATCCTGCGCAGACTCTGCCACGTCCAATTGCGTTGTTCTAAAGCCGTTGGTAGCTTCTTTGTGTCAATTTTGATCTCGCTGATATTTTCAGCAGTGTCACGTACTGCAAGCATCGAGGAAACATTTCACAGTCTCTTCATTACGCACTGTGGCCGAAATCAAGACTTTGAGCCTCGGATAGAGCTCAAACAGATCTCTGATAGTTGCAACAAGAGCAGGCATCGAGTTGAAGTCATAGGTCTGTCAACGGATAAGCGTTTCCATCGTTCCGGATAAGCTCAAGCTGGTTATGAACAAAATTTTAGGCGACCTTTTTGTTCAGTACGCAGTAGCGTAACACGACGAGATTAAAAAGAGAAGGGATTTACCCACCACATCGGCTCCAATAGCTAGATCGTAAGCAGAGCCAGCATCACGGCAATCTGCAGGACCCCCAATCAAGGTATGGCCCCATTCAAGTACGGTCAATTTGATCAGATCACCCTCTTCAAGCTTGTTCAACTCTAGATTAGCTTTCAACTCAGCGACAACCTCTCGGCTCCCATCAGTGGTTAGTACATATCGTGCATCAAGGTATTTAGCGCATAAGATAGACAGAAAACCAGTGCCAGCACCAAGCTCGATCATCCTTTGGCCAGTCACATGTCTACTGCCAGCCTCAGAGACCAAGTAAGCTCCTAGGAACAGTGCTGCTTCCCAAGTTCGGAATCCCGTAGTACCCGAAAATGCCAATACCGATGGGGCTTCAAGTAAAGTGACCTCGGGTACGTTCGTACCCCATTTTGGGGCTGTATACGTCACATAACCTCTTTGCTGGGCAGCCGTAGTTGCAGATGGTAGAGGTTGGGCCATATACTGAGCCAAACATGCAGAGATGTCGTCCGATATTTCCTGTGGGAATAAACAAGAAATAAACATCAGCTCAGAGAGAGGAAATGCATCACATCATAACCAACAAAAGACTCTACACAAAGCGAGACAAGCCTAGTATGCCCAGGCAGATGGAAGGAGAAGTCATACATCCTCTTCTGGGTCCACTATGGCTTCCTCGATGGCATTTACTAGTCGTTTCAATACTCGGAATCTGTAGCGCTCCGGCGGTGCAAAGATGAGGACAGAATCATCGAACATAGAATGGTAAATCTGGGCCTGGATCTCGGATGACCTAAGGAGTTCCTTGGGTGGCAAGGTAAGCTGCTCTGGGTTGATCAATTGTAGATATTGCCTCTTCAGCAGCTCAACAGGCTGCAAACTACCCATAGCTAGTAATTATGGAAGCCTGACAAGATCTCGAATTATTCAAGATCGTCAGTGTTTTGCGTTCGAAAATTCAAGTAGACAGAGGCATAAGGTATGCCGCTATAAGACGCGCTAGTGGTAGACTATGCCATTGTCGTACTAGCTGATTTGGCGAAGCGAATATCGAACCGCACGAAATCTCAAGAGCAGAGACAGCGACACCAGCCAACAAGTTACATCCCCAACCATCTCTGTCACGTCAGTGAACGATACCTCACACCCAAGTCTATAGCACCATACTGACGGCAGTCTTCAGACCATAAATATGGCAGACCGAGAGCAGCCAGTAACGCTGCGCACCCGCAAATTCATCCGCAATCCCCTCCTTGGCCGCAAACAGATGGTCGTGTAGGCAATCCCTATCATATTTATTCCTCAGTACTACCCTCTCGTTGAAGCAGTGATGACTGACAGACTTCCGCCATACCAGAGATGTGCTCCACCCCAACCGCGCCAACGTCTCCAAAGACGAACTCCGCTCAAAGCTTGCCGAGCTCTACAAAGCCAACAAAGACCAAGTATCCTGCTTCGGCTTCCGAACCCAATACGGAGGAGGCAAGAGCACCGGTTTCGCGCTCATCTATGACAGCCATGAGGTGATGAAGAAGTTTGAGCCGCATTATCGGTTGGTGAGGTATGGGGCTGCTACGAAGATTGAGAAGGCGAGCAGACAGCAGCGTACGTACATGCATCTCCTACGCATCTCCTACGCATCTATGGGGGTTGGAGATTGGTTGTGTTGGGATGGAATTGTGCTGATTCTGGTTGGGTGTGATTAGGCAAGCAACGAAAGAACCGAGCCAAGACTGTGAGGGGGACGGCGAAGGGCAAGGCGGCGACGAAGGACAAGAAGAAGTAGGGAAGGGTTGGGAGTGGACTTTATTGTTTCCGGCCGGCTTTTTATGAGGGCGAGGAGGATGGCAGAGGTTGCTTGTGTGTATCTACGAGATGTAGCCGCATTACATGGCGCGTAGGGATACAAGAGCATCTTCGAGCTATTTTTCGAATGACCGTTGCATGCAATCAGTGGTTGACGGAGAAAGGAGAATCATGAATCTATCTAGGGTGCTAATATTCAGTTGACCAACATCATCGAAGAAACCAAACGCTTGCCCTGCCAGTTTTCCATTTCCCCCAAGGGTTGCCCCGCAAAAAATTCGTCTTCGCTTATTGTATAGAGTGAACGAAATCGGTGAGCGGACTGTGTCCGAACATTTTATTTTCAGGGCAAAGAAAAAATGGTGCTTGATACAGGATATTACAAAAAGACAAATGAGGGTCCATATCAACGGATACCTCCACACTGTAAGAAGTAAATTTACAGATGAAAAAGTGACCTATCACGTTACGGGCTCTTGATGCTCGACTTCACAGACTTGCGATTGCGCTGTGGGTTGTTGTCGTATGAAGCCTTCAGGAGATCGTATGATGACGATCGTCGCGGCTGAGGGTGAAGGATGCGAGGGGCAGGTAGGCCGTTTTGACGTGCCGCTTCCGTACTGATCGTATCATTTCCTCCAACGCTTGGTTGGCTGCTGTATAGTGCGAATGACGGATGGAGAGTTGGAATTTGATTGATAAGGACACTTGACTGGGCATCTGAAGTTGTACAGCCTCTCATGTTGCTCATTGGAGCAGCGATTGAGGTACAGCGATAGTCGGCAGTGCTGATACCAGATTCGATGGAAGACGTTGGTGTCACAGGGATATATCCAAACGTTGTGGTATGGTCTGGAGATGAAGAAGCAGTACTGCTGGCTGGCCCCGGGGCACTGATAGAGTCGGGAGCAACCGAGCTGACCGAGCCTTGACTTGTCCCTGTAGTCATACGACCCAGATCCCACGAATCCTTGTTTTTGCTATATTGCTGCTGCATGATAGCAATCTCATTGTTGCCCTCCTGCGTGGAAGTATTGCTGCCATCGAATGAGCCGTGGATGCCTGTTGGATTTGGCAATGTTCGGCTTGGCCCGGTGGATGGCAAGTGAGCGCTGAGGGGAGACAGACCTGGAAAGCTCGGTGCCCCCTCCGTCGTAACAGCAGGTATTGGTGCCCCAGTCATAGCGGAGTATTGGTAGGTGGAGGACGGATAGCTGGCAGATAGGTCTCCATCATAGGTTGGACTATGGTACAATGGTCTGTTGCTCGCGGATGATGCTGTCCAGGAGTGGGAGTGGTCCGCATTGAGGACCCCTGTTGTAGGTGTAGGGGTAATCTGTAGCGGATATCCATGTCTAGATGATTGCATTTCGTATTGGGTGAGATAATGGTCCAAAGCATAATTTGTGGATATAGGTTGACGGGGCGCAGCCGCCGGGTACTGTGAGTTTGAAAGCTCACTATAGCTAGTCGTTCGACCATTGCCTTGGCCAAGGTAAGGAGAGACTGTTGAAGGGGGAAGCATATTGGCATTGGCAAGAGCATATTGCCTTGGATCAGTGGTAATTCTTGGCATGGACGATGTGTATGCTGAAGCTATTGGAACCGAGTATGGCCATTCAGATTCCGGCGGATGCTGCTGTAAGGGAGCGTCGTCCATCTGAATAGAGTTCACCTGATCGAGAAGTTTCAGCTGGGAGCGATAATGAGAGGCGTCTGCTTATGCTTACTCTCAAATAGAAGCAACTGCTGGGACTTGTTCCAGACTGTTGACAGGCCTCACAACCATGGCCGTCATGGTTATCACCGGTACATTTGATCTTTCGTTTGCGGCAACGCGCACACTGCTCGTCACATGTCAACTGGACTGCAACATAACAACTTAGGCTGCTGTGCCGGGAGTACTTACGGCAACACTGTTCCGTTTCCTTGGCTTTTTGTCCCCTCGTCCAGCTCGGGATCCCTCATTTGGGGGCGAATAATCCTCATCACGTCCGTCCCCGTAGCCACGAGCACTTCCGTGGTAAGCAAGGGCTCTAGGTTGGGCCATTACACTGTTTGGAGGTAGATGAGTTTCAGATTGTTGAAATCCCGTGGTATCGTGGGGTCATAAACTGTTTGCTCTCATACGCAGCACGGAAGACTTTACAATCGAACATGAGCACAAGAACTATTCGCGAGATCAAGGCTCCGATTGAACGCGTATAAGTGCAGGGCCGAAAGCAATGATAGAGAATCACAGGACATGTGCTTAAGACAAGTAATGAGACCCAACTAGTTTGCAGGAGGCGGAGAAGTCTGCAGTAAAGTAGCAAGTAGTGATCAGAAGAAGGGTTGAAGTTGCCCTATAAGTAGACGAGCCATCTGACTTCATCAGTGATTGGGCGAAAGAGAAGGCTGCAGGTCGACCGCTTCACCACCACATGGATTTGTTGATAATATGACATGTCAACTGTACTGTTGGACCACACTTGTTCCCAGACCCAGCAGGGAGGTCTGAAGGCGGAAGACAAAGGCTGTTGCTGATCCTCAGTATACGCGTTGAGGGATTTCCACCCTATCGGCTAGCTGCATAGATTGGCAGCCCAAGTTGTTTCAACGGGGGCAAACATCTAGCAAAGTCGATCCGGCCAGAGAGTTGCTGCGCGATTCATAATCGGATGCGATGCCGGTAATTTTGTACGGCCGCCACCCCTTTTCTGATAGGCTTGGACACCAGCCTAGAAAAGCAATGTAATGTGAGGCTGAGAGGGGGAGCCGCATCACGAAATCTCTAGATTCACCCGCATACTTCTCTACGTTCCGTCGGTCTTGCTGTCGCTAGACGGTCGCTTCAAACAAGAATGAATAGAGCAATATCAGACTGCATATCCCTGGAAGGTGATGGAAAGCTTTATGGGTACTTCAATTTGGTCTTGGACGCACCAAACTTGCAAGAAGTAGGTCATGAAAGCTAGGGCGCTTGAAAGGGAACCATTACCTTCCGGCGATGAGGTTATTTGTTGATTGCCTACTTTTCAGGTTCCTTTGCTTGCAAAGCAAGCAAACACATCTTGGGGTGCATAAGCCCCGCCACATTCAAGCGAAAAAGACGCAATCAAACATTCCGTCGCGCACGTGTAATATCTGCCAGGGCGCGGATAGTCCTACTCACCGCAAACAACGTGTCCTTCAAACAGCTGTAAGCCGTTACAGTGGAGCCATTGCGAGCCGTTCCAGGACGCAGACTGGCAGCAAGTGATACTCTGGGTCTAAGAATCAGCAGCATTCCTGTTCAAGTGAAGTCATCCTCGGTGGTAGGTTACGCCGGGTGATCTGCTTGCGGGCAATTGCAAATTGAGCACTTAAGCTTGGTAGATGAAAGGGGTCATTCGAACCGAACCGAAATAACGAAATTTGATGGACACCGAATTGGCAAAGCAGGGTCCCTTAATGACGCGGAATCTCTCTGCGTGTGGCACATTAGCTGGTTGACTCTACAGAACATGGCCAAGATGGAGAGCAGTCGGAAGGCTCTGACATAGCAAAGCTTCCTTGATTATCTCATGGCACCCATGATGAAATATGGCCATCATAGACAGTCCAGAGGGTCAAGGGATAGTAGTACGACGATAAACAGGCTGAGGTAACAGCAACATGGGATGAAACAACCATAGACACACTGGCAGATCTTCGCACCCCTTCAGTGCGAACTGCACCTCCCTCCTGCACAAACTAAGCCCCACAAATATGTAAGAAGGTTGCAGGTGTATGTCATCTGCAGGACATATGCTAGTCGTTGCTTTAGGACGTTTCTTGTAGATAAGGATCTCTCCACGCACAAAGATCTCACCTCAGTTATGGTAATTGATGTTGAAAAGCGTGAAACAGGGTCCACCAACCTCGTAATGTGCATATGCCCCCCGGATAGCTGCAGGAGGGAGTCATTCCCCCGCTGCCGAAGGGAAGCGTGCACCCGAAGCGGTGTCAAGGAATGGTGCACGAATGGCTTATAGCTTATGGCTTCTTGAGTGGTGCGGACGTAGAAGCGTTCATGATAATGGTAGGACTCATGGACCATGGCTAGGGATCAGAAAAAGGCGAAGTCCACAACGGATATCCTGCGCAAAACAGCGACGCCGTATCAAGGTTTTAACTGGGCCATGGGACAGCCACATGCTTTTCTTCAGAGATCCCCGGAGCATTGGGGCCCAAAAAACAGGGTTGGTGTACCTTCTCGCTGAGATATCTGGTTCCCAAGGGTTTGCCAGCAATTCTTCTGCCTTCACCATGACAAATGTCTCAACTCATTGACCGTTTGAGCAAGTGTTTACAGCAGACGAAGCAGCTAGGTGCCTTTCCTCGTGGGACTTGTTCACCAAGATCAGCAGAGTAGTGCTCCTGACATTATAAGAATGCACAGAGGAAGAAGCTCGTGCAAGAATTCGGAAGAGCAGTAAGCATCGGAAATAACATGCTAATTCTGCCGAGACAGGCTAGGTCTAATGAGGATCTAGCTTCAAATGTCTTGGCGTTCAATGCGTAAAGTAAGGTAACACCCTCGGAGTGGAATACATTAGTACTCTACCTCCAATCTTTGCCCGATGTAACCAACGACAATATCTGTAACATCATCTCTATTCACTGCTTTATGCACGTGCTGAGCTCCGGAACGCTCGTACCACCCTCTGCAGGAGGGAGGCCACATTCTACTCAAGATGATACAAAATGGCACTGAGTCTAAAGATGAACAGCCTTCCAATGAAGCTGCCCCTAACGTTGATGACTCAACGAAAGATGAAGCCCCGAAACAAGATGAAACACAAAACGAGATAGATGAGGCTGCGGAGGAAGAAGCCCGGGAGAAGTTACGTCGCGAGCGAGAGGCTAGAGCGCAAGCTTTGACCTTAGAGATTGTCGGCGATCTTCCTTACGCTGAGGTCAAACCCCCAGAAAATGTCCTTTTTGTATGCAAGCTCAATCCCGTCACAGAAGGTCAGCATACCGATCCTGCCGTTCTTCCAGCGCTATACTAACCTCATCGGCTACCATAGATGAGGATCTGGAAACCATCTTCGGCCGTTTTGGTCCTATAATATCTTGCGAGGTCATTCGAGACAAACGTACCCACGACAGCCTTCAATATGCCTTCATCGAATTCGAGAATCAGAAAGATTGCGAGCAGGCATACTTTAAGATGCAAGGAGTTTTAATAGATGACCACCGCATACACGTCGACTTTTCTCAAAGTGTAAGTGGAGTTGAGGACTTTAAAGCCTTGAGTGCACGCTTACAAGCTACCCAGGTTTCAAGACTTTCCGACAAGTGGAGGACTGCTACAAATTCAAAGCGCGCACAGAATGGAGGAGGGTTTGGTGGGGTATCAAGTCTTGAGAAAAAGCGGCAATTTAGAGCTGCGGATCCTAAAGAAGATGATGACCGTAAACGCTCCAATGGCTACGGAATGGTATTTGACAAAGATGCCATTCGACGAGGACAGGACAAGGTGTATGATCAGAAGTTACGCAAATCGTCGAGAAGCCGCAGTCCGAAAAGACATGACCGGTATAGAGAACGAACACCTCCACAGCACAGCGGAAGACGGCGAGAGCAGAGTAGGGAGTACGCACGCGATGATCATGGTGGTAGAAGAAGGCGGTGATGATTGAAGCTTTAGTGACATTTGAGTGGCTTGCATTATGACTTACGAGGGACGAGGTGTATATATATACGCTGTAGGAGTTGTAGTGATACCCGTTTGTTGCAAAAAAATAGGGCATCGTGCCTTGCACAAGAGGTTCTTCGAGTCCATACCATAAGCACTAGATCCAGAAGATATGAAAGACTAAAGCTCCCCCATTAGTTTGTACTGTCCGATTCCAATGTGCTGTTTTCGTAGCTATGAGGTCTTGGCAACTGCGGGCGGTTGTAAACAAGCCCCACCGCTCCATTCTTGACAACACTACAGCGAAAACAAACTCAGAAGCCTTAGACGGCAAATGAGCGGGCAAAACCTAACTTAAGCGTATCGCCCTTCCTTGTGATGGCGTCGACCATGAATAAAATCCTCGACAAGTTGAATATCAGCTCGAAGGATGAGGGCGTTCCTGCCAAAGAACCTACGGAACAACAATTGAAGGACCTCCGTGAGCGCTACAGCCAAGCCGGGCAAGAGCACGTATTTGCTTTCTACGATGAGCTTAGTACTGCTGAGAAGGCTGGCCTCTATGAACGTCTCTCATTCATCGACCCAAATTACATCAATGATATAACGCAAAAAGCATTGAAGCCCCAAGGCTCAGGAAAGGAGGACATAAAGCTGGAACCTTTGCCAGAGTCAGCGACAGCATCAATACTTGACTCTAAAGCCGAAGACATTGAATCATGGTACGATTCTGGGTTAGATCTCGTGGCCGAGGGGAAGGTCGCTGTAGTTTTGATGGCTGGGGGTCAGGGCACTCGTTTGGGTAGCTCTGCTCCCAAAGGCTGCTTCAATATTGGATTGCCCAGCCAAAAATCACTCTTCGAAATACAAGCGCAGCGAATCTGGAAGGTCCAGCAATTGGCAGAGAAGAAGAGTGGAAAAAAGGACATTGTCATACCCTGGTACGTGATGACCAGTGGACCTACAAGAGGGCCGACAGAGAAATTTTTCCAGGAACACAATTACTTCGGATTGGCAAAAGACGATGTAGTCATCTTCGAACAGGGTGTTCTTCCTTGCATTTCTAACGAGGGAAAGATATTGCTAGAAAGCAAGTCAAAGGTACACTTGTCCTAGCAGAAGGATGATTTTCAGCTCCTTACACAATTTGCAGGTCGCTGTAGCTCCAGATGGCAACGGAGGCATCTACCAAGCACTCATCACTTCCAATGCGCGCACGGACATGCGAAAAAGACGCATTGAACACATACACGCCTACTGCGTTGACAATTGCTTGGTGAAGGTCGCTGATCCCGTCTTTATTGGCTTTTCTGCATCTAAAGATGTGGATATTGCTACCAAAGTTGTTCGAAAACGAAGTGCTAACGAACCTGTGGGATTGATCCTCCTCAAGAACGGAAAGCCTGATGTGGTTGAGTATTCGGAGATCGACTCTGCAACTGCAGAAGCTAAAGACCCCAAACAACCCGACATTTTGAAGTATCGAGCGGCCAATATAGTCAATCACTATTACTCATTCAGATTCCTAGAGAGCATTGAGGAGTGGGCGCATAACCTACCCCATCATGTTGCTCGGAAGAAGATACCATACGTGGATACTGAGAAAGGTGAAACTATCAAGCCAGAAAAGCCAAATGGTATCAAGCTCGAGCAATTTGTTTTCGATGTCTTCCCAATGCTCGATCTCCAGAAGTTCGCGTGCATGGAGGTCAGACGGGAGGATGAGTTCTCACCTCTCAAGAACGCTAAAGGTACAGGGGAAGATGATCCAGACACGAGCAAAAAAGACATCATGGAGCAAGGCAAGAGATGGGTTCAAAATGTTGGCGGTACTGTGGTAAGCGAGAGTGGAGTGGAGGACGCTGGGGTCGAGGTGTCCCCTTTGATTAGCTATGTATGGGAACATATACCGCCCGTCTCCTGTCAAGTCTTCATTCGCTAACTGCAAACGTAGGGTGGCGAGGGTCTCGAATTCCTGAAAGACAGGACCATAAAGGCTCCTGCGGTCATCGAGAAGGAAGAATAGACTACGGAGGCCCAGCTTTGAAGGTGGACAAAATATGCCGTGCATGGTAGGCGTTAAAGGGTACATGAATGCTAGGTAAAGCAGACCTTTAGGAGCTTTAGAAAAGTATGTAGTCAGTAGTGAAGAGGTACAGCGCCTCTGGACTAGATGTACCTGGGCAGCGTAGCATAATGAGTCGAAATGATCGTTCACAACAAATGATAAGCGACATACTTGTACTCTGGATTGCTCAAAGCGGGTTGCCATGGTCTAGAATCAGCCAAGTCGAGCCTCGTGGGAAATTCGCCATGCCACGATGCCCCATATAGTAAGGCGTCCCAGTTGGCTTACCCGAGATGATTGGCCTCTGACTTTTGCCAAACGTCGCTTTCAGAGCTTTGCATACAAGTCGCATCTCTCGAGTTGATCGGATCAGCTGGTTGTGCTTTGGGAGGAAGGAAGCGCTGTGAGGTAGAGGGCTGGTCTGGTGATATCTGGTTGTAAGGTACACTCTCCGTACTCTGTGAAGTCATATCGCTGCCTTCAAGGGAAACAGGGAATTCGTTGAGGAGTGAAGCACTGATTATTGGTAATTCTAGGGATACAGGTTCAGGTTTGAAACAGAGGTATGAATTTTTGAGCGCAAAGGCAAAATCCCCGCTGCCATTTATATACACCATCTACCCACCTCGAGTTGCTTCACATCTCATTACACAACCGATAAATACTTCCATTCACCAAGCCACCCACCATTAACATGGACATGGAAATGGACATGGAATCCGCAACTTGGCAGTTCGGCAATCGCATATTCAGCATCCAAGACTCTGACGCTGGTGTTCCAGGGTTGCAAGGATCTCCGCTGGACATGTCTTCGTTATCGCGCCGGGCGTGCTACAAGTGTGGGAACGTTGGGCATTACGCTGGTCAGCGATAGATAGGCTACCGAATGTGTGGCAAAGCTAACAATACACAGAAGTATGCTCGTCTTCGGAACGTCTATGCTATAACTGTAAGCCAACAAACATCGATCGCTCTATCAATCTCATCTGCCTGCATGCGCTAAAATCTCGATAGGCAAGCAGCCTGGTAAAACCACCTGTCGCTCGCTCACTTGCGAGGTTATTCATCGCCATACATACCTAACGGCCGTACAGGACATGAGTCGAATGGCTGCCCCCATCCACGCACCACAGATAGTAAGGCGCTAGAGAATCTATGTCGGGTCTAAATGAAGGCACTGACCATAGGACAGCTAAGCAGTGTTATCACTGCCAGGGCCTTGGCCATGTACAAGCTGACTGCCCGACCTTGCGCATAAGTGGAGCTGGTACTGGAGGCGGACGTTGCTACTCGTGTGGTCAACCGGGTCATCTTGCCGTATGTGCCCCCTGCATTTATATTAAGAGTGATGCACGCTCACTGGTATCTTAGCGATCTTGTCCCAACGGAGGATTTCAACCCGGCCCGGCTTTTGGAGCAGGACGTGGGTCGATTGCACCTCGTGGTGGGTTCGCAGGAGGTTTCCGTGGGGGGTTTGCAGGAGGTGCGGGAGGACCAAGACCTGCAACATGCTACAAGTGTGGAGGACCCAATCATTATGCTCGCGACTGCCAGGCCCAAGCAATGAAATGCTACGCTTGTGGGAAGCTGGTAAGTGGCCCGCCGGAGAATAGCTCCTGCAATTACAAATACTAACCCGAGCGGCGAAGGGCCACATCTCGCGCGACTGCACCGCCCCTAACGGTGGGCCACTTAATTCTGCAGGGAAAGTTTGTTACAAGTGTGGCCAAGCAGGACACATCTCTCGCGATTGCACTGCAGCAGAGACGAACGGCCAAATGAACGTCGATGGAGCTGTCGACCCAGTCCAGCCAGCGCCTACGACTGCTGTTGCTTAAGCTTGTCATTTTGAATATTTCAACGGCCAAAGATGCGTTCCCCTTTTCTGTATTATGAATCGACAATCACTTTCATTCCTTCTCGCGCCTTGTCTTTTATCTTTTACCGGCATCTTATGTTTACGAACCCCTCAAAAGCATCGCGATAATCACATCTACGGTGTTCTGCATCCCAGCATATCCAAGACGTAACGAACGGCGTCATCCATGTATTCTAATAATCTTGCTTTGCTGGAGCGTCTGCGAAGGAGGAAAGAGAATGGATGAAACCCGAAGGAGCGAAGGAAGATGGAGAGCGCATGGACGAGCGCTACCAGGATAAAGAGTGAAGGCTAGGAGAGAGGATCGTGGATATAGGGGTGTGATGTTGGTTATCCTGAGTTGGAATCTGTTGGGCTCTACTGCATCTCTCTGGATAACCTCCAGAGGATGTGGAACATCTCAATAGCTGATGTTGGTTATGCAAAGTTATTTATTATGTGTCAGAACAAGACGTGAGACAATTTATCAGTGACTCAAGTACTAATTTCATGCTATAACGGTCAGCAACAATTACTGCTTTGCCCTAGAGCCGCATACATTTTGAAGAACAGAGAGAAAGTCTATCTTGGCATCGATCTACTTCCCGCACCTCAAGGACTCTCTTTTCTCTCGCTACACACCTTTTCGTGCTTGGGATTATCTCTCAGGCCTCTTATTACCTTCTTCGCGTTCACTGCACTTGTCATTCCCTTGGCAGCCACACAATGACGGCTTCAATACCTGGAGATGACTCTGACGATGTATGCGAGACCACTCCCACCCAGAGGCAAGCCACTGATCTCTATGGTTGCAGGACTTCATCGTCGATATTGATGGTATACAAGCCCATGGTAAGATCTTCATAGCCATCAACCTCGCTCCAGGGCTCACTCAGACTAGGCGTGGGTGCAGCAGACATCACCAAGCTCAAAGCCAATGGCTACTACACCGTTGCTGTACGCAATGTGTCTTGTGTCTATCGAGGTGTGCTGACACCAAGCAGTCTGTGCATGCCGCAACTCGCAAGACTTTACTCAAAGTTAAAGGCTTTAGTGAAGTAAAGGTAGAAAAAATCAAGGAGGCTATTGTCAAGTGCCAGGTAAGTGAGAACAGACTTTACTAAATGCCACATCTTTCTTCCTTGCTTTCAAGAAATGATCTTGATTGTCCGCCTTGAATAGCCATCCGCCTCCGGCTTCATCACGGCTGTTGAGCTTGGACATCAGAGAAAGCGAGTGTGCAGGATCTCAACTGGGAGCAAGCAGCTAGATGCTATCCTCGGAGGGTAGAGTGGCTGAAGTCCTACGCTTTGTTGCCGGCTAACTTCGTCTCAGAGGGTTTCAGACCATGAGCATTAGCGAGGTGTGACAACCTAGCCATTGCAGAACCATCTACTTAGCTAAAATGGGATCCAGGTTTATGGAGAATTCAGTACGCAACCCCGGTAATGCTTCTGGGTATGCAACAGTATTGACATCCTCAGGATGTGGGAAGACGCAATTGTCCCATACAATGTCCGTCGTGGCCCAAGTAAGACTCCTCCACGCATTCCATATCCCTCAACGCTGACCGAAATGCAGCTTCCAAAGGTTCTAAGCCTAGATCAAATCCACAAACTCATACTAAGTCAATCAGGATATGGGCGGTGCAGAAGGAAAAGTGGCATACATCGGTATAGCTCAAGGCCACTACGTCCTCAATCCCAAACTGACAGCCATTCTCCATCCCAGACACCGAAGGCACCTTCAGGCCCGAGAGGTACCTCCCCTTCCTCTCTTCCTCCCTAATCTCCAACATCCTCACAACCTCGCAGAATAGCCCAAATAGCCGAACGCTTCGGAGGCACATCCCTCTCCCCCCCTCTCTCAAACCCCACCCCACTAACACCCCCCAGTCGACCCCGACGCCGCCCAAGAAAACATCGCCTACGCCCGCGCCCTCAACAGCGAAGTAACAAGCCCCCCCCCAATCAAACACCCCCCCCACTAACCCCTCCGCCCCCTCCCAGCACCAACTCGACCTCCTCACCGCCCTCACCCCCTCCCTCTCCACCAACACCTACCGCCTCCTAATAATCGACTCCATCCTCGCCCTCTTCCGCGTCGACTACTGCGGCCGCGGCGAGCTCGCCGACCGCCAACAAAAACTCAATCAATTCCTCTCCAAACTCACACACATGGCCGAAGAATTCAATGTTTGTGTCTTAATGACCAATCAGGTGCAGTCGGATCCGGGGGCGAGTGCGCTTTTTGCGGGGGCGGATGGGAGGAAGCCCGTGGGGGGCATGTGTTGGCGCATGCGTCGACGACGAGGGTGTTGTTGAGGAAGGGGAGGGGGGAGGAGAGGGTTGCTAAGGTGCAGGATAGTCCGGGTTAGTACTTCTCTCTGCTATATGTTTCGCTTATCCCTTCGATGGCTGGGGTCCACCTTCCAGGGGGGATTCGTGGAATTCTGCCGCTCAGGTGGATGAGGGTCAGCCGTCGATGGGATAAGTCTTCTCTTCCTGTATCTCACCATGAACCCTCCTTTGCTTGTCAGAAGTGAACTATATATTAACATCATACTCCGCATAGATTGTCCCGAGCGCGAAGCCACCTACATAATCACGAACGGTGGGATCAACGATCCAGAGAAGGCGTGAGATTAAGGAGCTTGATGGGCGATGGGCAGGAGGGGAGGAATGAGATGATCTCGCTTTGCTATATATGTTGGGCATATCATCGCTTGACATCACGCACTTGATCTTGCGATTTAGCCGGCTTCTCATACAGCGAGATCTGCTTCCATTAGTACAGGCTAAGCCACACGTCAGTTGGTTAGCTATTCATAACGGATAGAAGAAAAGCTCCGTAACAACAAAGACTTTCAGAGACTCGAGCAGTGTCTTCATGCTTCGTCCTATCCAGCACATTCAAGCCAGGCTCCGTAATAACAAAGACTTTTAGAGAGACAAGCAGTGTCTTCATGCCCCATCTTTCTCAGCACATCCGAGCCAGGCGTATGAAGTAATGCCGCCAGGGCGTACCCACCATCTCATGCGATGAAATTGAAAAGCAAACGTGTAACAGAGCGTCTCTACGTATTGCTGCCAAATATTTTTCGTTCACCCAACAAGGAATCTCACCGCCACAATCACAGCCCCTTCCTCTATGAAAAAAGTTTTTCTGCTTGCCCCAACATCCCTCACCAAGCCCGGCGGTGCATACGTGATAACGCAGTCCCTGCTCAATTCTGGCACCTCCAGTCTCGCATCAGGTAGGTATTTATGAGATACGGCTTTCGTTCTGTTTCTTTGTCTTGGGGTTTTAACGGTTTCGGAGGCAGCTTCCTTTCCCTTCCCCTTAGAGGAGATTATATTCTTCGGTGGGCGAAGGTTCATTGTGGAGGGTGGCAGCTTTGCCTTAGCTTTCTGCGACGGTCCTGGAGTATCAGTCTCATCTTCCGTCTCGGTTGGGGGTATAGAGTCCTTCGATGAGTCCTTCGATGAGCTCCTATCTCCCGAGGTATGATTATCATCTTCCGTCTCAACGAGAGAACTCGACTCCGGAGACCGATATCCGTTTGTTGAAGACTCTTCGATATCGATAGGCCGATTCTTGCGCCTTACGTTCGAAGGAGTAGATTGAGGGCCGGCCTTCGAAGCCTCCTTTGGTCTATTATCTTCTTCGGCCTGTTTTGCTATGGAAGCTATCTCTTGCTCCAAAGTCTGCTTAGGGCGTTTGGACTGTGACTCTGAGTCCAGAACGGATGCTGAGCGAGTGCGCTTCCGTGAAGAGGAGGCGACTAGGGGGGATCTTCCAATGGTGGAGCGACCTATCTTGGCGGTGGGTGCCATGAGGGTAGGGGGAGTGCGTGCACAAGAAGATGGACTAGGATAAGCCGCCGCATTCCCACAAGATGTGTCATTTTCTGGGTAAATATTGGTCGGCGTTCTAGGCGCTGTATCTGGGGTTGAAATCCGTGATGCGGTATCTTCGGCAGTAGTGTCAACCAACAACTCAACAGGTTTAACATACCCGTAGCCTTCAATAAGGCTGATTCTTTGGCTACTAAGGTCTGTCTCTGGCTGGTTCGCCTTCATGCCCTTGGCCCAGGATATTACGACATCGACGACTCCAAAGTTTGCGCTCTTTGGGTTTCGTACGCTCGCAACCTCCTGCTGCATGGGAAGTGAAGCAAGGCTCTCCAGGCATTCCCCCAGGGGTGATCTCTCGCCATCTCTGGTCCTCCCAGCTCCATCTGCCGAGGACAGAAGCGCTTTTGAGATGGCATGCCACCTTCTACCAGGAGCATCGCTGGCTCTATCGCGGTATTGAGCAGGAGTACCGTCGGGATTCTGACCTGATGGAACCAAGATCCAAGGTTTCTCGATTGATCCTCTAATTCTGTGTCCAGTAAAGCGTACAACTTGCGCGCTATTCCGGGTAGCGTCACCGTATCGGACAAGTTCACGATCAAAGAATTGGCCGTTGAGATACACTAATTCGATACCGAAGTCAGCGGTATCTGTCCAATTGGAGGAGAAAAGGGTCAGAGGAATCTGGAATTGGGAATGTAAACCAAGCTTTGAATAGCCTTTATTCAATTGCACGGCTGCAGGGGCGAAAGTAGTTTCAAACAGACGTACCATCAATCTTGATATCTTTAGCAGTCATCTTAGCCTTTGGCTCCAGTGATATGAACGCCTTAGGTTCGAGGATCACTCTCAGACACAATGCCTGGGGCTTAGAGGGAGGCGTATATATTCGGCGTCGGACTAGAGAGGAATACGTCACGGTCCCTGTCCTCCCCAATAGACGGTCAGCAGACAGACTAGACAAGGAGTGTATATGGACTTGCTCATACGCTCTTCATCACTGCTCTCCCTGTAACCCTCGTTAGCAATAACAAACTACTGGCGCTTTGAGCCATTCAATGATCCATACAATTGGATCCTCTCAGCTCCAGTATTCCGTATCTCTGGAGGTATTGCGCTGACAATATTGCACCCAGCTTGCGCCATGAGGAAAGGTATGTCCTTGTTCTCTCCCAGGAAATGTGTGCACATGCCATCTTCTGGATCGGTAATGTATACCTCAGGCAGGATTACATCTTGCGATCCATTACATTGCTGGATATTACTGTTCTGTTTTGCATTTCGCGATGACTCTGCAACGGCGCCTGCTGTTTTCCCCAGGTCTGCAACAGAAAGCTGTACGGACGTTTTGCCGCTGGAAAAACGTACCATGGCCGCGAAATATATAATATACAATTGGTCAATAACAATGCCTGTTAGAGTGGGGATGAATTAGAAATGTTGAGGCCGCAGGGCCTGGTGTTTGTTTACATCCGATACAGGACACAGGATACGGAAGGTGCCCCGATTTCTCCAGACTCGCAAAATGAAGGAAAATTGATAGAGCATTAGAACTGACCGGGAAGCAACAACCTACCATTCTTGCGTGAATTAGACCAGGAAAGACACCCACGAATGGTATGACTGCTGGCCTATGCACTCGCGAACGTGCACCATATTGAAGGTTGCTAACGCTTCAAAAACGCGAGTTCAGTGTTTTCATGTTTATTTCCCTGAATTTTACCCTGAGCACCATCAGCTGCAACGCCCAGCGAGGGAAGAAGATCTGAGTGAGAAGTGCAACGATCAACCAAAGCCCCCAGAAGCATCCAAACTCATCCCCAACTCCACAATCGTTCTTTCGTACACCCTCGCAACCTCCATCTCCCACCGTCCATGATTCCCCTCCACCTGCCTTTCATCCATAGCATCATCCCCATCATCGTTATCATTAGTCGTGAATCCATCCTCCGTATCCGTCTGAGCTGCACTCCCAGCGCCAGCAACACTTCCCCCTTTTGCAGCAACTTCAACCACAGCAACCCTTGTTCTCTCCACTAGGCCTCTCATCCTGACCTTCTCAGTCGTACTTAGCTTTACTCTGCCACCTTCGAAGCCTGGTAGTATGTCTCCTGTTTCAGCATCCGTACCTTGCAGGAGTGAGTAGAATGCCAAGTCGAGTTTGTGCAATAGCTGGAAAGTTGGACGAGGTTGAAAGGGGAATGATGGGAGACAAGAGCAGGTAGTAAGAGCGGTGGTAAGTAGGTAGGGCGTCTGTAGTGATGCTGTGTTGGCAAAGCCACTTTTCAGTATATGTACTAGAGTCGGAGATTTGTGGTTTCATACGTGTGCCAGACACCCAGACAACATCTATCACAGCCTCTAAATCCTTGGCCATCTCCCCAAAACTCTCATAACCCCTGCCTTCTATTCCCGAAGTAGCCTCATCTTCGAAATCAGCGTTATATCTCTTCTCATAGCGCCTCGATACCCCCAGCAGTTTATTGTCCACATAGTCGATAAAGCTGCTCTCTTTCGAGCTTCCCGGCTTGAGCGGATTTGCTCGAGGCCGTGGTAGCACGGGCGGCGCAGGGGAGGCGGATGTGGCTGTTGAAGCTGGAGGAGAAGGTAGAGTGGGCTGGAGGAAGCCACCGGGGCCTGGATGTGATTCAGCAGCAGATGTCATAGCATGGAGTGGTCATTGAGGTTAGGATATTGGGGAAAATGCGTCTGACAAAAACGGAAGGTCAAGCGAGCCTCACATACTTAAGCACAAGCCTTTGATGATGTATTTCAGCGGTGCACTTCACTGGGAGATGATAGATGCCTACCATACGTCGATCTAGCCATGCTATAACTATGGTAGGTAGGAAATGTGCAGGAAATCCTTGCAAATGATGTCATGAGAAGGGAGCCTTGAGCAGTTGAAGCAGACAATCCGGCCACGAGAGCAAGAATCATGAGAACGAAGCAGACAACTTGATTGTGCAGGCTAATTGCTAGATGCTACCAGTCCTCAGTTGCTCGAAGCTCCCTTTATGCAGTAATGCAGTAGATATACCTCGCTGGAGGCAGACTGTTCATCAAACGAGTGTATGGAGGCCGAATCCTTCAGTGAGCTGCACGAGAACCCATACTGTCATTCTTAGGTCCTTGACGCTCCGATGTCTAAATCATAGTGCGTCAGCCATTCCGGTCTCCCAACCCAAAGCAGATAGACCTACCTCAGTCTCTTGAATGTCTCCCTTCTCCAAGATCTTGATCATACATTCGTCTTCGTTTGATGTTCCAAATTCGTTCTCAAGCGTCTGCTTGCTAGCACCATCATACGCGTTCTGAGCTCCATGCCTGCATGCGAATATTAGCAACATGAATTCATTGCCGTGCGTTCACGGCCATAAGTGGGGAGGGTACTTGTGTGTGATAAAGATCTTGAATCCGCTGACAACTTGCGCCAGAGGGATAGAGCGATCGTCCTTCCATTTTTGGACTGACTGGACGTCGTCGATATAAATCACAAAGTCGTCCTCCTTTCCTTGGTAATGAACCTTCGATTGGGATGCGTTTCCACGAGGCATGGTGGGCCTAGAGAATCAAAATCAGGATATGCTTGGCTGTAAGTGTTGGTAGAGCGTTTTCGGTGTGAAATGGATATTGAGAAGTTGTGTTCGAAGTAGAAGATGCTTCTTGTGTTTGGAGAGTACAGAAGCTTAGGCTGGCTGAAGCTCTCCGCCAAGAGTACCTACGTCACGCGACAATGGTCTCACGTAGGGCTGATTGGCGCGGCTACAATGCAAAGAGAGACCCAAAACACGGCTGCGAGTAAAGACAGATTGACTACTCGCATTGTGACGCTGTCTTAAGAGCATTTTTACTTGGTATCTATGCCTTGAGTATCCCTGCAAAGTCGAATATGCTTACAATTCCCTAATAATGAAACCAACTCCTTATACCTTCTGTTGAAAATTGTTTGAGTAGCGTCTTAGGCTTTCGAAGCTTACCTCTTCCTTGGTCTAGCTCAAGAGACTCCATGCCAGGAAGCGTCGTCGACACTTCAGACTCTTCGCTTCTTCTGGCTGCATTACTGCTGTTTGAGATCAGACTAAGCTCGGTCGTATTCGCCATTGTTTTCTCCAGAACCAATGCAGTATCTTTATAATCTTCTCCTGTCTCCGAATGTTCATGTTCTGGCGCAGAAGTGACAGGTTGGCAATGGTCTGGCATCTGACTGGATGAATGATAGTTGCCGGGCATGCGTGAAGCTGCTGTGTATGCAGAATGAGTGCTAGTTTCGGCAATGCTGGTACAACCAACACTCGTGGCAGAAATCGTAGTGGAAGTCGTCGTTGTACTGGCTCTACTGAGCCTCCGCATCACATTTGTTGCCGACGTTATTAGGGATCCCCTGCGGTGGCCAGCCATGCCAGGGTAGGGTAATCGATCTCGCGTCCAAACACTAGCCATGGCTTGTTCTATCCGCTGTCTCTCGGCTCGCCCAGGGGCTAGAATTGGTATCTTGTATGTTGACAAAAATGATTGCGAACGGCCAACCGTCTCTGTTATCGTCATTGGAGGATCTTCTCGCTGTTTTATTGAGCTGGTATTTTTGATAATGACTTGGCACCCTTGCTTTCGCGAATTGAGCGTAGCAGCACGTTGGATTGATTGACGATGCATCAGAGTTCCGGGCTGGCCAAACACAGAACCCAAAGATCTAACCCCAAGATACAGCGCTGAATTTTCAAAGCCAATATCCCTCCGCCCGTCCCGATTATTTTTCTTTGTATTAGAACGCTCCTGAAGAGTATTCTTCCATTGATCTTCTTCCCGGGCCGTGCACGCACAGAAGATCAAGTCATATAGCTGCTGATCAAACTCGAACATGACCTTCCACGAGAAGGGCGCTGTATGACATTGAAGTCCTTGATCTCATCAGTACATAGCAAAAGCTGTCAGCCTTATTTTACTCACCCCTTCCACTGTCAGCCTGGTCAACCTGCAGATCGCCGAGGCTCAGTATAGCAGCGATCTCGAACTTCGAAGCTCCTGGCTTAGGTTGCGCAAGAAGCATATAGGAGTTGAACAATGCACAAAGCATATAATTGCCTAGCACTTCACGCTCCGATTGGTATGCAACATAGAGGACTCCACAGAGCGAAGCATGGCCCAGTGCTCGGATTGAGGGGGTTGATTGACTCTGGATGGCTTCGTTTAGCACTGTATCATGTGGATAGCATCTAGCACTCACCGTGGCTGGGAAAGATAAGAGGTCCTGAAGGTGCCATGATCTCTGAATCCGGGCTTGTGTCTTCTCATCATTGGTAGCGGTGTTGATTTCTTTAGCCATTTCGCGCAGGCGGAAAAGAACCTTTTCAACTTCTCTCTGAGATCTTTCATCGTCGATAGCCGGTGTGTGCTTATGTAGCTCGGCGAACAGCAAGGGGTACCTGCACACCCGCTGAATAGGCTATTCCGGAAGTACATCAGCTGCAACCCAGTGTTTCATCTAGACACCCCAGGAATACCTTGATCAATAGGTCTTCGAGCGTGAGACACTTTCTACTGTCTCCTATGCCGCTACTCTGCGGAACCAATGAGTTCACCAATGCTTCAATACCTCGTTCATAAGCAGCCCAATTTGGCATTGTTTTCGAGAGCGACGCCATGTTCCGTAGCATTGACTCATACTTAGCAGCATATTCTTCGTACACGAAAAGGCGTTCAAGCTGAAATTGGACCCGAGTCAGTATTCAAGGCTCTGCTTGTTAAGGGCTCTGAAAGCGGCATACCATGTGCTCAAACAAATTGGCAACGTCCGCTGCCTCTCCTGCCGTTGTCACCAATCTGTGCTTCTTCGACCTCCCAAACCCGAAGAACTCTTTTGACTGTGGACCTGTACCGGTTGCCTTCTCAGCTACTGTATTCAGGTCGACCTCACCAAGGCTATCAGAATTGTTCGAACTTCCGCTTTTGAGCATTTTTAGACACAGAGACCGGGCACCAGGATGAGCCTTAGAGCTCTGTAATTTTGTCTCAATATGCAGCAGTAACTCTTCGTGTAAGCGCAACATATCTCCGACGTTGCGGGAAAACTCAGGGCGTGCAGCCTGGATAGCTTTAGGTCCGGAGTCAAGGATAGTCAGATAGACCTAAAGAGTCTTCTTCAGCAATTTCATCTGCCACTCATAGCCGTGTATATCACTCACATGTAGAAGGACTTTGAGATCCGCGATGTAGCTTTTTTCAGAACTAAAAAGTTCTTCCAATACTTTACGTCGTTGTATAGCTCTGGCCCATGCGGCTAGTTCGACTGTCCTAAGAGATGCTTGGCCAGAATCGGTAGAATCTCGATTTGCTCGGTTCGAAAGTCTGCTGTCTCTATTACGCCTTAAGAACGAAGATTTTGACCTCTTGTGAGCAAATTCTTTCGCACCATGTACAGGTTCGATTGTTATAGCGCTTGATGTCAGATTTGCGAAGCCGAAGGCCGCCCACGATGACGCCTTTTGATGACCATTTAGTTGCGACTGCTCTGGTAGGTCGGACCTGATGGTATGTTCCTCATCGAAATCATCCAATGTCCAGCGTTCTTTACGGACAGTGAGAAATTTATGGCGCTGTCGGCCGAAGACCCTTCTGAACCTTTGCATCAAATTCTGCTCCTTGAAAGTCTGATCTAAAGCTGAAGCGGGTGCTTGGGTTGTCGTAGTCCCTGGCACTGAGATGATAGGCCGAGACCTCCATGGATGGCCTGGAGTAGCGGTGCCGGGCCTAGGTATAGACAGTATTTCTGCTCTTTTGCTGTCAAATGAAAGACTATTGTCTGGAGTCTGGTCCCCCTCTCTTTCCAGGCTTCGCTCCCTACCTGGGGTGTATTTTGCAGAGCTAGCGTTTAGATCAACATCGTATAACGGCCCCGCGTCGTGTAGAAAGCTTGGAGTGCTTTGCATACGTTTTGGTGGCGAATTGCCGTTCCCGCAGCTGGATTGAGGAGATGCGGGCTGGGATACCCATCGATGTGACAGGACGTTAGTAGAGTTAGACGGTAAAGGCAGTGATGTTTGGGAGGCATTACAGCCTAGAGGCACATTTTCATTCCTGACACGAAGACCCAAGGATGATAAGGATCCTTGCGAGCGGGTTGACTTGTGGTAAGGACTGGGCGTACGGCGAACTGTCCTCAACGATGTATCCGATCCCTTGGACTGCTGATCATCGGACAAGTTCTGCCAATTGTCATGGGGAGTCAGGTGGTGCAATGAAAGACTCATGCTGGACCCAGTAGGCTGAGCTAAGGGAACTTTTTGAGAACGAGTTGTAGAGAGTTGCGCCGGTGAATTGTCTTCAAAACCCGGCTTGTTAAGTAGAGATGCTATCCAAAGTATGCGAGTAAAACCCTGCACCATGTATACAAAGGAATGGAAAGGGAAGATGATCTAAAGACTAAGACATACAAGACTTCGCTACCTCCATAGCACCTACCTGCGGCGTCTACAGAGAATGTCTGAACAAGCAACTCCTCGAAAGTGGAAGGAGCAATGACTGTAAGAAAGATGGCGGCTTACGCGAGATTCAACATCTGACAGATAGCTTTCAAACATGTTACATATCTCTACACATATTCGAGGTCTGACATCCAGTGCTGCAGCCGCAAAGCGAAGGACACACTCATCTTGGCTCAAGAATCGAGGTTGAGTAAAGGGCCAAGCTTGGGCCTGCGCATACTGTGCATGGACTCCGGGCATATTTAGAGTGAGGAGCACTGACTGTCTCTCCTTGCGCCACGTACCAGAAGTCGAATTGTAGAATTGGCGCAGGGGCTTTGTACGGGCGAAGAGATGCACGAGACAAGACGCTCGCAGCTCAAGGCTACCCTAGCACAATATTCAGCTGGCGCCTAGTCTGTCCAGGACGCCTCGAATATTTGAGGTAGGAGCGAGGCTGTAAGTTGCGCATTAGAGGTTGTCCCCCCAAAAGCCACTGTGTTTTTGTTGATGCTGGCTTATGTAATACAACTAGCGCGGAAGCACAGCCTTAGCGTGACGTGCTGGTTCCTGCCGGTTCTACCAGATCAACGACACACAAGCACTCCCTCCCAACCGTCCAACCTCTCCCTCCGATAGAGCATCCTCTACACTCTCAGGCGAGCCTTCTACTACACAAAAATTCAACAAGATCCATATTGCACCGTCGACCAGCTGAGTCCAATTCTTGTCATTTCGCTCACTCGGTAAGTTTTGTTGTGTTGTCCCCATGCCTGAACCCACCTTCACTATACACGCATGCCCTTGTGGAATGACCCTCGATCGCTGGCGACAGCTTCAATCCTGTGCCTATATGGATCAATCCCCGCAGACCAAGTCTGGACTCCAAAGTGGGGAGGAGTCACAGGATGTCTCGGCGTGACGCTGGTTTCTGTTATGATCTGGCAGACAAGGCTTTAACCCTCAGGCATATCATGTCTCGCGACGGCCAGGGACTCCGTGCGCTGCGGGAGCAAATTGGCCGCTACTTCAATCGAAAGCGTTGAGAACCTTCTCTAACCGAACCCCCGAGTTCACTACCTGGCTCATCGTCCAAAACCGACCTCAAGAGCCTACTGTTTTCCTTGCCTTCGCTAAGACATTTTTATTGCGATTTGCAGGAGCTTGCTGACGTTATAGAGAGATCTATAGATAAACCCGTTATCATGGCAGTCGAAAACAATGTCTATCTGGCTAAGCTGGCGGAACAGGCGGAGCGTTACGAGGGTTAGATGACCCCCTCCCTGGACGGCAACATGATCTAATGCGCTTGTCACAGAAATGGTAGAGTGTATGAAAAATGTCGCCTCCGCGGATCAAGAGCTTTCTGTCGAGGAGCGCAATCTTTTATCAGTTGCCTACAAGAACGTTATTGGTGCGCGACGTGCATCGTGGAGAATTGTCACTTCCATCGAACAGAAGGAAGAGTCTAAGGGCAACGAGTCTCAGGTCTCCTTGATCAAAGAATACCGTCAGAAGATCGAGGCCGAGCTAGCCAAGATCTGTGAGGATATCTTGGAAGTCCTCGATGAGCATCTCATTAAGTCTGCCCAGAGTGGCGAGTCAAAGGTCTTCTATCACAAGATGTGCGCACACCACTCAATCGCATGTGCAGCGTTTGGCTAAGATTTGTGTTATAGGAAGGGTGACTATCACCGCTACCTCGCTGAATTCGCTCTTGGCGACAAGCGTAAGATCTCTGCCGATAAGTCGTTGGAGGCTTATAAAGCTGCCACTGAGGTCGCGACCACCGATCTTGCTCCTACCCACCCCATTCGTCTCGGTCTTGCGTTGAATTTCTCTGTCTTCTACTACGAAATCCTCAACTCTCCCGATCAGGCATGCCATCTTGCTAAGCAGGCGTTTGACGACGCCATTGCTGGTCAGCACTCTTCTTGTATATCACTGGCATCTGCTGACATGTCCATAGAGCTCGACACTTTGAGTGAAGAGAGCTACAAAGACTCCACTCTCATAATGCAGCTCCTAAGAGATAACCTGGTAAGCGTGCCTTGCTGGCTGCTCGGATCACTAATGCTGACTCGCGACAGACCCTCTGGACTTCGTCTGAAGCCGAGCCTAGTGGTGGTGAAGGTGCTACTGCACCAGCGGAATCGAAAGAAGAAGCTGCTCCTGCTTCCGCAGAGCCCGAGAAGGCTGCGGAGTAGATTTCTTTCCCGTCACTGCGAAAGTAACAACTGTGACGTTCGGATGCAAGGATTATTAGAAGGACGGCAGAGCGACATCTCCGCACTTGACAAATTTCCTGATTCGCCTTCCTTGGCCCAGAACACAACAGTTCGCTGGCTACTCAACGTCTTTTCAGCGTGCACATGATCTATGAGGGCGACGGGTGGTGGATGGATCATGAAGTCCCTTGTTTTGTTCCAGTGCTCCTTGCAAGACATCTTACATTGGCGCACCATACCAATATCAGAGAATAGAAAAACATCAGTCATCTAGATACATACATTGCTTCACAGCCCTATTAGAACGGTGACCGCCAGATGTCATTCTCTGGAATTGACCAAAAAAAGTTTTGCTACCCCTCTTCCATATGCTCAAGCATTCAGAACAAATAAAGACCAAGTCGCAACTCATAATGTAGGACGCAGCCAGAGCTAACACGAATCCTGCTCTCTACGGACTATATGTGGAAACAAGACGTCGGAATTTAGACATAGAGCTTCGTACAAGATAAAAACGGATTCCAATCAAAAGAGCGCATTAGTACCAACTAGGCTTTTCACTCGCACTATTATCTACCTACAGTCTTTCGGTATGCATCCACATTCAACAGGAACATTTAAGCGAAAAGTCGGTGTGGGTTGGTCTGGTCTCTACGTTGCTACATCACATGATTCAAGAAAATTGCTGGCTAGGTACCTTTGTCTGGAGAAGGAGGGAGGCACGTGCTCTATGAGTATGTGTTTGGTTATGAGGTATGCTATAGGTCTAGGACTTGGGGATTTTCTGCTGGTATGTTTGTTTCGTCTTGGGGGGGAGGGGAAGATTGGATTACTATTGGGATGGGCCAGTCATCTCATGAGGGAATGAAGTAAGGTAAGGTACGCTCGGTGTACTATGACAGTCGCATTGGATTATGCATTTTGTCTATCTGAGCGCACTATCCTTGGGTTCACGAAGCACATACTCATATGCTTCTCGCATTAGAACTGCTGCGTATCTGCATTGGTTCTTTTGAGAGCTATTCCTTGATAATCTATGAAGAGTTATATCTTACACCTAATCCTCCTCTTGTGGCCTGTCCTTCATAACAGAGCCATGTTGTCCCATGTCCTGCCTGGTATGCCTAGCGAACGCAAGACTATGGAGACGCTCGCTTTCGCTGAATGGGGAATAGAAACACGTGTCCGAAAAGCAATGGCCGTCCGACAGGCCTATCTTTTTGATGGGTCGACTGTTGTTGTTGTTGTTGTTGTTGTTGTTGTTGTACATGGCGCATGAGTCAAGGACAGTAGGTATAATACACTGAAATTATGCTAAGGATGCTGGGGTCTTGACGACATATGCCGTTTTCCGGTGTCCGTGTAAATGCATGAGACAGAGCCGTTCGCTATGCTAGTTATTTGGGGAATGGGGGGTAAGGTTCCAGTATGAGAGCTGTTGAGATGGTTTGGGAAAGTAGTGGTTATGCTGATGATGACAGTGGTGGCCGATACAAGAAGTTGTCATTTCTTGCGACTTGTGTCGAGTGCAGTACGAGACATACTTCGATGGAGACCGCCTATGTAGTCTTGTAACGCGTTGTTATTCCGCTCCAATTTGTCGTGTTCAGCTTTTACACTTTCAATTCTTTCGATCAGCGCGTTTATACCCGATTGCTTTTCAATTGCATGGCTGAATTCGCAATCAGCGTTAAGCCTCAGTCAATATCTGGTAACAGTACGTACGTTTCCGCCACCTGGCGCGCCTCTTGAACCATCCGCTCCGTGTCTGCACTTGACCTTCGCGGGCTCATAGCTCGTGCGTCATCCGCTGGGTATGATTCCTCTTTTATTTCGACGTCTGGATGGTCTGCTGGGATAATCATTGTACCTGAAGATTTTCGCGTGCCGAGGCGAGGGCGGAGGGTACGACTGTTGGAGCGCGAGCGGCCGTCTTCTTCGCCGTCTGAGGAGTTCAGGGAGGTTTGGTTTGATTCAGCGGTCGTGATGGTCGGTGCAGCCGTGGAGGGTTCAGCAAGAGAAGGCGTGGCACTCGCTTCTGTGCTGCTCATGGTGTTGGTGGATATTGTGGACGCCATAGTAGGTTCTTGAGCCAGATGAGAAGTGTTGCTTTTAGGGGGCAAAGATATTAGAGTCTCAAAGCTGGGAGGGCTGCAATATTGAGCAATTCTCCACTGTATCTGAGCACGTGATGCTAGCCGTGGGGTAATCTTCAGTTCGTTCACCTCATCAGGACGAAGCAGATGCAACCATGGGCTGCGGGTTTCAGTGAGGATGACGTCGTATTACGGCCGTAGACAGAGCAGACAATTGGTATTCTTCGACGGCGGTCAGCAGGCAATTCACACACTTAAGCGTGTAACCCAAGGGCTTACAATTAATATCGTCGCTTGAGGACAGCGCTCAACCGGTCAAAGCAGACGTCGCCAGAGGAAGCGAGCAACGGATTGGAGCTGTCGAAGAAGTCAGTCGGATCAAAGATGAGGGAAATCATCGAAGTGTCGTGTCAAAGGCCAACGATGTCCAGGAGTTGATAGTGTCAATTCCCGTGTGTGGACCTCGCATCATACTGAGTGGCTGTAGTGGTCTCTGGCGCCTGTCCCTGCGCTGCTGCGGTTGCTGGGTCACCTGCACGATGATGCTATGATCGACAACCGTCGCCCCTTTTTTCCCACCCCGCCTTCATCTACTTCTATTCGCCTAGGTTGAATCGTACACTGTTACCTAGTCCAGGGTAATTGTCCGACGAGGAACCATCATCCGATTGAGGGACAGCTGACTTTGAGCGCCCACAGACTACCTGAGTCTACAAATATCTACCAAGAGTACCTGTGTGGAGCAGCCAGCAGACATGGGCGAGGACGTACCAATACAAACCAGCAAGATCATCGCTGTTGCTCTATCAGGGTCTTCACTACCCCCAGCTGGTTCAATATGATGCGCTCCTTGTTGGTGATCACCAATGATACGGCCTATGAAAGCTTTTGCGCATGTGCCAAACTGCTAAATTGGCATCATCGCTCCGTATCAACGGACTGCCGACCCGTCCATGGTTGAATACCTGATATACATTAACCACGCGAAGTGACGAAAGATGCCAAGAATTCTACAGTAAAAATCTCACTGTCAGGCTGTGCCATGCTACTACATTTGTGCAAAAGGATGCCTCCTGAGCGTGGGGGACGGTTCCTTGCAATATTTGTGCGGGTGAGGCATATGTGGTAAAGCGAGGCTATTAGCTACTAATCGTCAATATAGAAAGCATTATGAGCCAGGGAGCTTTCATCTGTTGATCTAAATGATTACGCTCAAAATTCCTCCGCCTCAGTAATTCTACTCCAAGGCAGTTTTATTCGATGAATAAATATAAACAAGGATCCAAAGAGCCGCCTCCTAACATAATACCATTTATATTTCTTGCTATTATTAATGTTTACCTTACTTATAGAAACTGTATGCTGCATAGGCCCATTCTACAATATAAGATAGAGCTTTTGTTCTACGAATCGTGAGAACTTTCTACAGGGACTTGAATGACTCACATGAGTTGCATACGATACTCAAGTCCATAAGCATAAGGTGCTCAACTCAGGATCCTAATGGTGGCTACCAGGATTTAATGGATTGGCAGGTCCCTCCTTGCAGAAGATGTTTGTCGCTACGCAAAGTTTAATAGCAGAGATTGTAAAGACAACTCACTTCTGACTCACTTCCAACTTACCGCGAATAATATTTGCCACTATCTTTGTCGTGCTTAAAACCAAGGCTGTAAACGATGATGATAATCCAGGGGTACGCGATATTGCAAAAGACGGTGATGATGCTGGAAAGGTTGATTGAGCATAGAGGATTGATGTTGACACACGAGCAGGAGCAGCCATGTCATTGTCTGTAGCAGCACGGTGGTATGCCCTGGAATAGCAGGAGTCGATCATGTATTCATTTGGATTAGTTTCGCGATAATAATTGACGTGGCCTCACACAGTGGACAGTAAGGCAAGTCTCCAGTGGCGATACCTTCAACAATTGGGATCGGATCAAAGCGTCCGTGAGCTAAGCATAGAAGAATGGGACGCATCTACCAATGGTGAGACTATCCTTTACGAAGTGCCAAATCTGCTTCAAGATTGAGATGGGAATTACACGTGATCGTGAGCCAGGCGGTGAATGGAGCATATGTTCAGCTACAAAGCCAGAAGTTCTCACGGAGAAACAATTTCTAGGGAACTGCTACAGATCTTGCCTTTATGCTGACACTCTTTGTTTCAGCTTCATGCTCTTTCCTTCGTTCACTAAATGTCTCGAAGGGCCATGGATCGAGTTTATCTAGTAGTCTCGTCGCCTTGCGCCTGGAAACAGACGCCCCATTTACGCGCACTCCGCCGTTCGCATACATTCTCGGTTGGAGGCATAATAGAGATTTCAAATCACTCCTCCAGACTCAGTTTCAAGACTGCAGTAGCCTGAGAAGACGTAACGGCGCATGCGTGAGTGGTCAAGGATTTGGCAACGGCCTTACTGAAGGAATGGTACGTCTGAAAGACTGACCAGAATGGTCATACAGAGGTCAACAGTGCACTCGTGCCGTCAGAGAACGGCGCCAAAGAACACAAATCATATGACTTACTCGCTCACATATATGGAAATCACATGGAATGATGTTGTCCTCGCAATATCTCTTTACCGAGTCTCTTCATAACTTTATAAGCTTCTCATAAGCCTAGCCCAATACCTTGAGTGGAGTTATTCAGCCATGCGTGCTCCACTTTAAGATGAATGGGTTCGCCATTAAGGACGCGGAGTCCCGATTAAAAACCTAGACGATGTGGCACTTTCAGACGTTTGTAATCGCGGCAGATCTGTCTTTGTCTACAAGTAGTGTGAATCATCAAGATGCAACAACTTCGGAGTGAACATTTCTCGGCGCAGCGAGAGATAGAAGTTATAGCTGGGTTAATTCGGAGTGCACTCTGCTCTCGGTTTAAGTGGAAAATGGTGAAATCTGCAGAGAATGGGGCCGCACCGGGATTTGAGAGCATCGAGAGGTACATCACGCGCTCTTTGCCTGTTGGTAGGAAGAGGTTATTACGCCAAAAATGAGACCGTTTAGTATTCACAAGAGCATGACTCATGTTTTGATACATGATCCAATTAGTAATCGGAATAGTCATCATACAGTAGGTAGGCAGTAGGCGGATCGAATCCATGTTCCACGAGAAGCCCAAAATCTAGACTGTGGAGATGTTGAGAGGTGTTCAGCTTGCATGCGTAAAGCCTCATGTGGGCATTATCCGGCGGTATTCGGCCGGAAAGCAAAGGGAAGAGAAAAGGTAAGCTCCGCGCCACAGACAATTAATTGCCTGGTAAGGATATCGCAATCCACGTTTTCCTCTTCGATAGATTCTGATAGTATCCAGCTTACGGTACAACACTTAATCTTTCAGGCGACCTGCAAGTTTTGACGGAATACGAGGCAATTGTCCGCCGGGGTAGTTGTCCGCTTCAGCCAGCCAGCCTGACGCCCCAAAATCCCAAGATCCTTTTAAGCCTATTTCTCCCTCTCAGCTCGCACACACCCGCCTCGCTTGCGAATTTGAAAAAGAGATGCATTGCCTCCATCTGAAGAAAGCCTATCAATATCATCCACGTTGATGTGCATTCGAGACAGTCTTGCAAGCACTAGTGGGGTCTCCTGCCCTAGAAAGCTCCCTCTAGTGCCCTTAAGTCCCTTGTTGACTCGCGTCATATCGAAAACGCGCCGCCCAAAGCACTCAATTATTCCCAGCTTTCGACACTTTGTCCACCACACTCACTCGGGGCAAATATCCATTCACTTCTTTTAAGGTATCCCTGCCTCTTATAATTCTCCTTCTCTACCTACTCTCGCTTTATTTTTAATCCTCTAAGCAAGATGTGCCAAATCCAGGCAATCTGACATGTTCGCCTCTTGATGGCCCTGCAGCCTTGGTCCAAGCGTGCAACAAGCGACCTGGCTGCCAACTCCGCACAAGCAGCGGACGAGACATCCATATCTCCTTCACCTTACCGCCATCGTCCTTTCTCAGACCTCTCTGGCACCTCGAACCTCACGGCCGTTTCCCCCTCCTTTACTGTATGCCTTCACACTTTATGCCTTCACACTTTCTCCACCTCTTCACTAACACTGATCAGGCTCAGACCTTCCACATATCCGACCCGACTTCTCATACCTTCTTAATATAACATCATTATGGATCCATTAACACCACAAGCTCGCATATTGGATCTTCAACACCAGATCAATGTGACCAAGCAACAGGTTGAGAATATAGAGGGAGGAAACGATCACAATGGGGTCCGGAGTATGGCGCTTCAAGGCTTCCTTACGAGTTTAGAGGTTCAGCTTGAGAGGGAGCGAAGTAAGGAACATCAACAGCAATACGAGAAAGATATGAAGTTTTTAGACGACAGTGAGCCTGACAGCCTCACCGCTACGGAAGCCTCACGACCGCAAACAAGCCATACAACGACCGAGCATGGTACTAGGTATACGCCATATGCTGGGAGCTCTCATAACACCTTTGGGGGTGGTCTTGCCACGGCTACTTCATCGTCCTGGAACTTCGGCTCTCTGGAAGATTCAGCTCCAACTCCCGACACACCAGCACTCCCATCTGTCGACGAGCACTCTGCATCAGGTTCCAATTCGAGCCCCGACTCCGGCTTCTTACGGCCGCAGAAACGACAGAGGGAGAGCTTCGGTGTTTCGAATGACTTGACAGGTCGTACAGCCAAATCAATGCGTACCACTCCAAGTCCCGCTCCGACTGGAATGACAACACCAACGTCTTTGGGTTCTTTCGAGTTTCCAGAAGATCCTGAGCTCTTCTCTTTGTTTGGAGGGGACCCGAAAGACCACATGCGTGAGCTGCGGGAGGCGAAGGCGGAGGAGAAACTCCTCGAGGCGAAGAAGAAGCAAGAACGCGAGGATGAAGAATTTGCAAGGTCGCTTGTGGCACAGGGAGACGATTTTATCCCATCTGAAGAAAATTATGGACCTGGTCCAAGCACTGCATCTCGGAGCACGTTTCAGACAACATTCAACGATCAGGGGCACCTTAATAACTCATACCAAATGTCTTCATCCCCTCTCCCAATTCGAGAAGATCCATTCTCGCCCTCGTCGTTGCCAATAAAGCGAGAGAATGGCTATCACAATACGGGCATGCAACTTCCAGTGAAGAAGGAGAGCAATTATTACAACACAGGCACACAACTTCCGGTCAAGCACGAGAGTAATTATCAGCCTCAATCATCTCGATTCTCAACTACGGATTACATTAATCTGTGTAGTGACGATGAATATGATCAATCCAACACCATTGCTAGCAATCCAAGTAGTGATCTCGTCGAGATTGATTCACAGGCCTTTAACAGCGGAAATAACCACATGCAGGGCTACACCCCCCAAAGCTCATACAACGCATATGGTAATGTTGGAGGCAACAACAATGCAGACAATTGGGGTTATTCGACAGACCGGTTTGGCTCCATCGCCAATGCTGCAAGAGGGATGTACAACTCGGCAATTGACCTCGTCAACAATCAGATCTCAAGCTATGGCAATGCGCCGATGGGTTTTGGTGGCAACCCAGTCTACGATAGCAGCGGCTTAGGCATGTCCTCAAATTACATGGGCCTGGATTACTTCGATCAGCCGCCACAAAATTTAGCCCAAAATGTTTTCGGTCGCCACGGAATCGATGCGCAGGACCCGGCCAATAGAGCGTTAGTTGACCAGTATATAAGTCGCGTCGATTATGTTACCAACGACCCTACACGTACAGCTGCGGAGATCAAAACTCTACTAGAAAACATTCGTCCTGACGAGGAGCTGCCACCAGAGAATCGGGAGGGAACGCCGGAGGCTATGAAATATAGCTTGATGGAACATCAGAAACTTGGTCTATCTTGGATGAAGTCTATGGAAGAAGGCTCGAATAAGGGCGGAATACTTGGTAAGGTCTCTCCTGCCTATCTTCCTCTGGAAATCGGCTAATCGCACATCATCAAGCGGACGACATGGGTCTAGGCAAGACCATTCAGGCTTTGGCGTTGATGGTCTCTCGGAAAAGCGATGACAGACTGCGAAAAACGACCCTCATCGTATGTCCGGTTGGTCTTTTAAGACAGTGGGAACGCGAGATCAGTCAAAAGCTGAAGCCAAGTCATCAACTGAGAACATATGTTCTCCATGGTGAAAAGCGATCAGTCACATGGGATAAGCTCAGGTCTTTCGATGTTGTCCTCACCACCTTCGGCACGCTTGGTACGGAATATAAGCGGAGAGAGGATATTGACTTGAAAAAGCGTGGAAACCCGAATTGGAGACCCACGAGTAAGCAAGACCATCTTCCTCTCTTGGGCGAGGAATCCAAATGGTACCGAGTTATCATCGATGAGGCTCAATGCATCAAGAACAAGAACACAAACGCGGCCATGGGTGCCGTTCTATTACAGGCTGTCTATCGGTTCTGTATGACTGGCGTAGGTCACATTCCATCCAAAAATCATCCGATTCATAACTGATCCTATTCCTAGACGCCCATGCAGAACAATATTAACGAGTTATACTCTCTTATCAGTTTCCTTCGCATAAAGCCATATTGCGAGAGCCAGAAATTTCGGCACGATTTCTCCAATCCTCTGAAGGGTCATAGCGAAGGATTGAAGAAGACAGCAATGAAGAAACTTCAGGCTCTGCTCAAAGCAATTCTCCTCCGCCGTACTAAGAAGTCTAAGATCGATGGGAAACCTATATTAAATCTGCCAGAGCGTTCAACAGAGGCCCGACATGCCGAGTTCAGTCAAGATGAGCACGAGTTCTACCAAGCCCTTCAAACAAGGACTCAACTTCAATTTAACAAATTCCTGAAAGCAGGGACTATCGGCAAACACTATTCAAATATCTTGGTGCTGCTGCTACGACTTCGACAGGCTTGTTGCCATCCCCATCTAATCAAAGACTTCAGTCAGGCATCAGGTGCAATGGACGTCAGCCCTGAAGACATGATGAAATTGGCAAAAGAACTAGCCCCGGATGTTGTTGCCCGCATCAAAGAGCAAAGCTTATCGAACGACGATTGTGCCCTTGAGTGCCCCGTCTGCATGGACATGACAGACAACTCCACCATCTTCTTCCCGTGTGGACATAACACTTGTTCAGAGTGCTTTGCACGGATCTCGGACCCTTCTCAGGCAGTAGCCGATGGTGTCGCCGAAGGTCGTACCTCTGTCAAATGCCCCAATTGCAGAGGTTCAGTAAGTCCAGCGAAGGTTATGGACCACACTGCTTTCAAAAGGGTTTACATGCCGGAGAAGATTCGCGAGGCTTTGGAAGAGGAAGCCCCAGACGATGTTGAGACGACCGATAGTAGCGACAGTGACAGTGATGATGGAGAGGATGACGACGAAGTAGACTCCAAAGGCAATATAAAGGGCTTCGTGGTCGAGGATGGCGTTGTAGATGACCCTTCAGAGACGGAAGACGAGCAAGGTCATGGTTACCGGCCCGGGAAGACACCTTTTGAAAAATCCAAAAAAGTCAGGAAACTCAACAAGGGCAAAGGTAAAGCAACGGAAAAGCCGCCAAAGAAGACTTTGGCCCAACTTAAGAAAGAGGGTTCACATAACCTCAAAGCTCGCCGACGATACCTAAAGCGCCTCCAGAAGGACTGGATTCCAAGCGCTAAGACCGAAAAAACTATGGAAATTCTCAGAGCAATCCAAGAGCGCAAAGATCCTGAAACTAAGCAGTGCGAAAAGACCATCATTTTCAGCCAATTCACATCGTTATTAGACCTTCTGGAAGTACCTATTGCCCATGAAGGTTGGGAATATGCCAGATACGATGGCAGCATGAGGTAAGCTTCGCCTTGTTATGAGAATCCTATATTGACTGACATAATGTAGTGCCAATGCTCGCAATGAAGCAGTTATGGAATTTTCGGACAAAAGGAGCTGCAAGATATTGCTTGTTTCCCTCAAAGCAGGCAATTCAGGGCTCAACCTCATCGCCGCCTCTCAAGTCATCATGCTTGACCCGTTCTGGAACCCATATATCGAGGTATTTGCTCTTTGGTATTGTTTTTAGGACATTCATAGCTTACTGACTGCCGTGCCAGGAGCAAGCGATAGACCGAGCACATCGTATAGGCCAGCAGAAGCCCGTACGGGTCCATCGGATCATTGTGGAAAACACCGTTGAAGATCGCATTCTCGCCCTGCAAGAGAAAAAGCGAGAGCTTATTGAGGCAGCTCTCGATGAAAATGCAAGCAAGAGCATCAGCCGGTTAGGCGTCAGGGAACTCGGTTTCCTTTTCGTGAGTCGCTCGATCATGCCGATTTGAAAAGCTCGTGCTGACTATATCAGGATGTGCCTACTTGATATTTCGCCTGCATATTCGCTCAAAACGTCGTCACCTTCAGCACAATCATATCCTGGGCGTACATATCGATACACTGTTCTCTTAAGAATAGAGGATTTGCATAGCATTCTTTGACAGAATAATATGTTACTAACGGCACATCACTATTCCAGTCTGGCCAAACAAAATTCTTCCAGCCATTCCAGGCTTACACTTACGAGGTCCCTTTCGCTGCTGTGTACAACGTTTAGACCGAACATTTTTTTAATTGCTTACGTCCGATTTATTCTTACGAAGAGATACCCAGGGTAAATATGGCGCACAGAAACCTCGCTGGGCGTTCATGGGACAGGGAATGGCATCGTGTAGGACAGCATTACTGAGTGCTGAGGTTTTGCTATTATGGTTGAATTTAGATGGTGCCGGTGTGTATGATAGAATAGATAGATGGCTTTGGCCTGCAGATCATCCAACGGATGTGACTTGATGACTGTGCTTATTGATCTTCTATGCCAGCAGGATTACTTGACAGATGTGATAAAGATGACCGTCATAACTACATGGGTTTCAGCTGGGATTTGGATCTGCGTACATCTTACATAGAAGTAGGGAGCCGTCACGCCCGGACCAACTCGTAGGGGCTAATTTCAGCCTTGTCGCGGAAGGCTCTTCTAGGTTTCAAGGGCCGGCGCCTAAGACAGCTTGTTGCACCAACACTACACCACGCCTCCCGTTCTTTTCTCCGCGCTCAGCGAACACATCATCAACACAACACAGAGAGCTCGGCTCGCTAGTGAATGTGACATTCACAAGTTGCGGAACTTGGGGCTCTGCTTCAGCTGGTTAGAGATGCTTCTTCTGTCATGAAGGAGCAGTTCACTCAGCCAAATGGGAAGCGGTCTGAGCGTCATGGTCACCTATCACGTCTAACGAGCGGCACACTACCAGAAATAGATGAAAGAACCCGCCATGCTCGGCTGGGTTCAATTTGGATTGGCCAAATGTGTGAAATATGTGTTGGACTAGACTTACCGGCAGGAGACCAATGCATCGATAACCACATGCACTGCTCTTGCGACCCCACCAATGCACGCCAAAGCCATCGATTGGGAGGCTCGGTAATTTGGGGATGTTACTGCAACATTAATTCTAAGATTGCCGCTTTATCTACGATAGGAGCTGTAAACCGTGGGATGATGCGTGGGCTGAAGTCGAAGCTATTGCGATTGCATTGGCATCCTTTTCCCTACTTCTTGGAGTTTTATCGTTGCATCGCGCATTCTCGCTCTTCCGGACCCTTAGTTCTAATTCCATATACCTCTCCTGCCATGTCTTGCTAACACTCAATAATGTCTCATTACAATCTGCAATGCTCCTCAATTGCCGCTTATATACAAGGCTGAGCGCTCAACTTTTGCGCATTCAGACGCACCCCCCTTCACCTCATGGATCGCGAACTTGAGCAAAAGGAAAACCTCCTTCGCGAACCTGATTCGGGCCCGTCGACAGTCTCAATTGGTTCCAATTCCACAGTCGTAGCGTCGCCGTCATCCCCAGTCCACCACCGCCCCGGATATCATCGGGCGGGTTCTCTTGTTGAGCAGCTCCCTTCCTTCCACGAAACCCTGTCACATCAAGACTATATCAATACAGCATATGAAGGTCATGGACTAGGGATATCGGTAGATGATGGGCAAAAAAGGACATCAATTCCCAGAGTACCAGTGGGGAGCAAGATTAGTCCGACCAGCCCTCGTTCACCAAATCCTCTTCCTTCACCAAATCTAGCAAGACTTGGCGGCAAGACGTATCGCCCACTCCAAGATCAGCCTGAAGAGGACGAAGGAGATGGCGCCTTCAACAATCCTTCTACCCCATCAGTACATCAACCCTTCGAAGCGAGCTCTGAAGTGGAAGGGCTCCGCCAACCAGCACCCGCTGGGAGTTCCCGGGACTTTGCTTGCAAATCAAAAAAACCTATAGAGCTCGGCCGTGGGAGCTGGTTGGCGGTGACAATCCTTATGTTGTCCATATATTCTACAGTCATGTCGGGGATGTGGCTCATGCTCGCAATAAAAAAAGCGCGCTATGACCATGATTTCATCACTACTGGCAGACTGTCGCCAAATACATTGTCTGTGATATTCACAGCTGTTGCAAAATCGATCGAGTTGTCTTTCGTCACCGTATTTGTGGCATTTCTGGGCCAGCTGCTGTCCACCAGAGCTATGAAAAAGCATGAGAAAGGTATCACCATCGCAGAAATGACAATGAGGTCCTGGGTCATACAACCTGGAACTCTGATAACCCATAAAGAGTCAGTACGCTATGCCGGAGGGACATTCCTAGGGGTTTTTGCCCTGTTCGCAGCATTGATTGCCACACTATACACCACAGCTTCGGACGCCTTAGTGACGCCTAAATTGCAATATGGCAAGCCCGACCACAGAATGATGTATGGCCAAGTCGCTACATCATTCGCCAACACCGCTTACGTCAAAGCCCAGTGCACTACTCCTATTCAGGAGAAAAACGATCAATTCAATTATCAGGACACTTGTATCGGGATTCAGCACGCTGGAGAAGCTTATCACAACTACATGCAATATCTGGCGACGTGGGTAGGCAATATCGACTCTGGGAACGGTTCTTCCGACTTAGCACAGCGTCCCGAGCCTGTAGCAGTAAGCGGAATCCCAGTCCTTCGGAAGTATATGCTAAATGGTTGATCCGTAGATGTTGTACGATAATACTACGATTAAAGGAAGTTGGATAAATTTAGGGCCAGAAAAGAATATGAGTACACTCTCTGGGTCATACAAAAGAACTGTTAACAATGTCACCATGGCAATGCCGCACCCAGGAGTCTTGCAAGCCGCTGGAGACCGGATCAACAACATCCTACAGCCTCGAGATCTCAGTGTATGTTACACTCTGCTATGTCGCCATCAAACGGGGAAGGCTTTAGGACATACGGGTCTAACTGGTAACAGGGACTTGGCGAATTTTATCTCAATGCTTCAGTACCCTCACCGAGCGTCAACGTTCTTTGTGCCAACCTATCGCAGCACGACCTGATCCCCATGGTCTACGAATTATGGTCATCAGATTATAATAACGGCACTATTCCGAACACCACAACCTGGCCTGATGATTTCAATCTTACGATGCCCAGAATTTACACGACAACAGCTGTTGACGACCTCTTCGGTTTTGACAATGTCACACAAATACATCCTATCTTCTCGAACCTACCGAAGCCGTACAACACAGTATTTAACTACAGTATTCCTTGGGGCCCTAACGCCGTTTATGTGCTAGCCACTTCTGAAACGTCGACTTATACAATGTGCTCGTTACGAGTGTCACTATCGCCCAACTGCTCAACTGAATACCATGCCACTATGAGTGGTGGAACCTTACAATCTCATTGCGATGATCCAAGCAACAACCTCGCATATAACCATTCCGAACCGAACGCGCCAGTGGGCAAATGGACACCAGACTGGGTTAGTGTTGCCTCCGATTGGGCCATGGCCATCAGCTTGAACGACGGCATCTTTGAAGGGCTTTCCAGTAATGCTCGGCTTCTCACCCAGCTCATTCCGACCTTCCCAGCCCTCGACCCTTCGCTCCCTTCCATCTCTGAAGCCCTCGCCGTCCTCGCTGGCAACTCTCTCCTCTTATCCGCAATAAATTCTCCATTCATTCACTACTGGAATTACTCCACGACAGTCAACGTGCTTACCGATCCTCAATACCAAGCCTTCAACGCCACGCTCAAATCCCTAGCCTACACATCGGGTGGTACCAACCCATGGCAGGGAGTCTTCTATATCGTCCTAAGCTTGACATTTATCATAAATATCTGCTGTCTCCTCTATTTCGGCGTCACTGGCTCCCTCGTCACCGACTTTATTGATCCCCTAAACCTCTTTTCCCTTTCCATCAACTCCCCTCCCAGCGCCGCCCTCGACGGTTCATGTGGTGCCGGCCCAGAGAAGGAACATTTTGTCGTGCCATGGCATATCGAATTGGATCGGGAGAACGAGCATCTTTACATGGAGAGTAGAGATGGCGGAAGGAAAGCTGAGAAGAGGCATAAGCGGTTATGGAGTGGTAGTATGGCTACGACGGAGTATGAATTGGATGGTGGGGAGAGTGCGAGTACGGTGGCGAGGATGTATAGTAAGATTAGTCGCAAGAGGATGACTTTACCTGCTATCCCGATTGGGGGACGGGGTGAGAGGTAGGGGTAAAAAAGAATTTCGGTTGTTGGAAATGTGTAGACATGTTGTTAGTACCTGACGCTGGATACGACATATATATATCTATAATTGTATAGGTGCTAACAACATGTTCAACCGAAACAAACCCTACCACTCTCAACAAACTTCGCTCAAGAAGACACTATCAACACCACACCTTCGCCATTCCAATACCAGCGAAGATCTGATGGAAACATGGAAAAGTCGATGTAAATCAGTAAGATAACATGGTTAGATGTCGTGGTGAGATGCGTGGTGGAGATTTTGGGATGAAGGGAAGGGGCGAGGCATAGGTGTTTTTGGTGTGGGAAGGATTGCATGGGTGGGATAGGGGATATGCAGCAGGGAGGAGGTTTTGGGTCAGCACGAAGATGGGGAGGTTTGGGCTCTATGGTCTTGAGGAATGGACGTGGTTTTGCGAGATATGATGGTGTGTTGTTTTATGGAGAGCGGAGCCTTTGTAGAAAAATGTCCGGGGATGCAGCAGAAAAAGATTTTCCCATTCTGTGCTAAAGTGAGTCTACCTACAAAGATATCTAATAGGGCATGCTTGAAAAAAGTCTGAAACATCAAGGCTCTCTCTGTGACTGATAGGGTCGATGTTCGCCTTCATGACTCGAATGTCGTCAGTCCTCCGTTCGCTTGCAGGGCCAAATAATCGAAGTTGTATCTCTCATAGCGCATAAAACATGCAGGATCTGGTCTATACTCCCCAGGGAATAAACACAACGTGCTAAGCTTCCTATGCTATCGTCTTCCTAATCGCCCCACTGATAAAACATTGCTGATGTCATTGCCCAGAGGTAGCCATTTAGGCTATTCTACAAGTCTGCGTCATCCTCATCGGGCAACGGCTGTTGAGCAGCGTCCTCCATTTCTTTGTTGTATTGTTGTAATAGGGCCTCATCGACTTGTACGGTGGGCGGTGCGAGGGCAATACCAGCAACAAATTCCTTGAGGCTCGATTAGCATGATCATATCCATCCCTGGGAACTGATATACGTACCAAAGCTGGGTTGCCCACAAGCTTCCTAGCCAACCACAAGAATGGCTTCTCGAAGTTGTAGTTTGACTTTGCCGAAATATCGTAGTATTGCAGGTTCTTCTTTCGGTGAAAAGTGATAGTCTTGGCCTTCACCTTTCGTTCCTTCACATCGACCTTGTTACCGCAGAGGACTATTGGCACTTGCTCGCAGACACGAACAAGGTCACCTATTGAAGATTAAACCTTTGCTACCCAGTAAATTCTATATGGACTTACGATGCCAGTTCGGAACGTTCTTGTATGTGATACGTGATGTGACATCAAACATAATGATACCACACTGCCCGTTGATGTAGTAGCCATCTCGCAGTCCACCGAACTTTTCTTGCCCGGCGGTATCCCAGACATCGAATTGGATGCCTCCGTAGTTCTATAGCACAATGAGTCGGTTGTCTTGGTAGAGCTCAGCCGTGCGACATACCGTTGTGAAAGCGAGAGGGTGAACCTCAACACCTAATGTCGCGATGTACTTCTTCTCAAACTCTCCGGTCAAATGGCGTTTTACGAAGGTGGTCTGTGATGCACTGTCAGCATGTGCAAGTGGCTAGCTGTGACCGCCTCAGGATGCCATTCCATCTGAGCAGCCGGAGTGATTAAAGAACGGTGAGATGCGAACTAACCTTTCCAGTACCACCATCACCGACAAGCACTAGCTTGAAGGTTGGGGGCCCTTGTGCTGAAGCTGCCTCTGCCATTGTGGAAATGTATGGATGGTGTTTGGCTGAGGATCTGATGTAAATATGAGTAATGCTCCGGTGTTATGGCTTCGACGTTGAGACCTTCGATGGTAGATGGCTTAGGAAGGAGTGACAGGATCTCTTACTGATTTGACGGTAAAGTGTGGCAGAAAAAGTGTAGTAGTATTAGTGACGAGTGAAGGATGTATTTGGTGGTGCAAAGCTTGGAGGTACAGAAGAACTTCCATGACAACGGAAAGCGGCTGAGCTAGTGGGCTCGGCATACGGCCAATCAGATACCGACAGCACATTAGTCATCATATTTATATTTACCCGCCAAGTCAAGAAGCTTTCAGTAGCACCTCGATTCTTCAGCTTTCCCTCAATTATAGCCAAACCATGTAAAGGCTCTATTTGAGAAGCCACTTCTTTTTCGTAATGATTCATACTATTTGCTATTGATTCTCACGCAGGTCGCTGTAGCCATGCAACCCTTGGTGTTTGTCAAACCTTCATTCTCTTCAGGCTCCGATCACGTCGGGAGTAAATGGCAGCCTAATAATCCTCGCCCGCCCCAGTCGCTTCTCGGTATGAGGTTTAGGGTCAGCTCTTCCGGTGCTTGATCGGGACGAGCGCCACGTGCCACCCTGACAACCACATTTCGCTATAGGTAGCGAATCAGTAATGGAGCTTTCTCAAGCCATGGGATAGCTGTGCTCACCCCTTGATTTCTCTGGACAGTCTCCGCAACCTTGCTCAGCTTCTCATGACTTAGGAAATCTATATTCCCGAACTTCCGTATCCTATCTCCAACCTTCAATCCTGCCTGATCTGCCGGACTTCCATCCACAACACTATTGACTTTTGCAAAAGGCATATCAAGTACGCCTTGAGCTGTAGAACCGTTACTTCTAGTTGCCTGGTTCGAGCTCGAACCCGGTGGATGTGCAGCTTGGTATGCAGCGTGGTGTTCGTGGAGCCCAACCTCGATTTTTGACATTAATGCCTTGTAGTCGTTGCGTAAATGAATAATGCGTGCTCTTGTAGTTCGTACTGTAATATTGTTGGCATCTAGACGAGTGCAACGCGTCGAAGAATTACACACTTTGGGCGATGTCAAGGTCATTTCTTGGATAGCCATCGAACGTTGTTAAGCTTGTGCTCATAGTAACACCATGCTGCAGAGCAGGCCGGTCAGCATTTTCTCTTCATACCATGTACAGAGGCTACCGTATTACACTGTCCAGCACGCTGCCCAACGCACTAAGCTCTTCCTCGACCCTCGTCTTTTCTGACATAAGCTCCATCAATGAGAGCTTGTCCTTGTCAATACCGTTTGCTGCCCTTTGACCTGTAGTAGGCCCAGAGGGCACAGTTGGTGTGTGAATATCATCCATTCGCAGGCCCATAGTCGGAAAATGTTGTCAAGGGTTATGATAATTGTGCTGTCGAAATTATAATCTGGAGTAATTAAGGACGTAGCATGCAGCTCTCTGATCCACTAGCGCGCGGCTCTGGTCTCGAACCATCTCCCCGCTCAAGGTCAAAACAAGTTCTACGACAGAGTTACCATTGCCTAAACGTCACCGCGTCTACTTCACAAACATGCTTCGTCAATCTCTCATCCAAAACCTGAAGCCAGGTCTCCGTAGCGCCCTTTACCCTGCAACACGAGCCATCAGTACTACAGCAGTCAGAATGGGCGAAGGAGACACCGGAGCTACAAGGTCTGGAGGAGCAGCTCAAGGGTATATTAGTCACACATGCCTCGCATATTCACTGGCCTACGACAGATCAGGCTAACTGGGACTTTCGGGCAATAGTGATGCATTTTCGAAGCGCGAGCGAGCGAGTGAGGATATGGCCATACGCGAGATGGAGATGCAAAAGCTACGGGAGATGAAAGCGAAGATCGCGGACCATAAAAAGCATCTGGATGAGCTGGAGAAAAATATGTAAGTGTGAATGGAACTGCACCCTATGCTTTCACATGTAGGGATCACTGATGAGATCAACACAATAGCGATAAATCGATTGAGTCAGAGAAGAAGTAGTGGTAGGCGTCGAGGCATGATATTGTAGCAAAGACAGACAAGGTCATAATTTCTTTAGATTTGCAAAGGCTTTTCGCGGCCTTCGAAATGGGACACCCACCCAAGGAAAAACTTGTGCAATTAGCTGGTGCAGCATATCGATGTATCTATCTTACATCACCCTAAGGGTATCTGTGGTGTATTGAAACACTTTTCTATTTTACACAACCCAGGATTCACACCCAAGCTTTCTGTCCGTCATGATCGTACAAAAGGCCTCAGCCTAAGCGAAACGTTCTAGCTCCTCTTTATCATGCATCTGAGGCAATATATGCATGTCATATATGGTTCTGATAACCATCAAACCATAAGCTTCTTGTGCAATGCTTCAGACATTTTTCAACCGCAGTAACTAAGGTCATCTTCTTCCCGTGAAAGATCGATAGAAGCCATCGGCAGCGTCGCTGCTGGGACCGCTAAGGCCATTCGATGGCCCCATACTTTGACCTACCCTTTGAGCTTCTTTGACTTTTGCCTGTAATGCGGCAGCACCTTGATCGATCTGCTGCAGCTGAGTGAGATGGCTGTTCAGTACGCGGACGACCTGTGCAAGCTGATACCGGAGATGTCAATTTCATGATCAAACGGACGGGCGAAAAGACGCTTACCGGATCATCAGCTTTGTTGTTCTTGCTCAAAGTCGACGACGCATCGTTGATCTCCTCAATCATGCCACTCAAGTCTTTGCCCATCTCATCAAGGCGATCCTGTAACCTCGAAGCTAATTGATAGCTATGAGAAATGATTAGTAGGTTTCGTTCGAATAACGTAGTCTTTACTTACGTCCTTTCTCGCTCCTGATCTGGACCTGAAAGTGCGTCTCCTTGACCAACTGAGCTTGAAATCATTGAATCTACTTCTCTTTCATAGTGATCGAGCCACATCGAAAGCTCGGCTTGATCGTTCTCGACTGCGGTTAGCTGCCGTTCGACCTCCGTAGTGGCTCGTTCCGCCTCTAGAGTACTCCCATAAAGCTTTTGGATCTTCTCGCTGTTCTCCACCAGCGTACGATCCCAGGCAGCTACCTTTGTTGCTTGCTGTTGGAATTCCTTTTGATACTTTGAGAGATCGGCTGCCCATCGGGTGATGATATCGTCCATTGATTTGTTTTTGAGGCGCGACTGAGCAGGAGGTGCTGGACCAGCTGTGGATGCACCCAAGCTTGCTGTGGTACCTCCAGTGCCTTGAGCTGTGCCTGTCGTGGTAGGCTTGTCCGAGACTTGAGAAGTGAGAGCAGTGTCCGCTGGCTTTGGTGCAAACAGATTTGAGGTGGAGGCAGGGGTTGAGGTTGAAGAGGCTGATATGCTTGTCATCTCGGCAGAAGTAGCAGGTGCCTTGTCCTTCTCTTGGGGCTTCCCAAGGTTTGCGAACATACCACTTGAAGGAGCAGTCGTAGGGGGAGCAGATGCGACCTGGCTCTTCCCAAGATTTGCGAACATATTAGGAGCAGCGGTGGGTGGAGCAGGTGCATCCTGGGGTTTTCCAAGATTTGCGAACATGTTAGTCGCAGGAGCTGTGGTAGAGGGGCCTGATGTACCGGAGCTTGTAGGCTTGCTTAGGAACGATGAGAACCCAGACCCACTCGTTGACTGTGTGGTTGGTGCTTTTGTGGATGATTGCCCACCTAGGTTGAATAGAGACTTCGGAGGCTCATTTTGCTGCGGGTTTGTCGCCGTATTATTCCCATTGTCTTGATTCTTGTTCAAATTGCCGAAAATTCCACCACTGGGCTGGGGTGTACTTTTATTGCTAAATAGATTGGAACCGCCAGTGTTTGGTGTAGATGCGAAAATACTTTGAGGTTGTGTGCTAGGGGTGGCCGCGGGAGAGGCTTGTGGTTTGCTGGCACCGAACGCGAGACCACCTGAACCGCCAGACGGTGCTGTCGTTGTATTTGTGCCCGGCGCGGACGATGTTGTGCCAAAGCTGCCAAAAGGGTTGCCTGCAGCCTGAGGCGGCTTGCCGAACATGCCTGCGCCAGTACTAGTTCCACTGCTTGGGGGTGGGCCTGCAGGAGTCGTCGAGTTCGCGAAAATATTGGTGGTCGGCTTGCTTGTTGGTGTAGTCGTACTCGTCTGGCCGGCAGAAGATGCATTCAAGCCTGCATTACCGAAGGAGAACGGCCCAGTGCTACCACCCTGACCTTGTCCACTCGGCGGCTGTTCTGACAACTTGCTAGGTGTGGAGAAAACTGAGAACGGACCGGGAGCTGGTGCGGTAGTTGAAGGCTGGGTATTCTGCGAACTGGTTTGCCCAGAGCCGCCTGATGTGTTGTTGTTCTGCGTTTGACCAAAACTGAAATTGAACCCAGTAGACGATTTATTTGCTCCCCCAGCGAATGCATTACCAAAAACAGAGGAATTCGCACTAGGTGTACTGGTGGTGCCGAAGATGTTCGACGTAGTAGGTGGATTAGATATGGCGCCCCCTTGCTTCGAAGCGTCAGAAGTACCCTGACCGAAATTTACACCAGCATTTCCACTTGTTGCTGGTGGACCAAAGGAGAATGGGGAGCTGGGCTTCGAGGGATCCGTCATACTGGGCCGAGACAATGCTCTGCATGTACCTGTTAGCTCTGTAGACTTGAAACCGACAAGAAGACGTGAAGCCTTATAGTATCAGCTTAACAAGAAAAGAGGGATGATTGAGCAGATTGTCGTGTAGAGTGTCAAGATATAGTGAATTCCATATGTGGTATTGAATAGGGCCCCGATCTAGCGCGTCTGCCTAAGCGCGTCCGTTACTGAGGTACCTTACCAAATTTGAGGCCCAACTCCGTAGGTGATCAAAAATCTTTAGCTTTCACACATCTATTGAATTGCCTTTAGCTTCGCTCCTCTGTCTTAATTTGGCTTTGAAAGGCAGCTATGGCAGATTTCTCTAATCCTCCCAAAAGTCCTACGCTCCTACCTCCTCGAAAGAGCGTTGAGCTGGAAGATCCTGGAGCTCATGAACTAGGTCCGTCGCTGTGTCGCCCCTACGCTATCAATGATAGCTGTTTAACTAAGCTAACACTCAAGGTAGAGGCATCTACCTCCGAGAATGAGGATGATGTCTTTGCTGATGCTTCGGAGGGACAAGGCTCTCACTCGAGACCTAGCTCTCCAATTCCTATAACAAGGGTAGAGAAGGTTAGCACACCTAAGTTAGTATGCTACTTTTAGGCTTCACAGCTCATGTTATGTTCTAGGTTGACGATCGGGAAAGTCATGGTGAAGTGCCGGGAACAGCGGCATACAAGATGCGGACCCAAGATGCAGTACCAGATGAGCTTGAAATCATCCCGGAGGGTGGTCGGAGTAGGTCCAACTCAATGTCGAGCCAGAAAGACAGCTTGACTAGCCCTGGGGGAATGCCGATACCTAAGACAGTGGTGGAGAAAGTAGACCCTACCACCCCAAGTCATGGCGATGTCCCAGGAACTGCTGCACATGCAAAACGCAAGGCAGACGCCGTTCCCGATGCCATACTTCCAGTGTCTGGGCAACAGAAAACTCCTGGCAGCTCGTCAAAAGGAGAAAAAATCTCCCCCGAGATACCAATACCCAGAACTGTGGTAACGAGGGTAGACTCGATGCCAGCTCACGGTGAAGTTCCAGGCACTGATGCATTCAATATTCGCCAAGGGGATGCAACGCCTGATATTGTTGAGAAAAAGGGTGATGTTTCTGGTAAGCTAAAATTTGCCCTGCTCGGTGCTGTCCAGCGAGCCAATGACCCAATCAGCGTTACCAACCAACTCATTGAGTAGATCACATCCTCGAAGAATCAAGCAAGTGAAGCCGCTGGTAGCGGGCGCATCTCCCATTGCTGCAGATGGTGGTTTTGGTCCCATGGATGATGAAGAGTCTGAAGCAGAAGAAGAAAATTTCCAGATCGATAACAATTATAACGATATTCATGACAATACATCTTCACAAGCTGCAGAGGGTTTCGGCGATGACTTTGATGATTTCGAAGTCGGCGCTGAGAACGAAGATTTTGGCGATTTCGATGATGGGTTTCAGCAGTCAGCAGAATCTGACGAAGAGCTGGAAGAGGCAGAGTCGCTGGCGCGTCCAATTCAGTCAATCCCCCAATTCACATCTCCATTTGTAAGTACTATGAATAATATGAACAAGAGTTGTTTGCTCTCAATTCTATTGCGTTGCCGAAAGCGATACTAAAGCTAATCCACCTATGCTACCAAGCCACTTCTAGACCTCAGCGAACTAGATACAATAGACGATATAATAGCAGCCGCCAGCCCCTACCTTGATGAAATATTCCCATCAACAAAAGTGACCTATGCTCCACCCCCGGACGAACCATCTAATCGAAATCCAATTTTTCTCACAGACAGAAGCCTCTCACTCTGGTCACAGCTCGTCGCACCTCCGCCTTTGCAACCACCCAATTGGGTTCGCTCACGCATTCGCCGCCTCTTCCTCGTTTCCCTGGGAGTGCCTGTAGACCTCGATGAGATTCTACCCGCATCCAAGCAAAAGAAGCTCATTCTACCATCTATACGTCTACGCAGCGAATCTCAATCGCCACCGGGTGGTCGTCGAACTGGGTCCAGAGTACGGTTAAAGCAGGATAATACGTCGTCCGCTTCTGTCGACCAACCTTCCTCGACCAAAGCATCTCGGAAGAGAAGAGGCCCGCCGTCGCCTCCCGAACTAGATTTGCAAGCAACGAAGATATTATGCGCGACAACGCGAGCGGCGTTGTCGAATATGACCGATAGTGAACTCCAAGCACACATAAGAAAGTTGGAAGAGCTGACCACGAAAGCTAGTGAAGTTCTTGAATACTGGCTGAAAAGAAGAGACAGCGCATTGGAGGATAAGGAAACATTTGAGGGAGTGATTGAAAACCTTGTCAAGCATGCAAGACGGGTTCGTAAGTAGCAGTAATGCCATGCAGAGTACCGTACACCTAGTATTGCAGCATAGATGTTGATAGGATGGGGCAACTCTTGGCGGGCACGATGATCGACATGAAGCCAAGTCAGCTGCATACATATGCCTGATGAACTTGCCTCTGCCAGTACTAAAGTACTACCTTACCTGCCACGCGAGCCGCTGGAACACACGGTGTAATTAAGAGCCCCACCGGTCAGGGTGGTTGGGCGTGAAGGATGACGGAGGTGGCAGTCATTGCAGGGTTTAGAGTGCGGCAGGCATCACTAAACACCCCCCAGTTACACACCCCTAAATCTCATGCCGAGCTCTCCGATTGGAATTGTTTGTGAGAGTGCTTGCGTCGAATAAGCTGAATTGTAGAGCGTGCATATGACCCATACGTGCGGATACATTCCGTTTGACGTTCACAATACGAGAGAGATTCCTGTCTAGGATTCATCGTGTTGATAGCATGTAGAAGTAACCATTGACAGTATCAAAGCTGAAGCTTATTGCAACGACCTGTCACAGAGTCGCTACCGGGTAGCCCCTAATATTATAACGATTCTTGGGGGCGTAAAACCGCGGATCAGGTAGTTAATGTGTGGCTACCAAACGCTAGAACTGAACAGGGGCCACCCCACATAGAACGCCGACGAGAACTCTGCCCAGTTACCCAAGCCGACTCAACATTTGGCGACTCAGCGACGACGACGACGACGATTGCCATGCTCTGATATCACACTCGCATGAAATTCCTTCCACTCCTTCGAATCACTCCTTCCATTGCTCGTCTCTTTCCTGCCTCCTCCCACGTACCACATTCCTTTGTAATCTGATCGGCAAGCCTCATTATACAGGACAAAGACTTCCAAGTCTCACTCTTCGCCGTCATCGCCAATTGCCTTCTTCTTGCGACATCTCTATCGAACCTTGATACTCCAGCTTCGTGAACCATCGATGCTTACGAAGAAAATTTACGACGTGTGATCGCTGGCAGGTCCAAGCGCGGAGCATTCATCCTGAGCTGTACAGTTATACCCGTTATGCAACCAAACACACGGGTCCATACACCTAATCTACAATAATAAAACCTACATTCTTCTGGCCTAAGCTTCTCCATCATGGCCAACGAAGAGACCCTTTCAGCAGCAACGGATTTCCTACGCGGTCTTGCACAAAATGCTGGTCCTGCCTACAATGGCCCGGATTTCAGCCTTCACACAAAGGGCGCATCTACGAATGGCAGTCTTGCATTGCCTGGCCCTAGTAGTGGTGCAAAGCAATCACTCGAGAAGGAGCTATCAGCCTTAGCATCTAGAATACAATACCTCGAAGCGAAAGCTAGCACTGTCAGCCATCATAATCTTCCAGACACTCCAAGTGAGTTTGGTGCACCTTCTTCGCCATTCATGAATGGCTCAACGGGTATAGCTCGTAATGGTGTCACCCGACCAGTCCGACAGCTTTCTGGCTCCAAACGGCAAGCTCGTGTCTCGAATCTTCTCACAGGAAATTCTCTCACCTTCACACCAGACGACCTAGAGCATCTTCGGGATCATGTTGAAAAGCAGGCTGAGGAGATCAAATCTCAGGCGGAGACCATATTCGACGTTAAGGAGCAGCTCTTAGAGCAGAAGCAGCATGCAGCACAACGACTTGACAGAGTCGAGAATGATGGGATCGGCAAGCTTCAGCGCGAGCTCCTAAAGCATCAACAAGCGAATGAGGCTTTTCAGAAAGCATTGAAAGAGATTGGTACTATCATCACCAATGTAGCAAATGGTGATCTTAGCCAGAAAGTCCAAATACACTTAGTCGAGATGGATCCAGAAATCGCTACTTTCAAAAGAACAATAAATACGATGATGGACCAACTACAAGTGTTTGGGAACGAAGTCTCACGCGTGGCTCGCGAGGTCGGTACAGAGGGCAAGCTAGGAGGCCAAGCTCAGATAACTGGCGTCAGTGGAGTATGGAAAGACTTGACTCAGAACGGTGAGTTATAAAGGAGCAGGAGAACAACCGATGCCTGTGCTAATACCTTGCAGTCAATCAAATGGCCTCCAATCTTACCTTGCAGGTCCGAGAAATTGCAGATGTGACCACTGCAGTGGCAGAAGGCAATCTGGACAAAAAGATTCAAAGACCAGCTCAAGGTGAAATTGCTCAACTGCAGCAGACTATAAATACTATGGTGGACCAGCTTCGTACATTTGCTTCGGAAGTCACACGGGTGGCCAGGGACGTGGGCACTGAGGGCGTGCTTGGTGGACAAGCTCAGATTGAAGGTGTCAAGGGCGAATGGAAGACGCTTACCGTCAACGTCAATGTCATGGCAGACAGATTAACAAGCCAGGTCCGAGATATTGCTGCTGTGACGAAGGCTGTAGCAGGAGGAGATTTGACCAAGAAGATTCAAGCTAATTGTAAAGGGGAGATCTTAGATCTCAAAACGACCATCAATTCTATGGTCGATCAGCTCAGACAATTTTCTTCGGAAGTCACTCGGATTGCCAAGGCGGTTGGAACAGACGGAATTTTAGGTGGACAGGCTACAGTGGACAATGTGGAAGGAACATGGAAAGATCTTACCGAAACCGTCAATCTGCTGGCCAATAACCTTACGACTCAGGTCCGCGAAATCGCTTCGGTCACTCAGGCCGTCGCGAAAGGAGACTTCAGCCGGAAGGTCACAGCCAATGTTAGTGGCGAGATCAAAGACCTAAAAATCACCATAAATACGATGGTGGATAAACTCAATAATTTTGCCTTCGAGGTCAGCAAGGTCGCCCGTGAGGTCGGGACTGACGGTACCTTAGGCGGTCAGGCCAACGTTCATGGGGTTGAAGGGAAATGGGCTGAACTCACGACGAATGTCAACACCATGGCGAACAACCTGACGCAGCAAGTACGAGGAATTTCGGATGTCACACAGGCTATTGCACGAGGTGATTTGAGCCAAAAGATCGAGGTGGATGCTCAAGGGGAAGTGCTTAAACTTAAGGTGACTATCAACAATATGGTCGACCAACTGGACACCTTTGCTCGTGAGCTTAAAAGGGTAGCCCGTGATGTCGGAGTTGATGGCAAAATGGGAGGGCAAGCCAATGTCCATAACGCAAGCGGAAGATGGAAAGAGATCACAGAAGACGTCAATACGATGGCAGAGAATCTGACCTCTCAGGTCAGGGCTTTTGGAGAGATCGCGGATGCTGCCACCAGCGGAGACTTCTCAAAGCTGATCTCGGTCAATGCTGCCGGCGAGATGGATGACCTGAAGCGCAAAATCAACCTTATGATATCGAATTTACGCGACAGTATTCAGAGAAATACCGCTGCGAGGGAGGCGGCTGAATTTGCCAACAGGACCAAGTCGGAGTTCTTGGCCAACATGAGCCATGAGATTCGGACACCCATGAATGGCATCATTGGGATGTCTCAGCTGACCCTCGATACTGATCTAACCCAGTATCAGCGTGAGATGATGAATATAGTGCACAACCTTGCTAATAGCCTGCTGACAATTATCGACGATATCCTGGATATTTCTAAGATTGAAGCCAACCGTATGGTGATGGAGTCTATAAACTTCTCTATGCGAGGAAGTGTATTTAGTGCTTTGAAAACACTAGCAGTCAAGGCGAACGACAGATTCCTCAACCTCGCATACCAGGTCGATAGCTCAGTACCGGACTATGTCATTGGGGACCCTTTCCGCCTACGCCAGATCATCCTTAATCTTGTGGGCAACGCTATCAAGTTCACAGAACATGGAGAGGTCAAGCTTACGATTCGAAAAGCCGCATCAGCAGTGACGGCCCCTGATGAATATGCGTTTGAGTTCTCGGTATCAGATACAGGTATTGGTATTCAGGCCGATAAGAAAGATCTAATATTCGATACGTTCCAGCAAGCCGACGGCTCAACCACTCGAAAGTTCGGCGGCACTGGTTTGGGACTTTCTATTTCACGGAAGCTGGTTCAATTAATGCGCGGTAGGCTTTGGGTTGAGTCAGTATACGGCAAAGGAAGCACGTTTTCTTTCACATGCATATGCAAACTTGCTTCGCATGACCTCAGTGGTGTACGGTCACAACTGAACGCGTACAAAAATCACGTGGTACTGTTCGTCGACAAAGGCAGAACGGCTTGCTCAGAGAGCATTAGAGCTATGCTCAAAGAGCTTGAGCTCCAACCCATTATTGTCGAAAATGAAGATCAAGTACCTCGTCCCAACATCCCAGGCTCGCCTTCTAAGTCAGAACACGGCCTTCCATACGATGTCATCCTTGTCGATGGCATGGACACAGCCGTCCGACTTCGTAATCACGACGCGCTTCGCTATGTTCCCATTGTCCTCCTTGCTCCTGTTGTTTCGGTCAGTATGAAGTCCGCTCTCGATCTCGGTGTCGCTTCCTATATGACTACGCCATGTGACATTATCGATCTCGCCAACGGCATGATTCCCGCTCTCGAAGGTCGCCAAACACAATCGATTTCTGACGCCTCTAAGTCATTTGACATCCTCTTGGCGGAAGACAATGATGTAAATCAACGGCTGGCGGTGAAGATCTTGGAGAAATACAACCATGATGTCACTGTTGCCAACAATGGCCAGGAAGCTTTGGACAAGGTCAAAGAAAAACGCTATGACGTTATACTCATGGATGTCCAAATGCCAATCATGGGCGGATTCGAAGCTACAAAGGCAATACGCGAATGGGAGCGAGCAGAGGGCTTGACCCGCACTCCAATTATCGCACTCACTGCCCACGCTATGCTTGGGGATCGCGAAAAATGCATACAGGCCCAGATGGATGAGTACCTCACCAAACCACTGAAGCAAAACCATATGATGCAGACGATATTGAAGTGCGCCACATTAGGTGGCAAGCTTTTGGAGCGAGGCAAAGAAGCTAGACTCTCTGCCAAAGACGACCCCCCAGAGCCGAATAAAAACTCCGGCAGTCATTCGGGAAGCATGGGGGTAGTGAAGAGTACGAAGCGGCCGCCGATGGAAAGTCGGGCCATTACGAGTGCTGGGCCGATCAATGCTGATGGAGGAACGGATAGCCCGGGGTTGGTGAGTGCGGACATGCAGGACCCGATTAGTATGGAGAGGGTAAGTGCTTTCTCTATTCTTTTTTGCGTGCAATGTGAGGGCTAACCATGCTTGTGCAGATCCTTCTCAGGTCACATAGTAGCTAATATGTTGCCTATATCTGTCTACTAAACAAAAGATACACACATACACATCCACGAGTAAGCATCTTCTTTCTCAGCGCGGCGCATGGGCACATCCGACAGCCGGTATATCTGGTGTGCATAGGAGGATTCCGGTTGTCATCCAGGAGGGTTCGGCGTTTGGACGAAGAGCGGAGCGGGCATGCTCATGTATCTCTATAACTTCTCTCACGGCCATGTATGGGACTGGCGGCAAGGTCGCTGGTCGAATAAGGCTATCGGATTACTGCTGGGACATAAATCATGTCCCGAGCCTCGGTGGTCTAGAGCTCTCATGGCTTCATTTATCGGTAGCGATTAGAGCTATCTAGTTTCCTCAAAGGAAGAAATTGATGCATTTCATCATTCTACATGAGTTACAAATCCGTACAATCTACCTTGTACTATGACCACATACACCCACAATCTATGCAAGGTATAAAGCTAGATATGATAATTGCAGTAGCATTAGTGATGTTCCCATTGCATATTAGGGACTTGGCTTTTAGGGGTCATAAGGCCGGAACCTACAGGTATGTGGGCGTGGCCCAAGGTAAGATTACCTAATTAACGGCGCGCCGTATTTCCGCAGTCTTGGTATGAAGGACGCTACATCGAAAGAGGAAGGTATTTCCTGTTCGGCAAGACTCTATCTTCGTTCCCTGAGCATGCCATCGCTAGCTAAATAGTAAATAGTATGAGCACTTTCGTTCTATGTATGACCACTAGATTTTCTAGTTGTTACTATCTCCTCATGTCTCCTTCCTTCATCTTGCACATACGCCATGCTCTTGTATATACGCCATAACGCTCAATCTTGTCTGTAACGGCCTATTGTTATTGTTTTTCCTCTTCTCTACTACTACTCTAATACCATTTTTGTTCGTAATGACGCGAGATATCTTGGCATGGAAAAATAGAGATGCATCTAAACCACCACCGTTGCTGAGATTGAGGTCGTCGTATTGGTTTATTATAAGTGTTATTTGTATTGCTGTCTTTACTGTATGTGCAACTGTTTCCTTTTGAGAGGATCATATAGGAATACGCCGGCTAATTGCAGATATACACTATAAGGATATATTCTTGTACGGGATTGTAAGTCGAGGCAGAGAAGAACGTATAGCTGCCTGTTTCTCTTTGAATTGGTCTGATGACGGATCGCTATAGATTGTCCCAGTCATTCCATTCTCCTTAACAAGCCGTATCGGCATTGCACCGGATGACGGTAGGCACAACCAGCCTGGTACAATGTAATGCATCACCATAATCATTGTCTGCAATATCAATAGTGCAGCACTGGACCTCTGTCCTTTTAGCCGTCTATGGCGCTGCTCTGCTCGCTTCATCACGTACGTCGCCACTACCACCCTGTTCACTCGACTTATTCCCTAATCCACCACCACAGCGATATGCGGCCACTTCGCTGACCACACCGCCTCCCGCCGCCTTCCTCTCCTGATCGGTCTCCTCGCCCTCGCAGGTTCCACCCTCCTCCTTTGTCTCGGCAAATCCCTCGCTCTCCTGATCGTAGGCCGTATCCTGCAAGGCATATCCGCCGCCATCGTCTGGACCGTTGGACTCGCATTATTAGCTGATACAGTAGGGCACGTGAAGATCGGCCAGGCGATGGGGTATGTGGCTATGAGTATGAGTGTGAGTGTGTTGGTGGGGCCGCTGTTGGGGGGTGTAGTGTATGATAAGGCGGGGTATTATGCTGTTTTTACTATGGCTTTTGGGTTGATTGGGGTTGATATCGTGTTAAGAGTTCTGCTGGTGGAGAAGAAGATTGCGAGGCAGTGGGATGTGGATCGATCTGAGACTGCATCTCCAGTGCCTCCTGGTGATGAGAAATTACCTGTGCCAGCCATGGAGGAGCCAGCTATCTTGGCAACACAACAACCTGACGTGACAGCCGAGCTACCTACCGTGGATCCTGAAGAGAAATCTTCGGGTATCAAACACCCTGTGCTCCTCCTCCTCACCTCCCGCCGTCTCCTCGCTGCGCTCTACACTACCCTCTCCTACGCTATCCTCATGACAGCCTGGGATGCCGTTCTCCCCCTGCGAGTACACGACCTTTTCGGCTGGTCCTCCCTCGGCGCCGGGCTAATCTTCCTGCCTCTGATCCTTCCAAGTACGTACACTTCAGAACCATATCTCTTCAACCCCCAGCTTAACCAGAAGCCTGTTCATCACGCACCCTCAACTACCCCAAAGTTCACCCAACGAACTCATCATAATCACCACCACTAACCTCTCACCTCACCACAGCCTTCGTCGCCCCCATAATAGGAAACTACGCCGACACCCACGGCCCCCGCCTCCCCGTAATCCTTGGTTTCCTCCTCGCCACGCCAATCCTCATCCTCCTCCGCTTCGTCTCTCACTCTGGAATCCATCAAGTAGTACTCCTCTGCGCTTTGTTAGCCTTACTCGGTCTCTCTCTCGCCTTGGGAATGACGCCTTTACTCGCGGAAATCACGTATGTGGTCAGCCACAAGGAGAAAACGCATCCGGGGGCATTTGGGGGGAAGGGGGCTTATGCTACTGCTTATGGTGGGTCTCTTTCCCAACTCTATTCATTTTAACAATGACTTGGTTTGATGATGTTATTTGTTTGCTTGACATGCGCAATATGCTTCCAAATTTTCCTCAGAAGGAAGAAGACACTGACTCAGCACTGACTACAGGCCTCTTCAACACAGCCTACGCAGGAGGAATGCTCATCGGCCCGCTCTGGGGCGGTTTCGTAAACCTGAAAGCGGGATGGGGTGCATTGGGGTGGTCGTTGGGTATTCTATGCGTTGCTGGTACGGTGGTTAGTGCGCTGTGGACCGGAGGCTGGGTTGGTGCGGTGTGCAAGAAGCGAGGCGAGGGGGTTGGAGGAGGGGCGGAAGAGGGCGTAAGAATGGAAGGCGAGGGGGTTTGAGAGGGTGGGGTAGATGTGAGATATATGTACATGTGAAATCGATTGGAGAGCAATTGAGGTGTATTATTGATGTTTGTTGGTTATACATTATCTTAATACCTCCACATGACCTCTTCCTCGTTTTCCATCACCTCAGGTATGTACTAGCTGCCCAACGCCTCGCCAAATTCTATGCAGGATCCATCAACCGTTCCCCCAATATCCGTCTTAAGAAGAGTGGGGTCCATATACTGGCCCACTTCGAAAGGTACACGGCTCGAGTCTGTTCGTCTCAACATGCATTTCTCCCCAACGCGGGCTAAGTATAACCCTTTGGTAGCCTGCTCATCAAAATTGCCTGCGTAGTCAACTCTTAAACGGAGTTTGGACAAAAAGTCATCTTGATTGCCCACAACTTCACTATGTAATCACCCATAGCAAGAAACACATGGTTTTTCCCAGCCCCATCATATCTGCAAAAAAGTATGCAGCCCCCAAGCGCTGGTTCCTGCGTCGTGAAGTCGATAATTGCTTTAATAGCGACTGGCTGCCAAAACTCTGGCTGTGTTGATAGGGATATGTAGGGAGTTTGGAAGCTCGTTTGTTTCCCTTCCTAAGGGATGGGTTTCGTTATCCTCGGACTCGTGACTAAGATCAGCAGGGCCTTCTATATCAGTTAAAGCTTCCCCACTCTCACAATTTGCCACCTCACTCATCTCATCACTCGCCTCATCGCCTTTGCTAACGCTTCCTTTCGTACTTTTTCGTGTGCCTCTTCCAGGAGTCCTGGTCCCAATTCTTTAATATGGGTTTCCTGAAGCTCGAGTTTTACTTCCTTCTTGACGTGTTCCCCTTTCTCTTGCCTGACTTTCGTGCTTTTTTCGAAAATGACGCCGCTTCGCTTTGCGCTTCTTTACATCCATGGCGCGCTGGCCCCGTATTCCAGCTGGTAATATATTGTCAGCAGGGATATAAAATCCTGTCCGCTTATCTTCCGTGAGTGGCGTAACCAATGAGATATAGTTAACCTCGGCATCGCATGCTAGTACGAGAGCCCAGACGAGATAGCCATGATCATATTTGAAAGGGCGACATCCAGTGTGGTAACCTATCTATATTAATGCCGCCTGCCCCCCACCACTTCTTCTTTTATCTAACGCGACGTATCACAATTTTACACAATAACTCAAGGGCTTGTTCCAGTATATAGATCTTAACGATGGGGGCCAGATACTTAAGAAAGTAGTTAGTAAGTAATAAGATCAAACATATACGCGCAGCGGGGCCCCACTATCCAGTTGTTCTGGAGGAAATCTTGAGCTCTCCGGAAATGGGCCATGGCCCAAAAACATATCCTTGCTCGTGTCCAGCGCCCATTAAGTATTTTCGCAGTGCTGATAGAGTATCCTCGAAAAACTGGCCATGTCCAGTGTGATGTGATCTTCATAAAGGACTTTACAACCAGCTTCACGGGATAGAGACATGAAATATCTTTCAATGCCTTAGAATCCAGCGCCTTTTTCGCATCCTCTTTCATTTGAAACTGAACTTGCCAAATGTCATCGTTGAGGAGTGTTGACTAGGCTTCCATCACAGTCTTATACTACCATTTTGGGTAATGTTCAAGCCTACATGCGTTGAAACTTCTCTCGTCGTCTCTACCGTACGGGGTGTCGATCCCTTGGATTGAACATTTTCGAACGGACAATTGGAGTAGTGCAACGAGGAGAGAAATTATGATAAGAGATTGGTTCGGCTTGGAGCACAAGGCGCAATCAAAATTGAAGAAAAAGATAGCAATTTGTTCCCCCATAATCTTAACGAAGTAGCTGCAACGAGTTACCCAAGGATGAGTGAGACCATCCAAGCAAACGGTACAAGGAGATTGTGTGTAGGCGACGAATCACTGACTTCGACATACCACGCCACCACTTATCTCCAAGTCAAGGCAACACGGGACCAGATCTAGCTGACTGAGCCTTAGTGGTTAGAACACAGACTGATGATGGTGGGCATTCAACGACGGTCCACTAAGACTGTTACTGTCACAACCATGATCGTTATGGCAGTCTTTTCTCATCTCAATGGCTATCCTCTATTCATCTTCATCTTCATCTTCCTCCATCAATACCTCGACGTCTTCGATCAGAGGCGTCACAACATATCCTCAGACATCCCATTCCCACTTCTCCTTCCCCACATAGATAGGGAAACCGTAAAATTCTCTGTTTGAAAAAGCTATTGTTATAACTAAAGAGCGTTCAAATTCCCCCGTCTAATTGCTCGAGCCCAGGTTTCAGTACTTCGCAGATGTGCTTCAATCCGCTACCATGAGGACCGAGTGTCAGAATAAAGACATTAGCTCGCCTTTTCCTTTCCGTAACTGACAAGCCAGCAAGTATATACCCGGTTTGACCGTAACCAGATATCTTTCCGCTTCAATATTGTTCATTTTCACAAGAAACCCATAGTGCTCGTCCTCGTTGCTTATAAGAATCAGCGCTGTGTCGCTTCCCTGATGTTCTCCTTGCTAAGCACGACTACTCGGTCCTCAAAAGAATCGCTATGGATATACCCTTCTCTCCACGATATCGGACTTTCATCCTCAAGTTCATTTTTGTCATTGGGCCGTGGTAGCGACATGTTTTCGCTTCCGTGATTCTGCACCAATGCGTAAGGATTCGAGTAAGACAGCTACGTTTGTGCTTACAGTGTTTCCCACGCTTGATGTTTTCCATCACCCCAGGTATGTACTGGCTAGCCAACACCTCGCCAAATCCTATGACGAATTCCCTGATATCCAGCTGCATGGTATCAATACCTTAGACTGACACTTTCGAACCCTCAATTGGAGTTTTGCACGGGTACGACATGAGCCTCGGGCTCGAGCAGACAAGGGATTTGATACACAAGACTCTTTTTACCTCCTAAGGGCAATAATATAACGATAAGATCATCCGGCTACTTTGACATACCTTTGTATTAGGAGGTATCACTGTATCTTCCTATCAGGATTGGATATGACTGGTTTCGGCAACTCGTGTGGCGCCCGCTTCGCTGACACGGCTCTTCGGTATTTCTGCGACAGATCTTGTACGGGTTGTTGTACTGTCATCTGGGCGATTGGAGCTGGCTCTCCAAGGACGTAAGTACCCGACACTGCGGATGAGCTCAGTTTCGGAGGAGCCATATGTAAATATCTCGAAAGACAATGTTGCGAAGACTGGTGTGGGTGGTTGAAGACCCAGAACAGGCGATGGTAGTGAGGTTTTAGAAAGGATGGAAGTTTTGGCGGTCTAGAATTATTTATGAGGTAGTTGGAAAATGTGGACAGCTCATTCACTCTACGAGAATGCGATCATTCACGTCGACAGAAGTCCCCCTTCCGTAGGGGCATCGATATTAAAGGCGTTCTCGAAGATGTTAGAATTTCCCCTTCCATAAGGGCATCGATATCTTCCCTTCCCATCTTACCTCTCCCAGCTCAGCCATCTTTCCATGATCAGAAAACCGCATCTTTTAACGTCCACAGTCAGGACTCTATATCAAGCGCAACAGTTGCAACCTCTGTGCCCATCGCCCCTGTTGGATGTGGGTCGGAGTGTTATAATACCACCCGGCCGCGGTGGCAAATGTGGCAGTGTTATAACGGCGTGGAGTTAGATGTGTAGTGAGATTATGGTGGTATATATGCCTTACACTAGTATGCCTAGAGATAGTATGCCTTTTGCTGAGTCGTATTTATATAATTGTATGCTTATGGAAGTGGATGCTTGTATAGAGTCTACCTGTAGGAGTGTCCAAAGATGCCTGTTGGAAGTGTGCTTGTGTTGCCCGTGACGATGTGGTATGGTATTTCGTCTAGTGACGAGACGATGCCTGTTGGGCGGATTGGATTTTTAGCCGTGTGGGTGGATGACTGCGGCAGGGATGGTTGAGGGCTGCTGATATCGCTTCCTTCAGGTAGCCTGTAGGCTTTGTGTTTTTTAAATATGATGCTGCTTGAGGCTTTGATAAGCTTGTTAGTGCTCTCATGTATGCTAGAAGGTCGGACATAACGCTCTCTTCGAATGCTTTGACTGTGAGTATTGTTGAAGGATATATGATGGACTAAGACTCCGAGCTCGCTTGTTTCGAGTGGGATTCCGGAAACTAAGGTAGGATGTTGAAGCATTTCTACTATAGCATTCCCGTAGTAAGGGGGGAGAATAGAGGTTTTGGGTCTGAGGCTTTTCGAAAGGATTGGGGAAATGAGGGAATGCAGAGACGATGTGTGAAATGGATTTCTCTCTACATGAGACGTTGGTAGCACAGCCGACCCGTCCCACCCTATGGCCAAACACTCCCACCATTACCAAGTCACCCTATGTAGCTCAACTACATACTTGAAACCATACAACACCCATTGCGAAGAGCATCGTTGTTGATCTCTTCTCTTGTGCACAGTCTTCACTGTCTTCGCCTTGGTCAATGTTCAATTGGTACTGCCCATTGCCGGTAATCCTTCGAACGGTCCTCTTTGAAATACGGTTGATCGTCGCTCCAAGGTTAATAAGGCAACTGTTGATTTTTCAGTCCTCGTTAGTCGACTTTCTCGCATTTACCACAGCCGTAGTGTAAAAGTTCCCTTTTATCTGGAGTTGAGGTAACGTGGGGGGCGGCATCAGAAGGTAATTTGTTGCACTGTCCGTACTGTAATAAGCCCTTCCGCACGTTGAGTACTTCTTCGTCTTGTTCAGGATCGGTAGCCTAAACAGTTCGACTGCCCCGCTATAGTCAACATTTCATGCTACCAGCAACACGTCTTCTACTATCGATATTTCCTCATTCTCATCTGGTAGCTCGAGAGGGTCGGAGAATCGGGTGGTCTTTTGCCTCTGTCGATTTTAGTTTGGTTCTAGTCTCATTGCCTCCGCCATTGCTTGCCATGTCTTCTTTCCCCAAAGGCACCTTCCGCAAATAAACCTCGCACGTATGTCTTATTCAAGCGGATCCTTTCAATCAACACGCAATTTTTGTTATCATCGGCATATATTAACCAACAGACATAGACATCCTATGTCTGGCCACTTTTTCATGCAAACGTTTCAGCGCTTGTTTTGCATGTGCTGGGCTGCCATATGGTTCCATGAAAACACATACTTGCCCTTTAAAAAGATTCTGGGCGGTATTTAACGCACTCTGCACTCTGCATGAGACTTGGGGGTGGAGTGTTGCATCCGGGCCTTTGAACACGCTATCAGGGCCATCTATGCGCTCCTCCTGGAATCCGCTTACGAGCGCTGCTGCTAGGATGATATGCTTCCTGGTCCAAGATTTTGCAAAGCGGCTGCGTTGCTGAGCTTTACCGCATCTTGTTGCCTGACTTTTCCATCGTGTCCATCCCAACCGCGCAATGAATATCCATTGGCCTATTATTGGGCCATCTGGACGAGCATCAGAATGTTAGAGAAACAGTATCAGTATCGCTATTTAAAACCATTTTGACCTTTTTAGTGGTAGGTCTTGGCTTCGGCAGGTATGAGCTCAAAATATTTATTCATTTTCATCGCAATCCAAGAAGATAAAGGACTGCTTTCCAATAGTGTATATTCATTGCCGCATTGCGACTTGTCCACAGCACAGTCCATTTCGCCATTCTTAGGGAAATAATGCATTTGCTCGAGCCAATGTTCTGCGGCGAACTCTATATTTTTCAAGTATTGTATCTCCATCGAATTTTATGTCGGTATGATGGCTCCGGTTAAAATAATCTAGAGGATCTTCACAAGTCCAAAATTTATCCCCAAAGTCTGGTCTTATTCGCTTTTCGAAAAAGCTAACATAAGGGACTCATACTTTCTGTCCCTTTTATTGACTGGCAGCTTGACTTCCTCTGAAATCCGTTAATCGCGAAGGAATTCGAAGCTTGTACCGATCTTATTTCGGCGAAAGGCCATCCCGTGATGTGCATTCCGACGCTGGGGAGCCAGGTATGATGTACGTACGTCCGGGCTCTCCAGTGCCAGGGACGGTCGCTGATGCGCGACGGAAACATTGTTGTTAACAAGGTAGGAGATGATAAAGTAAGTTCGGCTGTCTAGAGCATTGTCCCTCTCGCTTGTGCAATGGGCGAACAGGGACATTATTTCATCGAATTGATCGGATGACGGTGTCTTTGGCTGACCATCCTGGAGCAAGCTAAAGTTCAGCTGAACATGAGTCGCGGGCTCGTATTGTGTATCTTCAGCGGTATTCGTAGTTGGATACGTTCCAAACCATAGTGGGCTAGGACATCCAATTCCGCATATCCGTTCTTGGCCCATGTTGGATTCATCTTTCGTCGACCGCGGACGAAACCCACAGCTGGGCATATCCCTGGACCCGCTGTTCCATCTGGGATTCTGATAGAGTGAGTGGGTCAAGGGCTGGGGTCTCAAAGTAGCGATCGATACTACAAGAGAAGGAAAGAGAAGGCGAAATTGGTAAAGACGTAATATAGAAATGGGAAGAGAAAAAGATAAGGAGGCTTTTGCGGTTTTATATCATGATGCTAAAGTATAATCAAAGCCATACCCGCCCTCTCGACCGAATATTGGGTGGGGGACTTATTGCCTGTTTTGCATTAGCACTAGAAAAGGTTCAGGAAATCGTGAATATGTGGCTGGAAGGAGTGCAAGAATAGAAGAGCAGGTTTTGGATATGTAAAAGCGCGGCTGGAGGATCCTTAGTACGGGGCAAAGTCGATCTGACTGTCACTGACAAGTGAATGATATTAAATGAATGATTAGATAGCAGCAGAAGTACTTAGCTCATGGGATCGTAAAGGGAAAAGATGAAAGTAAGGTGAGGATAGAATATCTTTTACCCAAAATATAGGAGGTGACTGCTGAGTCAACAGGGCATGTTCTTCAGAAGGTGTAAAATATTACTTAGAAGTTGCGAAACCCGAGGAATGACTGTACCTCTTCGACTGATGCAGGGATTGGCCATTTTGTTACGGTTGTGCAGGTCTTACAAGTCTCTCAGGGGCAGGATCAATAATCGACAGTAACGTCTTGAGGAATACGGCACTCAAACCATTGCTGCCAGGGTTTTTCAATGGAATTCCCCCGTGCTCCATTGTAGATGATGACTTCGTAGAGGTCATGCAGCTGCTTATTTTCCTGTAGCTGTGGGAAATGGGTCATGAGTGTATCTGAATCGAGGTTGACCTCTTGTAGTGTTCCCTCGAAGTTGAACGGTTCGGGAGGTTCGCTTGTGGTCAGGCTCATCATAGAGAATGATGATTCGTCCGGAGAAAGAAAGTAGCTTGGACAGACCATTTTTTAAGCATGGAAGATCCTTAATATCTTCTATCCTTCAAGAGTTGTGCGGGTCCATAGCAGTTCCGGTTGGGTTGACTATAGTACCTTCCCGCACGAATACTTTACGTGCGTCACCGGAAAGCGAAGTGTGGGCCGCAATTGACTTGAAAAATTGTCGTATTCTAGCTCTTGACTTTATTGTTTTCCGTAGCTGTAGAAAAGATGTAACCTCATCTGCTAGTGGAATTTTTGGCGGCAGGCATAAACTGCAATATATTCCTTTCAGATCATCTAATAGTGTACATCGATCGCTGTATGGCGGTCTGCTCTTGTGACGCCAGGATGTTATCACGTGTCTCGAATGGGCTCGTCTGGCCCACTCGAGTTATATCGTTCTAGGCGTTCCGTTGATTGATGAACCACACAAGATCTGGATACCATATATATATACTCATGCTGGGTCTTCCACCACTTCCTCCAAGTTACTTCCTCCCACAGTTATACTATGCTCTCACCGTGAAAAGGGGTATTCGAATCGGGCGGTCCACCAGGGGGTTTGCTTCTGAAAGAAGCTGTGCATCGCCCAAAGACTTTCCGGTAGTTTACATCGATTGCTGTATGGCGGATTAAGATCATGGGCGTGGCGTATTGTCAAGAAGTCTTTAAAGCGCTCGTCTCGTCCACTCCAAGCCTAATCATCATAAGCTTCCAGGTAATTGATGCACCACACAAGTTCATTATGTGCTCCAGACCTGCTGGCAGGTCCGTAAGAGACCTGTACTGCTCCTACGGATAGTCATGATTGGTGTAGGCTCCTTCGTTCGTCTAAGAGTGTCCTCAAGATAGCACCAAGTACCATGGATGTCAGGAGTAATGCAATGTCCCTCATCGGAAGATTGGTACAAGTAGGTGTAGATCATGCTCCTCACTTCCAAGGGGAGTTTCAGAAGCATTTTGGATGATGAAAGTTCAACTCCATATATATATACTCAAACTTGCTTTCTAGTCGTGAAGTCCAGCTTGTACCCGATATGATCTTTGGTCATAAATCGACTTGATTAGAGCCCTTTGCTTCTCCCTCAGATTTCGTTGAGGCTTTGAAGTTTTCTTAGAAGTGAAACGGCTCAACTAAAGACTCTTACCATAGACGAGATCATAGACGAAGTCAGCGTATGTGGCCTTTGAGGTATTGTCTCTTGAGAGCCTCAGTCCAAATTTCACAGCGAGTGTCATCTTGGAAACCACGGACCATGTCCTTATGAGTTTGCCGACGGTTTCCATATTTATCGAATAGTACTAAGTCTTGGAACTCATCGGTACAATGTCTAGAGAGCAATTTGAAGCCTGATTGACGACGATAAGGAGACCCACCAGCGAACCACTTAGATGTGTCTGCCTCCATTTGATAGACCGAAATTTGTTGATGGTGGCGTACAAGACCAATCCAATCGCCTTCCATCCCGGGACAGGACTAATTGGCGTAGAGGTAATACGAAACGGCACTGTGTGCGTGATGTTGGCGGCGGGGTCTCATTCCTCTTGCGTTTCTTCCGGAGGCTTGGCATCCAGAGAGTCCACATATCGGTCTCTCATCATCATCTCTGGACATATCATGCTAGGGTTGAATTGCAACAAAGTCGGAAGTGTTAACGCCCCTGTTTACTGTCAAGGTAAAAGTCTAAGACATTGGATATAGGCTGGAGCTATCGAGGCAGGCCTACCAACGCCAAAGACGCTCCTGATCGGAGTCTGGTTCTTGTGAGGCCTCTGTGTCCTGTTGCTTTGTTCATGTTATGGTAGGATATGTCAATTATTCACCCTCTATGAATGTCCAAATTTAATGGGAGATTTGTGATGAGGAGAATAATGTTTGGGTGGAATTCCAAGGGAAGGATATCTCAACAGAAAGTGTGCGGCAACTGCTGCTTTTCGGTGGTCCGCGTTATTGAGAACGTGCTCACATGAAGGGTACGGATTTGGCGTATTCGACACATTCAGCGGGCTGAAGGAGATGAGAGTGAGGGGAACAGAACGAAGCTTCTAGGATAAGAGTCTCAGAGCAACCACTGCCAGCGTCCATATATCGATCTTGAAATTATCAGCTTCGGCTATAATCAATGAAGGGTTTTTACTTCCTTCGAATCAAGCCGTTTCTCTGGCATGCTGACGATAGGACGTGTTAGGTATGAGAATCGATCTTCAATCTTCGTACGATGTTAATGTAGAGACTAGACATAGGCGGCGTCTTCTTAAGTATTGTGGATCTTCAATAGTGAAGTGGAAAAGAAGTTTTATGATTTGGATGAAGGAAAGAGAAAGAAGGTTATGTCACTATTAACGAACCTTTTGACCCCAAGGTGTTAAGAGCATTTGAAAGTCTTTTCCAATTAATCTCATTCACGCATTCTGAGCGATAGAAGCGCTATACGCACAGTGAGTGCCCTTTCACTCCCACTTCCGTCATCCGGGAGGCCGATCGTTGTCGACCTTCGTTCGAACCTTGTCCATTGTGGATCTTTCCCGTCTTTTTGTCGAGGTCGGCAGTCACGTTCGGATGAGACGCTTTCCTGAAGGTTTGGCATTTGTGAGGAGGATGCAATATTGTCCGCAGAATGAACTCGGATGGATTGTTACTTGGCTAATGCCTTTGACGCCCATGACGAAGTGTCATCATCACAGCGGTGCCCTTCACGTGAGAAATTTTGCGTATCAGAATGTACCGTAGAGAGGAGTTTCAATATTGTCGGTGCTTTAGAGGCGAGGGACGGTCGAGCCTAGAATGCATTAGATCATCTGCTTGACTGCTTTCTTTCGGAAGAGTGGGTTGCGGGGAAGAGTGACTGTGCGGTCGACACTGGGGGCACCACGACCAGCACCACGGGCAGCACCACGGGCAGTACGACCGCCACCGCCACGACCATTATGGTCTTCCCTATAAAGGTAAAGAATCAGTATTTGTCAATATGGAATTATTCTGCCCTTCTAATATTGGAAAAAGGATGAATTCACTGGTTGCCTGGCTTCTTCACCCCCCCCTTCTTCGGCCTTACGTGCTTTCCTCTCATGCTTGGCTCGATTGGCAGCAGTGCGTTGCTCAGGGGTCAGCGAGGCGTCCAGTTGCCAGGCATAGTGTGGTATGATATGATGCATAAGATTATCAAAGATAGATAAGATGATCAAAAATGGATAAGATTGTTAAAGATGGATATGATTATCAAAGATGCATATATCAAATTGCAATCTTAGAGGTGACTGGAGAACCCCCTCTCTCAGGGCTTCCTTTGTCGGCCTCGGAGATTGGTGCTAGGTCTTTCGTAGTCCAAGGCTGTCCTCAGATGCGGCAATAGATAGATAATAGAAGAGCAATCATCTTTTCAACCTAATTGAAGGAGGCCACCTACTTCTCATCATGACGGTTCTGCGGCCTCTGATTTGAAATCTATCCGAATATCCGCGGAAGATTGTTGCTGATTGCAGCGCAGCTGGCGAAGAAGTCGGAGGGGCGCCATTAGAGGAGGGCAAGGGGGTACCGATGGACAACGACACCACGCCAAAGGTGGTAGCATTCACAAAATAACCTGAAGGGTCATGCTCCCCGGAAGAGGAAGTCGGCGGCGCCGACTGCAGAGATCTTTTCACACTCAGGAATATAAATGCGGCCGTCACACTCGGACTCCACTTGCAGTGACGCTGGGTGTAAATTGACTGTTAAAACAATGTCCTCGATATCCGTCTTCAGTTGTGCCTGCGTCAATGACAACACATTTGCATAGAAGGCTTGTCAGAATTTGAGTTGCTGACGAGATTTTTGGGACGTTCCATAGAGAGCTTTAAATATTATTTTATTAGGCACCGCAGATGCCTTTCTTTTTCGTACCCCGGGGGGTTTACTGGCTGTCGGTCCAGGCGACGCCATAATGTATGGTCAGGTGAAGAAAAGGTTCCGAAATCCAGGGGAGGCGATCTAGAGGTGATAGTCAATGTGCTTCTGTTCTTCCAGCTCTTTCTTACGAATTAAATGCTCCATAACGCCGAGGTTCATAGTAGAAAAGGCTGTCATGTCAGCGCCTTTAGCATTCTCCTCGACTTGCTTATCGAGCGTGTGTTCATTTGCTCTTACTGATCTGTAGGAAGGCATCCCAAATATATTATTGTGACCCTTTCATGCCAATTATCCCAACAGATATTAGGGTCCAACTCATGACAATAAAAAAGGGATCCCATAGCGACTTTGTTTGCTGTTCCAAGATAGACTCCCAAGGACCGTGAAATCTGGCCGATTTTAGCGGATGAAATGAGGAGGGATTCGGCGTGTTGGTTCTTGAATAGGAGCCGTGTGGGGTTGTGCTGCAGCTGGAGATGTGCTGGGTTGTAACGCACGAAGGTGAGGGACTACTCGGTGTGTTGGTGGTTCATCAATCATGACCCACGCAGGAAGTAGCTCACCGATGTTCATGTATATATATATGCAGCTGGGGTATCTGAAGAGATGAGCCTCGTAGGAGCCGGGTGTAGCATTAACTTTGTGGGCTTGAGATTCCTGAATCGCCGGAACACGCAATGCCAATCGGCCGAGTTTTCCCTTTGCCATCATTGGCTACGGCTGAAGGGATCAAGTTTGAGGCACACGCCTCATGCACTTTCCGGTACGCTTCGGCCTGGAGGGCCGTCATGTCGACTTCGACGGTCGTGATGGTGTACCGGAGCATATGGGCCCCAATCCGAACGAGTGGCTTGCCTGGCAGCTGCACCTGATATCAAAAGATTCGTCCAGAACCTTCTCGTGCTTTGCTGCATTTTCTGGACCGGGTGCGACATTGAGCAATTCCTTCAGATCGCGGCAGATCTGCTGGGCGAGGGAGCCCCACTGGTAATCGGAAACATGCTAACGATTTTGCTCGCATGCTGTTTCCACCCACGAACGCTTTTTCTTGGGTGACATGCCACCTCCTTTGTTTCCCCTAGTTGTCGGCTCAACTGCCATGAGAACTTGGTGGACCATTCCATTAGGAAGACGTAGTGTATTCCATAAGGTTACCGCCACCGAAGGAAATGGCCACCTCTGATATGGCACTCATCAGTTGCACCGCGAAGTTGACCCTTAAGGACCTCGAGCATGCATAAAACGGATGAGACGAGCTTCCTTCGTACTGAAGCAGACCCATTAATCTCTAACAGGGTCCAGCAAGATGATAGACCTCTTCAGTTTCTCTAGCAGAGGTACCACCATCTACCGCAACGAAAGCAGCACCTTGTTCGAAGGTGCATGTCGCTGCCGGCCAAGCGATGATCACAGGCACTTTCGTATCTTTGCTCGCCGTTTCGAAGTGTAAAGCTCTATTCCTCAATGACGTGCAGGTGCAGCGTATGACATGAGCTTCTCTGGGTACTCTATGAGTCAGTTCTCCGCGTTGCTTCTTGTAGGTCTCGTAATATTTGTTGTCGATATTGCCGTTGTTCTATACAGCGTTTTCAAAATGAGAAATGACAGCTCTTCAACACCAGCAGTCGTTCCGCATCAGTCTGGTGAACATGGCGCAGCTCATAACATCTCCAACCTGCTGAGCCATGAGCGACGTGGCCAAATGTGGCGCGAAGACAGTATATTCAAGGCTATTGTGGTCATCTTTTTCGAGCTTGCGGTGAAGTGACGGCACAGTAAGAAGCTTGGTGAAGAAACTGGTCGAGTGTTCGATATTCCGATTTTGCCTGGCCAGTGATTTTAGATGTTGCACTTCCAAATGTGCTTCATTAATGTAATACTCCTTCCCTGATCAGTCTGCTGGGTTTTGCGCAGAAACGAATTGCAAACAGCCAGTACAGGTATCTCGCTCGTGGGCCCGCTCGCCGAATTAAACTCGTCTTGAGTAGAAAATGATTGCCCAGTATATGGTGAGTCGATGCCGAGAGAGTCGGCAAACAAGCGGACTTACATCGCGAGAGCCGTATACCACGTTGGTCTTGAGTTACTTTTTCCAGGACTACTTCTCGAACGCGGTTGATCATGGCACTTGGATTCCAACTTCAACCTGAAGCCCATCAAGAAGTTGACTGAAATACGCTTGCTAATACTCCCTGATTGCTGAAAATAGATATATAAAGGTCCTCGAGGCCTACTCTTCTGTCTACTCCATCAGGATCCTGTGCGGTCTAATCTTCGATCAGTCCCAATATGACGACGCCATTGGTCGGGTCGAACCAATTGATGTATATGGCGTCTCTATGCGTGTTGGCTCGTGGGACTGCTTCGATATACTCAACGTGGGAAAAGGCGAGCGAGCCCCCGTCTTTGAGTCTATCATTTGAATGATCTTGTTTATGCGTGAATATTTGGGGTGATGTATGGGAGACCAATAGCGAAGCCCGTTAGAGACACAACTCAGGTGGTGATCGTTTGAGATCGAGATTGAGAGACTGGGAGGCGGACAAAGCCTTTCGCAACAGCACCGCCTGAGGCAAGACAGGCTTGAGAAATACCCGTAGGTATGAGGCAGGTACGCTTTGTAGAGCGGAGGACGGCCACGATCATGAAATGTACGACTTTACGCCAGTGGAAGAGTAATGTCACACCGGGTAGTGAATCGAGTGCTTTATGTCGCATGGAGTTTGCTGGGAATTATTGGAATGCATTCGGTAATTTGGCCTGGTAGCGTGTAGACTCGGTATTCCATATGCTCGAGGAACAGGTTGACCTTTTCTCAAGGTAGGAAGACTTTAATAACTCGAAGAGCAGGTTGGCTTTTTGCGAAGCCTCTTTCCTTTTTGTAGAATGCTAGCATAGGCCTATTCAAAGAGTCATGAGACTTGAGTGAAAGGCATTGAGACGAAACAGCCGATTGAAGAATGTATCGTGACACGGAAATCCAGAGTCCATAAAGGGCTGCTCAATGATTGTCTGCAGAATGTAAATATGAGCGTTTGCGAATCGATAGGAAGGAGTTAATAAATATGGTGTAGATATATAATGCATAGCGGTCACAAGTAGAAGACGTGGCTCTGAACTTCCCTGTGAGGCGACAACGATCGCTATGCACGTGCAAAGGGGTGATGGGTAAAGAGGAAGAGGGGAGGGAAATATTGCAATGCCTTATATATTATAGGATGGAGGAAGGAAAGTCTTTTCGAAACGTGAATAGTGCATCGAATTTGGAACGCTCCAATGTAGTCTGACAATGAATGCTTGGTTGAATAGTGAAAAGATCATTTCGTATCGAGCAGGGTTCACCTGTTAATTCTCTTACAATGAATGCATGCGACTAATCGACAGTATGAATCGTTACGCATGAATTCACAGGGTATCAAAAAACGAAAACACTTCTCCGGGCCCAAAAAGAAATGAGAGAGCGTGTTGGATAACGAGCTTTCCTTAGCCTTCACCCAGTGACTCCTGCAGTAGCGCATCGTCTACATTCACAGCCTCGATGTGCGAAGAAAGTCTGTTGTCGGCTTTCCTGCCACGCGTAGATCCCCCTTGCTTTTTGTCTGCCAGTCTCTCATCAAAAGTACTGAGTACATCCTTGGCTTTAGGATTACCACTTGAAGCTGCTGGCGCGATGCCCCACATTCCAAGCATCCAACCACCCATCCGCTTACCAAGCGTAGACTTCTCAGGGGACGATACATCAGCTGTGTTTGGGCTTGTTGAGACTCCACCAAGAAGTAAGCGATTGTAGTCACTGCTGTTGTAGCCTCGTGTCCGGTTGGCACGGTAGGCAAGTGCTTCAGTAGAACTAGTGACAGGAACCGCAGATGCAGTGGAACCACCTAAGGAGGTTCGAGGAGTGAAGCCATGATTGCCAAGATACTGTGAACCCTTGCCTCGTAATTTGGGAATGTCGACGCCCCGGCTGGATAGTAAACTTTCATGTGAAGAGGCTCTATGTAGCCGAGGCCGCTGCTGCTGCACTGATGTGTGAATGTCGCTGTTTGAGCCCGCGTTTGAATCATCCGCCAAAGAGCACCTTACGGAACCGTCTTCTGGTTCTTCCAATATGGTGCTGTGCTCCAACAGTGGGAAATTGGCATTGTTCATGTAGTCATCTTGGAAATCAAGATCTGCCGCTTCTAAGACATCAGCAATGCTTTGTGAACCTTTAGAAAGAGGCTGTGCTGAGAGACTTCTGATAGAGACATCCGAGTCACGTTTGGGCCGTCTGGGATACAAGTACGGCGATCCCAAAGTGGTGGATCCGGGAGTTGTGGGTCGTGATGAGTCCATGGCGTCGTCCATGCGGTCAAAGAGTGACATGTTGTGGAACACGGAGCTTGGAGAGCCCGGAAGCGAAGACCCGGCACTTGACGAAGGGGCTTGCGATGACTCCATCGACCATTTATGGGCATGAGAGGATTGTGAAGCGGGAATGGTAACGGAAGTCCGCGACAGAATAGTGGCGGCGGATGAAGCTGGCGTAGGCCCCATCCTGGGGGAGTTGAGAATTCGAGGGGTGTGTACACCAGTGATCGGCGTCCGAAGGCCCATTGTGGTGATATTTCGCCGCTTTTTTGGCCTTCCCAATCCCACAGCTTTCTCCCTAGCTATCTTAGCCACCGGGGCAGCGTGGTAATGATGATGTACATGGAAGTCCGGGGTGATCTCGCTAGGCGTTTTAGTAATTTCACTGTTAAGATCTTCAATGAAGCCTCTGCCCGTCGAAGATGATGCCACGGGTTGGTGAAGCATCATTTGTTCACGGAGGTTCTCCACTTCCTCATTAGACCCCATCAGCAACTCTCTCAATTCAACAATGCCCATCTGCAAATTGGCATTGTCCTGAAGAATGTCTTTGACAAAGTGGGACACCACGCTGTTGCCACCATTCTTCTCAAGTGTTGTTGCGGCCGCTGCTCCTTTCAATCGTCCTGCTGCACTCTCCAGCTCCCTCTCAACCGCTCTTCGTCTCTCAAATCGCGCCACAACTTCGATATGCCTTGCGCGCTCTTCCTTCGCTTCCCTCTCTATCCGATCGATTTGCTCTTGCAGGTCGCCAATGGTACGCTCAGCGCCCTTCCATCGCTGAATAGCGGTACGTTCCAAATCCTCCGTGGATTCCAACTGCTTTTGAAGCTCATCCTGTTCCTTCTCCATAGCAGCGAGCTGCGCCTCAAGTTGTGAGGTTCTCGTGGCCAGGACAGTCAACCTGTCTAGCTCTCTCCGGGTGGATTCGAGAGTAAGTTTGAGGGACGATATTTCCGCATCAGCGTTGGCGACGGTACCATTGAGTTCTTCCAGTTGATCCAGCAGATACCGATTCTCTTCTATTGTCCGAGCGTTCGCTGCCTCCACCTCTTTCTTGTCCTTCTCCAGCTTGTCGATACTCGCTGCCATCTTGCGGCGTTCGGCCTCTGCTTCCGCCATGTAAGCCTCATGGCGAGATAGAAGAGCCTGCAAAGGGAAGGTTAGCGACATCTCTGTAGCCAGCGTGCGAATCTGGGCCCCAGCACTTCGAGGCATCTTGCTCGAAGATCTCGGAAGTACGGACAATTGTCAAGAACGAAACACGTCGTGCTTCAACAAAAGTCGCTTGAATTTCACAAGAAAATCGGTACGAGGGTTATTCTTGGGAGTACCACAGATTGGACTGCAACCGAAATGAGAACTTACTTGACCTATTTGAGCGGCACTCTGCAGGTCTTTCTCAAGCCCCTCAATTGCTGCCTCGTTGTGTTCTAAATATGCGCACTGCTCTCGGCCGCAACAGCAGGTGGCCGGGCGCTCCATACCACGCATTCCACCAAGCGGTTGCGACAGGAGTGAATCAAGAGTAGCGGAGGCCGCTGAGGCGACCGGCGGTGACGACATATTATTGGTGTGACCTCGCAGTGGTAGGCTCACGAGGCTTCCCCATCTCTTCAGTGTTGTCACGCACTTATCAGAGGTCGAGTGCTGGGAGAAGGGGAGGGTTACAGGATGTGGAGCGCATGTTTGGGAGTTGCGTGACGCTGGAGCGATGATTCGCCCAGCCACCTTTTCCCACCACGCCAAGTCATATGGTAGGCAACGACAACATCGTCATAGGAACTATATCTCCAATGATATCGCACATTACAAGAATAAAGGCTTACTGTACACGTACGTCCTTAGTATCCATATCATTTCATTTGCGGACTTCGACCGCTTGCATGTTGACTCTTGATAACACAACTGCTGCCCTTATTGCATACCAATCCTATGCTTCTTCTACGAGTCGAAGTCCAGACTAATCTGCCATGCGATATATTTATCAACATACATACTAAGTGCTGTAGGGTAGCGGCGTGACGCTTTCGCGGTCACTTAGGCCCAACCCAATAACTGTCCATCCAGCCATCTTTGTCGTAGCCATGCCAAAAGACCATCGCATCATCTCAGGAGCTGAAGCTCGCTAAAGTTTGAACATATACTTCAGAGATGCTTTCCTTCTGGGGTCTTGCGGATGGCTGTGTAACGTATACGCGTGCGGGCTCCTTTTGTCTCGCTCCGTTTGCCAGGACACGGCTCTCCTTGTAAACAGCAACACCCCCCGCATGAAGGCATATCCGAAGGGTCGCTGGATTATCTCGTTTACACTGACAATCATTGATTCAGATCAAGGGCTTCCCCCAACCCTTTGACCTCCACCAGCCCCGTCGTGTACATTTTGCACCTTCTTATACTCTTCCTCGAGCGCCCTCTGCATCTCAAAATCCGCCTGCCGTTCTTTCTTGATCCTTTGTTGCTCCATATCTCGTATGACACCAGCATGCATTGCCTAAAGTTAGATAGTAAGCAAGATGTAGACGAAGATCAGGACGTCGATCCAGATGTTCTTACGGCTTTCTCCGCTTGTTGCTGGTAATGGACCATGATCACAATGCCCATGGCTCCGAGAGAAGTCCCAGCGAGAGTGAGTTTGGCAGCTCGGGACATGCTATAGTTGTAGACGATATGTGCGTAGACGAAAGGATGATGCAGGATGAGGATCAAACAAAGCGACTTCGCTTGGCGGAGCCAGGGTCTAGAAGCTCCGACTACAGCTCGGAAATGCAACCTTTTGCACTCTCTCAATTAGATTTAAATTCTAACAGCAGGCATTTGCTATCATGGTAGGTCCTTGGGTCTCGAGAAGCTCTTGAGTACTTGCTAATTTTCTCGAAAGTCTGCACAGAACTCCAAAGGCATCCAAACGCTCCTAGATGTATGTCTACACTTCACATCCCACATAAACCCACCACTAAAGCCCACCCAAGGCCGAGAGAGAAGCCCAGAAAATAGTTCAGAAAGGTATGTTCCGCTCGCATCAATGCTATTATGTTCTAGACCAACTAACACTTCTTAGCGCGAGAATGTACCTGTTCCTCCCCTCCCAACACAACCTCTCACCCTCCTAACCCTCCCTCCCAGACCGTTCCAAAAGAGTCAAAGACGCCAAGAACGAAGCTCAAAAAGAAATCGAAGAATACCGAAAAAAGAAAGACGACGAATTCAAAGAATTCGAGAAGAAGGTGCGATGCTCCCATCTCCTCAATAATCACACATGAATAAGTGAGAGAGAATATGGATTAATACATATGGTTCTGGCAGCATACAAGCGGCAACAAGAAAGCCGAGCAAGACGCTGATAAAGAGGCGGAAGAGCAATTGAAGAAAATTAAAGAGGCGGGGAGTAAGACGGGAGATAAGGTTATTGAGGAGTTGCTGAGGGTGGTAACGGAGGTGAAACCGGAGGTTCCTGATAGGGTTGCGGCACCGCCGAAGGCATGATAGATGGGGACAGAAGGTAGGGAGGTTGTGGGTGAGGAGCAGAGTGTGGGGTGTACGATGGCGTTGTAAGGGTTGAGATAGATACTGGCATGGGTCTGCTCTGTACAGTGTGTGCACCAATGGAAATAACTTCAGTTGTCCACCAGTGGAAAGATCTCCGATTGAAAGGGGGAACGGGGCTTGTTCACTGAGCTTAACACCGGTTGGAGAAACGCAAATGTATGTGCTGAGCTCTTAGCCTCATATATCATATCGACCTATTACCTACAAGAGCTTGCAGCATGAAGAGAGACGTGGCCAACACGGCAGCCAAGCACTGGTCATACTAGGACATCGCTACAACTTCCAAGCCATGCATACATATCCCTGTCCCTACATCCAATGAACGCCAGCAGCAGCCCAGCTGTAACATGAAGCTGGCAAATTCCCCTCGTCCTCTTCTACTCTCTCTTGAAAGCACAACCATCCCACCTCCCCAACCACAAAAGCACCACACAAAACCCCTGCACTTTCACCATCCTCGCCCTCCTCTCCACCTCCCTCCCCGCTTCCTCCCTCCCCCACTGAACAACCTCCCCACCACCCCTCTACCAACGAAACCCCTTGCCTCGACCCAATTCACATCGAAGACGGCCACCAGACACCCCGATGAGAGTGATAACCGCCTTGTGGTTGCGTAAACCCCGTTGCGGGTTTTTCCTTCCAGAAACTGCTCTGTGGCCGGATCAGTACTATTTCTTGACTATGGAGGTACGCTAGGTGGATGGGGGGATGGGTCCATTGTTGCATTTTTCATGAATGGATCTAGGAGTATGATAACATGCCCTTTCTCCTCTTCGTCGATCGTAGTCCTGTGTTTGTGTTGGATTTGTGAGCCTTTTAACTAATTGGAACTGGAGAACCAGGTCAGTACCTTACCGTGGAGGAAACGATGGGGCTGATGATGTTTCCCCCACGTGCTGAGAAACCTGCTGAGCGAGGGTTTGGGATCGAAAGGGTTGATGGCTGGATATTGGGGGTGGGATGGACTGCCTCGACTGTGGGGCGGGTGAACTCTAGTGGTTTCGGGACTGATAGTGAGTGGAGCAAGGGGGATTCATAGCCTATGTTCTTATTCTGCGATGCTGCGTTCAGTCTTTACGTTAAGAAAAGTAGCTACACACATCAAAATCAAATATACACGTGCATAGAATCGGAAATTGCGTTGACACCCAGCTCGCTCAAATCCAGATTGAAATTCTTAAATACCCAATCGTCATCATTCATCAGCCAGCGTTTCATCAGATCGTCTTGAAATCGTAAAGCTTGCTCTGGTGCATGAATATGTTCATCTCAAACGATGTGACCATAGTAGAACGGCGCTTGCACTGGACGCCAAAAAAAGACAGATAAAAGAAAGCAAGCATCGACAGTACCGGCGGAATAATTGATTATGGTCCAGACATGTTTGAGATGATCACCTCCGTCGTAGAAAGATCGTATACCAGAACCCATAGATGTAGCAAGTGTAGCTCAGATCCTGGTCCAATGATTCAAAGCGTTCGCGCCCTTTAGAGCGACATTAGATATCAGAATTCTCCCCGCATTTTACTTTCTTTTGGCCCTTTTTCGCAGCGTTTGTGACAGCGACTTCCACTCTGCTGTGAAGTCTCTTCCGTGTGGTTCTGGCTGCGATCTCAGCCCTGATGAAACCACCCATCCATGGGTCTGTCTGTGTGTCTTTTCTTACAGGGTCGCAATAATACTGTATGGTATCAGCCCACTCGACGATACCAACACCGTCGGAGTCCACCACTTCAGAATTCTCACAATGGTCGAACAAAGCTCTGATATACGTCTTCTTTTCAACTTCTGTATGCACTTTAATGGACGTTAAGGCAATGTGAAAGACTGTCGTGTAATGCTCTGGCCTTTGGTGTCTTTTCCACCAGCTGCTGTCATCGCGCGAGACACGTTGACATATATTGGCTCCGTAGTTTAGCATTAAGGAAGTGTATCTGCTGTTCCAAGTATATGAATAAGTGTTAGAGTCCAGTATATAAAAGGTCCATGGCGTACTTTGCCCAAAAGCCTGGTTTGGATCTGCCCCTTTCTCGAGGAGAAGTTGCATAACCTCGTCTTGATTTGAAGAACGATGTCCGCCGTCGACTGCGTAATAGAGCAAAGGTCGCCCAGCCCTTTGAAACAATCTCTGGCCTTCCTTCTCAATGGCTTGGGAGACATATAAAGTCAGACAATAGTAGACAGCCAGACGCAAGACGTCTGTATGCCAATCTAGTTGAAGCTCCTTATTCTGAATGAAGTAAAAAGAGCTAGCCCATTCTTGCCATAGCAGGGAGCATGCTCTATCTAGTTCATCAATGAAAAGGGTGTGGGCAGAGCCAGTGGCGCGTTCTGCATGTTTAGCTCGCGTGAAGAATATCCTAACCACCCCCTGCTTATTATTACAGCTCGCTTGCCCGAGCCTTGCCACCAGAAAGGGTGGCTTGTGTTGCGGATCCGTCTTTAGCAGACGCAGGGCCATTGCCATAAGGGCTACTTCTGGATTTCTTATAAGGTTGCGATCTGCCTTAGCCACCATTTGGCTGAAGATCTCAGTGTTAAGGATATACTCTACACAAGTTCGGTGCAGGAATGTTACTTTGGCTTCGCAAAGATTCGATGTGTCATCGCAGTGGACAAAACCCCGGCAGCAGCTCTGTATACGTCGTTTCATTGCCGCGCATTGTTCCTCTTGACTAGGGGCGTCATTGCCACGGAATCCTTCTTCGAAGTAAGCTTCCTCGGATATTGCTGTTGAAGGGTCTTTCATGGCGTTATGAATCTTCCACAGAGTGTCCGCTCCGTAGTGAGGGGGAAGATACTCGTGGGCATTTGTTTTGGCCACTATCTGCAGCAAATTTATTGCTTCATGTAAGCGGTTTTGTGGTATTTTAGCCACAATGCGCTGGTAAAGCTGCTCGAGGCCTTCTGGTAATCTGGCTACTTCCCGGTGGAGGTCGCTAACTTCAGCTTCAGCTTCAATAGCCATGACAAGCTGTGTAACTACGAGATTGACCCAAAGGAAGACACCCTCAGCCTTCCGCACGACGCTGTCGATAAGTTCCTGATCGAATGTGGCTGTCGTACCATCTGGTTGGGCAGCCATTAGCTCCCAGGCGGCTTTCAATCTTTTAGCCACATAGGATAGTATATCTGGGTCGGTGAAACGGTGGATTGCCAGGCTTGGATGAGTTGATAGCCGGAGTTGGATATCAACCTCCGCGCGACTGGCGATGCATATTCTGATAGATAGCTTGCTGCCCTTTGAGGACCCCACAAGATCCTTCAGAAAGTCCAATTGATCTGCATGGCTTCCTTCGCACTCATCAAAGCCGTCGATAAACAAGACTACTCCAGCATTGACTGGAAATTTTAACAGGATGTGCTGAAGAGCTTCCTGCAGGGCCTTTTGTGCCCATGGCTGTTCTCTCGTCTGTTTCATATATGGCTCAAGTATCTGTATGAGCACGGAAGACGCCGTCTTGCTAATACTATGAGTCTCTTCAAGGAGCGAATACAGAAATGCACGCAAGAACGACACAAAAGCCTTCTCTTGGGGATCCCCGAGCTCGTAGAAGAAGTACGAGATAAGAAAAGTTGGGATTGGAGTCTTGGACACCAACTCTTTTGTACGCTCATTTTCAGTCAAATATTTCATGAGCGTTGATTTTCCTGAGCCTGGTTTTCCTGATATCCAGAAAATGCAGTCATCAGATCGTAGCCAATCCACAAAGCCGGGCTCGGAACGCTCAGTACTCCAAATCCATTGGAAGCTCTCTGTATGATTCTCTAAGCTTTCATACCGCCGGGGGTTGCGGCAATAACATCGTAGACTGTCCAGGAGTGCTGTTAGGCAGTCAGCTTATCAGACCATTCACGCTTGCGTAAGCATCTCTCTACCTTCATAAGTCCGCTCGGCTTTTGTATTTACTGGATATTGGAATTAGATCATACGAGTCGACGCAAGACCATACATACGTGGTAAACCAAAGCCCAGCATTTCTGCTACCTCACATAATTCGAGAACATTGCCTTCGACTAATTTATAATTCTTAGCGTCGGTCTGAACGTTGGGGTTGAATCTACACATGTCGCCGTGTGTTGCTTCGAGCTTGACCTGATTTTCACGGTCTCCGGAAAGCCCTAGAACGGCAGACGTTCGAGGCACGATCTAAGATCGTTAGCAAACGGTTATAATGATAGATCAAGAATGAGACACTCACATTACCGATACCCTCATAGAATGTCACTATTTTGTAATGATCAAGCTGATGCCTCCACTGAGTCTGCAAGGAGTCTGAGAATAACGAGCCTTTCTTTAAAGCTTCCATGATGTCGTTTGAGGTAATTCCTGGCAGAGACTGCGCAATCCTAACTGAGGCTTTTCCGAGGGAGATCTTCCAGTCGTCGCCGGGTCCGCCATGAGGCGTACCGAAAAATACCAGCCCATATCTTTGTGCTTCAGCTTGAGAATTCTTGTAGTATTAAGTGGACACTTACGTAGCCTCTTGAATGTCCCGATATGTAGGATTATTGAAGGCATTTACAAGAGCCTTTGAGCTTCAGCTCCTGAAGCCAGCTTCCTAGGCATAGATATTTACCTGCTTGATCAGGATTCCTCCCAGACTATGTCCGAGCAGTAGCAAGGGGCGCGTCGGATCCTTCACAGCATGTCAAACGGTACGCAGCATTTGACGTGCAAAATACCAACCTTTCTTCTCTCGAGACGGAGGCACTCGAGAAATTGATTCGCTTCTTCCAAGAACCGCCTTTGCGAACTACCAAAGACTGGGCTCGAGTTGTATTCGTATAGGAAAATACGAGCGGACGGTTGCTGCTGTGGTATCCTATCTCGAAGCCACAGGTTGCCGCTTTTCTTGTCTTGCCACGTATCAAAAGCATGTGACTCTTTCCCTTTAGGATTCAATCCATGAATTGCTACGATACTGATGGGGAATAATAGTCAGTATAGGTGTCATCAGCAGCCCCAATGCTAGCCTTACTCCAGGGTAGGTTCGACAGAACCTTCCGCGTCACCTAGCCCAGTACCCGCGTATAACTGCTCCAAGGACGACTGCATCTCCAGTAAGCATATGTAAATAAGGAGCATAGAGAGGAATTCTACCATTTCTCAAAAGGCTGGCGGTATGTTGATGTTTCCAAGGCCTCAGTTGAGCACCGACTTGGGACGATTAGCGTGGGGTTGGCCACGTGTAATTGCTTGGCGAAATTGCCAACACGCTATCCGACCCAAATACCGGAGGGTTACACCTTTGCAACAACACGACCAGATACGAAAAAGATCTCATGAGGCTGCTTGCCTCTCGATATGTTTCCAATCCTATCCAGAAGAAATCGATCGTAGTAGTGTACACGAGGTTCATCAACAAAAGTCAGAAAGCAGCATGAGCCTGAGTCTCGGGGTTCCTCGAACACATGTCTGACAGCAGCAACTACCACAAGAAAGGTTTGGTAGAATGAGTATTTATTACCTTCAATATTTAAGTCTAGCATCTATGTAATAAGGTAGTAAGACCCATCATTGACCCCAAAAATTATTTCGTCATTACCGTCGACCAGTTGTATGGTCGTTCCGAGTCGCAAGCAATGACAGCAAGAACCACACAACACCAATACCGCTCACTCACTGACTCGCTCACGGACATGACGTCCCAGCACCATAAACACTACTACTTGCCGGGCACGACACGCAGAATGATCCCCAGCCGGAAGAGCTAGTGTCGCTCGCACACTCGCCCAGCGCCACCACTGTCCCTGTACCAGCTGTGCATTGGAGGCCAGAGTAGAATTTGACTGTATTGCAACAAGTTACGTTAGCATGTCATCCCAACTCATTCGTTCACGTTCTTCCTCTCTCTCTTAAGAAAAGGAAGAAACATACCTTCGCATCCATCCTTCTCGACCTGAATCAACACACTGTGCGTCGTCGCCTCCTTCCCAAATGGCATGTGGGACACTTCGTTTATCGCTGATGTGTACGGAGCACCAATCTCGAAACACTCGCCGGCATCACCACCGAAGAGAGGAGCGACGTAGGTGCTGTTGGTACAGTCTTCGCCTAGGTAGAAGATGCCGTTGACACCACATTCCTCGCAGAAGATGTCGCTGGCGGCGGCGAGGAGGGGGAGGAGGATAAGGGTTAGAGATGTGGGGAAGAGCATCTTGTTGTTGTTTTGGTGGTGGTGGTGAGAGTCTGGCGTTGGTGGATTAAATATTAAGTTTATTGCTGGTATTATTGACTCGACGTGTGTAGATTGGTTTGATATTATTATTATCCTTCGGAGAAACGAGGGTAGGTACGACGGTATGTACTATTATGAGGCCGTAGCAGGTAGGTAGTAGGAGCACGAATGGAGGTAAGGTACGTATGTATGTACGGATGAATGGTCAGGTACAACAGCAGCTGGAGGAGGTAAATAGCGCAACAGCAGCTCGCTCAGTGGGGAGGGCCATGGTCTTAAGAAATGGGACTATCTCCACCAGCATGGCCGGGCGCAGCTGAAGTGAGTCTTGTTGATGTTCTAGAGGCCCAGGATGTGTCTAGCGGCAGGGCCAGCGTGAAAATGATTTATTGATTTTCACAACGTACTTGCCCTGCTTTGTATGCCAAGCGTCCAAGTGTTGAGCGAGGCTTGTACGGATGAGCGTCGGCCAATCGGCACTTTGAATGCCCGCTCAATCTGGATAGCGCAATGCAAAGATACGAGCTCTAGCTTGTGTAGAGCGCTTTTCTTGGAGCGACGGTGTCGTATGAATACTGCATCCAGTATAATCAGTACTGCTATCATCCTCTCAGCGGATAAGATGGAGATGCATTCACGCGGATAGGGTTCCCATACCGAAACCCATGCCCATGCCCATGCCCATGCCCATACTCATACCCTTGCCCATACTCATAGAAGTACCCATATCCAGTACACCAACTGTGCATCCTGAGAACTCTCCTGTCAGATAAACCAATGCCTGCCTATCATATGAACCAGACTCGAGTCAACCTCGACCTTCTACTCATGCACCTTTTCAGACCACAAAAGATCTTTCTCTCGCGAACCGATACAGTATTGCCAATGTGACTTATCTAAGCGGGGCCTCCGTCACACTTATCAATACCTTGTAGGGGACATCGAGGCGTTGGACTAGCAAGCGCTTACAGACACGTCGTTATCGACTTTGTGCTACCTCCCACAGTACAGGCGTCTAACTGGTCAGACCGAGTTCCGACTTGTCACTTACGGTGACGGCCGAGGAGACCAGCCATGTCTGAGTTAACAGGGGCTTGTATACCCTGACCTCGTTATCTCGTAAAGGTCAGGATGGAAAAAGCCAGCAATGACAAGATTGGAACCAACCCCCTGCTAGGTCAGGGTGTAAGCGAGACTATCCTTGCGTAGTGGCCTGCTGGCTCGACTGCCAAAGAAGACCAAGCAATCGTCAAAGCTCTATCATAATTGTCATCAAATGCCAATATGAGGTCACCCTTGCATGCTTCATGCTTCTCGCATCTCTATCTCTGCAGCTCCAATTGTTCACAAGACCATTCTGCTGTCACCGGACGTTGACCTCCCGAGATGCGGAGAGTGCATGCAGCGGATGCATGCAGTTACAGGGAAGACAGTGGAGAAGAATACAGCGATTGGTGCGCCTTGCAAGTACTGTGGGGCCTCGAGGAACAACATCCGGTCCTTCCCTCGTGGGGCAGCCTGTGGTGCTATTTTTGACATCGCCCAAGTTGTCCTCCTGACAAGCAGTATATGTAGATGTGGGTGCCTCTGTCCCGAAATCGCCTGTGATGCTTTCATGGCGACTCCGAGAAGCTGGCTACGGGAATCCTTTGCCTGGGATGGATGTCATTGATCAACACTTGCCGCAGAAACACTCGCAACTGATACACTCGCAGACACAATGCGCAGCTGACGCACAATGACCTTCCTAATCTACGTTCCTCCCAGGACCAATCACCGCAAGGAAATAATCGTTGGGTCTGTGATGCACGATGAACAGAGATTGTGTCTTGACGTAGTCACCCACAGAGTTACTTTCTCCCGCTTTATCGGCGACAATCAATTGGAGTTCTAGTCCAAACATTCTTAGTCCTGCGAGTGGGCCTGGCGGGAGAGACAGCGCGTTGGATGGATAGGAGCAAGAGAGTCGTCTTTGTTTGACAGGCTCAGCTCCTTGTTCTTCGCGTGTATCTTGGTCTCTATATTGGCAAAAGTGTACTATGCAGCATCGAGGTCTGAGAGCCAAAGGTAGATGGCTATTGGTAGGTCTTGCACGTTGCTATTCTCCAACTCCCTTTTTTGCTATCCTCAGCAGCCATTCAACCACGCGAGTCTTATCATTGGGTAAAGCAGGTGAAGTTTGGGCGCTGCATTATGCAGCTATCATCTTTTTGTCCAATGAATTCAGACCCCTCTCTCCTTCTGTTTCCATCATTCAGATGTAATATCCAATACTCACGGAAGATCCTTCGGTCCCACCAAAGATCGGGAACCTGGGTTTCAGGATGCTGTCCGAGACGATTGACCATTCTCAAGAAACCCCCAAAGGAGATTCTGCTGACGATCATCAAACTCGAGCCTGATCGTCAATCCTTTTACTGGTTTTCCCGAGCCTCCCTGAGCGCGGCAAAGCTTCTCAGGAGATTTGCTGGCAAGATTGTAAAAGAAGCTTTACAGAATACAGCCAGAAGACCTGCAGCGGATTATTGGTAGTGTCGCTAGGTGTCTTGCCAGTGACATTGTCTTGATCCGCCTCAAAGATCCGCAGTCTCCTGCGCGAGAATTATCCAATAGCCTGAAATTGACGCTCCAGCTCAGATGGAGAGACGAGTATCCTCTCTCGACATCTGCCCTTCCCAATCACTGAAACGGCTCTCGGCTTGGCTTTTCATATACGTCAACTTCCCGCATCCTTCTTCGACACTCATAATTGATGGCATAATTCGAATTCGCTTTATGCACCTATTTGAGCTGTGTTGGCAGTACTCGGGGGATCCTCTCAGTGACGAGCCTGAAGGTCTCTCCTACACACCTCTACAGACCGGACAGCCTACTTGGGCCGAAGAACACTGTACTATACGTGCATGTTGGTGCCAAATATTCTACTACATTCGCTCTTGCAAATAAACGGATATCGATTAAGACTACTAGTGTCTTTGATCTGGCTTTCAACTGTGGGCGAATATCAAAGCCTGGGGTTTGCCGAGATGGAATGTCTTAGACGCTGTTGGGACATTCATAACATCTCACTGCATTCAGGTACTCCTGACCAGCTGTACATTGCTCCGGCACCATCAATGCTACCATAACAGCCGTCCGACCCAACATTCATTGCATCCTGTCACGTTCTTGGGGCCACGAATCGTCAGGGTCCTGCGTTTCACTTCTTTCGTACCTACTGGGCGAAATGTCCCATGATATCGCTCGAACATCTTCCTTGAAAAGAGTTCCAGCCCTCGACTTGAGTATATGGGATCTCATAAGATTGCTGGTGTTTCAATTAAACACATGCCTCATGATATACCATCTCCATGAGGAAACGGTGCGGTCACTGAGAACGGAGTGGACCAGCAGTCAATATCTCAATGGCTTCTCCGCAGCTTCGCAGGTTGGAAGAGCCATTAATAAGTGAGCTTTTGCATGGAATCCATCGTTGCAATCTCATCGTGTGGAAGATGTATGGGACTCGGGGCGATGATGTTGCTAGGCTTTATGTGGACTCCAACACGCATAGTCCCTATATCGCACAGGTTTTGCATGCGAACTCGATCCTGAGACTCAAACACAACTTTCGTGCTCTTGTCTGCTCCACCAACCACATATTGGCATGGCCGGGGCATCTGTCCTTATGCAAGATCACGCACATTACCCCGCAGACAGATGTTCCTGGGTAAATAACCCAGGCTGCACTTACAGTATCTCGATCATTTAAATCTGAAACCCAACGAAGGGACATCCCTACGGGAAGGGAAAGGAAAAACCCCCGCCGCCATGTCTTGGGGTCGCTTTTGCTTGGCCTTAAGAACCCCGCCACCCAACAAGACAATACATTCATACTTTGATGCACGCCATTCTCAATAATACTAGCATTGCTCATACTCCTACACGAGCTGCTGACATAGCATCCCTCATACTAATTAATTACACGCCTAGTAAGATTTACGAGCTGGAATTGCGACATTCGAAGCGGGCGGAATTACCTCTGCGGGGGCTGGTGCGGCTGAACCCCCTCTTTGCGGGTATAAACTTAACCCCCTACTACTCTGCCCCTGCCTACCTAAGCCCAGGGCCGTTAGCGACACCCGTTCAGCCCGTGCATTAGGGCCTGGGCGTGGTAAAAAGACATTATTGGGGGGTGTTTCATCGGTTCTATTAGGGCCCCTGAATCATTTTATGTCAGCCCACGTTATCACTGCCTCAAATAGGTTTGTCTCCTCCTGTCGCTACTTTTTCGTGAGGTTTCGTTCGCGTCTGACTGTTGCTGTTTGTATGCGCACCCTGCCTCCTCGGCTACGTTCATTTCGTCTACTTTCTTGTTAGCCATAGTCGCTCTTTATATTGCAAACCTACGTTCGAACAAAACTCAGCGAGTCCTTCACTTCTCCATACCTTTGGAAATTTTTGTTCTACTCCACATACATAGTTCGAACAACAGGATTGAACATCAACTATGTATTTCTCATCAATCACGACTCTAGCCCTCCTGGCCTCCACCGCCTTCGCATCAACCTGCAATAAGACACCAAGCAGCTCCAACCCCACCCTAAATACCCTAGCCATCTACACCCCAGGCCAAAACCAAATCGTTCCCGTTGACAGACCATTCACAATAACCTGGGATGTATGTGTACCTATTCCGCCCCTCAATCTCCCCCTGCCCCCTCCCCCCCCAAAAAAAAAAACTGACACTCTCCCCCCCCCCACAGCCCACAGCCGGCATCTCCACCGTCTCCATCGTCCTCCTCGTCGGCCCCTCCACCAACGTCGTTCCCCTCTCCTGCATCATAAACTCCACCCCCAACACCGGAACCTTCATCTGGACACCCCCCAGCAGCCTAACCCCCACCGGCAACAGTGGTTACGGTTTACAAATCATAGACGATGCGACTGGTGAATTCCAATATTCAACACAATTCGGAATTTCGAATCCTGAGATCTCATCTTCTGTTTCTTCTTCATCTACTTCGGCTTCCACTGCGGGTGGCACGCAAGCAGCGACCCAACTCTCCGACGGCCAAATCCAAGTCCCCACCTCCGCCTCCCACTCCGGTTCTGTAACAGCAAAATCATCCCCAGCGACCACACACATCACTAAATCCCAATACGCCATCTCCGCCTCCTCCATCCTCGTCATCCTCCCCTCCTCCCACTCAAAAAACAGGACTACAACCAAACCCGCCAAATCCACCCACTACACCTCAAAACCCCAACATATTGGCACTGGAATTGTCAGCGGCGGGGCGAAAAATTCCACACGTTTCATCACCCCAACGGCAAGCTTGACGAAACCGTCAAGTTTGGGACCTGTGACTAGTGTGGTGGTGGCGAGCCAGACGAGTAGTGCGGTGGAAGTGGCGACTAGTGCGACGAGTGCTGCGCCGGCGACGACGACGACGGGGAAGAGTGAGGCGGTGGGGGGGAGGGGGGTGGTTAGTGGGGCGATGGCGATGGTGGTGGGGTTGGCTGGGTTGGTGGGTTTGTTTTTGTAGGGGGAGAGGGTTAATGGGGGGGGAGGGGGGGTGGAGAGGAGGTGTGGGGATGTATTAAGTGTTTTCTGTGAGTGTGAGGGTTATTTGGAAAGGAAAGGGAAAGGGAAAGGGAGAAAGATTATATAATGTGTAGATTCTCTTCGGCTTGAAGATGTGTGAGACGAGCAATGCTTGGATCTAGTAATCTTTCAATGCGAAATAGAGATGCATCGTCCTCATTTGTTCCAATTCTTGCGGTATGTGTATGTCTAATAGACCTTCGTCTCACCAGCCTTTTCAGATGTTTCCATTCATGGACGAGACATAGACATGCTGAGGTTTCACAACCTTTGTCTCCTCCCAGAGTACTCAGGTAGCTCATGCTGCAACCAAATGTTTCTCGTCTATTGCTTGCCCACCTTCTGCGGGGTCCCCGTTACTGTAGCACAAGGTGTATTTGCGTCCTCCTAGCACCGTGGCTATGAGGTATGGGCCTCGACGCTGGAAATAGACTTGGTCTCCAACGTGAAACTTGCTGTCCTGCATTGCTGTTCACTTGATAGATGATTGGGGAGTACCCGCACTTACAGGACGATCATCAATCTTTGGAGAAGGCACTACACGTCCCATGTTGGCCTTGGAAGAGTTCGTGTATGCTGCTCTAGAGCGGGGATCATGACCTCTAGAGTAGGAATCGAGACCTCTAGAGTAGGAATTGGGAACTCTAGTTAAGAGTTTAAGACTTGCGTCTGTATCTCGTCGCGCAGCCATCGGTTTGGAAGGTCAGGGCTGGGTTTGAAAGGTAAGGGCTGCGGTTTGACCGTGATAGCCAGTCGTAGAATCAAGCCCGCCTCAACGATCCTTGCTCGCGCTAATGCACATTACCCCTCCATATCAGGCTGGACGGCTAGGAAAAATGATCGCGATATCTCTTTTGACCAACCTGGACAAGGAATTTTGCTGAAATGGAACCAAACGGCCTCGAATTGCCTCTATACAACGCGCCCACGGCTGATGCGGCTAGGAACGTTATGCACCATGCTCCAGCAGCTGGCCAATATAAGTCCTGTTGGCAGAAATGCAAAGCTCGGCTCGACATAACATGGCCGAAGACTGTTCTATTTGCTCGTCGTTGGTGGACAGGGGCTATGAATGACGAGACTCGTGGCAGGGTTGGCCGCTCGAGAATGCAGGGTGCGTTGACACGCTTAGAATCCTTTGCTTACGACATTTCTGACACGAAATATAGTTGAAGACTATCCAAACGGTTATCCTAGATTTTCGGCTCTTTCAGCAGCTTGTTCATCCTTCCAAATTTATCGCCGTTTCCGTAATGTACGCTCACGACTACTTCTTCTAAAACAGGATGAAATAGCGGAGCTTGAGTTGAAGCTAGATGAAATTGATCGGACGGAGCCTAGACCGATATTCTTAGGATCCAGAAGGCGTGATGCAAACCCAGAAAGAAAGCAGGTACTGGCAAGGTTAGACGCTGCATTAGCAGATTATGGTCAATGACAATTGCTTCACAATTATTGGTGGACTTCACTGACAAGAAATGATCTAGATCATCTGATTGAAAGGAGTAATCGCGTACTCGGACTCGACACAGCTCTCACACGGGATGTTACTTCCATTCGGAACTATCTCAAGTCAGGCGACCTGGCCCGTGGAGAAACAGCTTATCTCGAAGATGAAAAAGATCTCTTCTATGTGACAGGTGCACGTAACAACGAATTGAGGCAGCTTCAGCCCGTAATGGAAGGATTAACCCGAGGGTTGTGCAGAGTATTTGGAAAGGTTGAATCACGGCAACGTGAATGCGGTAGCGAGTCTAATACTCGTACAGAGTACATGTGAAGCGTCGAGGGACCCGAGTATATATATACCTTCGGTCTCACTAATGACGGGGCTTGCTCGGGCGCTGATAGCCTGGATCGTTGGGCTATTGCTCGTTGTGCCGATTACCGTTGTCAATGTGCTCGAAAGCTTTGCTCTTCGGCTAATTGTCATTGAGATATTCTCTGCTGTTCTGATAATTGCAATGTCAATGTTCACGAAGGCGAAGGTCGCAGAGCTGTTCATTTGTGGTGCAACGTAAGTGTCGTATCACGCGGACTGTGCCATAATTGAGTCTCTTGACGCTGACCAACCGTGAACGCAGATATGCCGCCGTGTTGGTGGTCTTCGTATCTGGAAACGCGTCTCACATTTGAACTGTGTTGAACTTCTCGGGCTGTGGTTGAGGAAATCTTGGAGAGTTCTCCATGATAGCTCTTGTTATGGCCTTGTGACTGATGCAGCCCATCTATTATATCATCGAGGCTCTTTCCATCCGATTGGAATCAACGCGGCAGCCACATTGCCTACCCCTCTTTCCGTAGCAAGCAGATTAAATTGAGCAGCTGCGTTCCTCGTATCCTGTACATCGACCCTTATACCCAAGGAGTTGATGTTTTCCCTGACTTCTGGGGCAATGGGGCGCATTGAAGGTCCTAGTCCCAGGATAAGTAGATCTGTAAACCCTGTTGTCAGCGGCTTGGTCTAGACACTCGTAGATAGTTTTCTTGATATACAATTCTTTCCGAGACGCCAGGGGCTACATACCAGGCTTAGGCCACACCGCCCCCAGAATGCCCCACGCTCCATCCCCCACATCCCACTGGCCCCTTCCGTTCACAAGTCTCCCTCTCCCACCCGCCTCCCAAGGCCGCCACCTAAATGCTTCTCCGCCTACCAACAGTAACCCACTTCCATCGGCTATTTTTACTCCATTATCGAGATGGAACCCATCACCAGTGCATGCGTCAATGGAGGCTGTGGGAGCAGGGGAATTGGAGAAAACATCCATGTTCCCAAAGTCTGTTTGTGTAGATTCGGTGGAGGCGGGACCCCTGTCTGTAGATCTGGGAGAATTTGAGGAATAGGCACGGTGGGTGGAGGAGATGACTAGGGTACGGAGATAATACCCCAGACATGGTGAGTGCTGTCTGCGGTGGACGAATTGCCCTGAGAGTCCTTTGGAAATCTGTGCAGGTTGCCGTTGCAGGGGAAGCGAAGTGCGGATGATCTCTGTGCGTCTGAGCGCGCAGAGAAGTGTGGTGCTGGGAGTTCTCATGATTGTCCTCAGCTCGGCGTAATCCTGGTATGAGATTTTTCGGAAGGCCACTCAGTAAAATGGCGCTTTCAAGCTTGTATTGTTGTGGTTCTTCTGGTTCTTGTGGTTGTTAGTTCATTATGGGAAGGTTCGACGCCATCATCGGCAACTTCCATCTCGTCACCGAGGGACGAAAATGCCCAGTGACACGAAAAATTTTTACTCTCTTTCCTATCTCTTTTTCCAAACAATTTACTTCATAATAATTCGAGCGTCACCCGACGGTCATCATGGATTTGTAGAACGCGGTCGTGGAGGATAGCAATAGGTGCGCGCATAAAATTATTGAACGTTTTCCAAATTCAGCCTATCTCCACATATCTAAGCAATCCTTGTATTGTATTTTTACGCAATATCTTCTGGAAGTTGTTGTGTATTTTATGATTAGCACGTTTGTGTTTAATTTGCTACATCGTTCTACGTTGCTCGGACAGTACAAGCTGATAAGATGCCGAAGATCATCTACGTCTATGAGTAATTCCAAATTCGAGGTACATAACCCGAACCAGTCCGAACAACATGTGGAGTAGCAACGGAAAGAGATCCAATGATCAAGGTAACGTGCAACGCGACGCATGCAACCGGTGCCCAATTGCTCGACATTCCCCTACATCCAACCTACTTGTAGCCAACCGATGGCTAAGAGGGGAGATGTAATGAGTGTCTAAGCTTTTGTGCTGAGATCATACGGTCGAACTTGATCTGGATCATTCCAGCGAAAGAATCATGCTGTCTTTCCATACCAAACTTTCCTGGACATGCTAACTCCTGCAGAGCGAAATGGCAACACCTTCCCCCACTTTGGAGGATGTGGAGAAGGCGATAGAGCAGGACAAGAAGGCGGCTGATAAACCTCAGCTTGGCCCTGAATCCATAGTAAATCCTCAAGCTGGCACTAAATCGTCTGGCTTCCTAGGAAAGCTTGAAGTGTACACCAAGAAGTTTGAGCGACACCTCATCCAATACAACGTAGAAGCTCGAGGCGTGCAGCGAGTAGAGCCTAAGGATACACATCCCAAGACATGGGTCGACTACTTACAAGCCTTTCTTCTCTGGAGCTCCATCAATCTGGCAGCCGTCAATATCACTCTTGGCATGTTGGCTCCCACGGTCTATGCCCTCAGTTTCAAGGATGCAGCATTCTGTGCCGTTTTTGGGGCCCTCCTTGGTAGTACAGCTGTGGCATACATCGCTACATGGGGACCGATTTCCGGAAATCGCACTATGATCTTCACAAGATACACATTCGGCTGGTGGCCAAGCAAGTTGATTGTTCTACTCAATCTGATCATACTTCTGGGCTATTCGCTGATCGATCTGGTTGTAGCCGGGCAGATCCTATCCGCTGTATCCTCCAATGGTAGCTTACCAGTAGTGGTCGGTATCATCATCGTTGCAATCATTGGCTGGGTCGTGTCAACTTTCGGCATCCACATCTTCCACATGTACATGCGCTATGCATGGCTTCCTCAATTGATTGCTGTCAGTATCCTCTATGGGGTCTCTGCCTCGCAATATGACTTGCAAACACCGTCAACAGGAGACTCGCGGACCGTTATAGGAAACAGGATATCCTTCTTCTCCCTCTGTTTCAGCGCAGCCATAACGTACGCTGGCGGAGCTGCAGACTTCTTTGTGTATTACCCACCAAGTACGCCACGGCTACCTCTCTTCGCCGTGTCTCTGCTTGGCCTTATCTGCTCATTCTCCCTTGCTCTCATCGTTGGCATCGGTCTAGCTTCCGGGATCGCCAATAACGCGGCGTACGCAGCAGCCTACGACACCGGCCAAGGTAATCTCCTAGTCCAAGGTTTTTCCTCCCTCGGCCGTTTCGGCAAGTTTCTCGGTGTGGTCATCGCTCTAGGTCTGATAGCGAACCTGGTCGCGCCAACCTACTCAAGCGGAATCGACTTTCAGATCCTAGGACGCGTGGCCGAAAGGGTGCCCCGGATAGTCTGGAATACTTGTGGCGTCATCATATACACTGTCTGCGCGCTCGCTGGGCGGAATAGCTTGAGTGAAATATTCACCAACTTCCTCGCTCTTATGGGATATTGGGTCGCTATCTGGATTGCTATTACCGTGGAAGAGCAGATAATTTTCAGGAGACACAGAGGATATGACTGGACGGCATGGAATCGACAGGACAAGTTGCCAAAAGGTATCGCAGCACTTGTGGCGTTCCTGATTGGCTGGGCTGGGGCGATCTTGTGTATGGCACAGGTATGGTATATTGGCCCGATTGCAAAAGAGGTGGGCGATTATGGTGCTGATGTATGTACCCTTTTGCGGACTCCTTGATAATTCAGCTAATATGAACAGATGGGCAATTATGTGGGCTTCTCGTGGGCCGCGCTTGTGTACCCGCCAATGAGGTACTTGGAGTTGAAGATGATTGGTAGATAGAACATGCGTGGGTATGGTTCGCTCGCTCTTCCGGGCACAGAACGACGTGGCTACAGCAGCCGGCGCAGTTGAGGTGGTATCCGCCGGAGGATTCTCGTGGGAGGCACAGCCGAGGCGGACGACGCTTCATATATATAGAATACTCTGCAGGAAATACTCCAATACCTACATTTATGTGATTGAAACTGAGGCTCAACTACGTTGGTGAGTCATCCAATGTCTTGGTCCAAGGTGGTAAGATTTGTCTTCGCCGTAAGCTTCTTTTCTTGGGCGCCTGAGCAGATCGATAGCCTTGCGGGGCAAACGGATCTACCTCCCGCCCCAACCGAAATATACTTGCATGAGGGCTTCCTGGGGGCGGAGCAGGGTATGAGACAATCCTGCCACAGTGGCGCGCCGCCATCGAACACTTCCAATGTTTCATGGTCATAGTGAACAGATCCCACAATGAAGCATACAGCAAAGCATATCGTGGACGCCTAGAAGGATGGGCGTATAAATACTCTCACTTGTATCTTGTGATCTTTATTTCCCTTCTTTCAGCATTGTTCGACTTTGATATCCGTTTAGTTTTATACAAGGCTACAAATCGAGTCCAGCATTATAACAGCCATGCTCTTGGTCATTGTTCGCTTGCTTTCTCTGGTGGCCTTGGGCGTAGCTCAGGCACAAACGGTCTCTGTGTGGATGCCTCCAAACGATCCGCAGTTGATCTTACCAGCAAATGTGAAAGATCTAGCTGCATCAATTGTCGGATCAGTAAGAGAGCCCAGGGCCTGCCTGAACAATACACAGCTGACACATGGCTATGTAGGCCGCCAGTTTAACAACATATGTACTCGATTGCCCTTCCCAAGTGCAGAAGGCACACAGCTTGGTCGATAAGACAGCCAACTTGACCGGTGTTGGCGCAATTCCAAGCGTCCCCGACCCGGCTTGTGGTGAATTTCCTGCTCCCTACACAGTAGTCCAGGGTCCATCGACGGTCATGTGGAGTTATAAAGTCACCGGCGCCAAACTTTTACGAGGGACTGCACCGGTAACGTATGTTCAAAATATGAATATTGTGGAACCAGGACTGACATAATATTTCCCCAGCCCTCATGCTGGAGACTGTTCGCTTTCAGGCACCACTGAAGCTGTCTGTACTACCACAGACGGTACGCAAAGTCTTTTCGTAACCACGTACCGCCAGATGGCATACACACCCTTCGCCGTTGCTGCTGGCGCCGTTGCAGAAACTTCAACCCCCATCAGTGCTTCGACGACGGAGCATACAAAAAAGAAGGCCAATTCGACTGTGTCACACACAGGCATAGATTCAGGCGCAGATTCCACTACAGGGGATCCTTCAGGAGGGACTCAAGCGATGAGTGGCTCTTCAGGATTGTCTGTGTTCCAAACCGGCGCCATTGCTGGGATCTCTTCAGTGAAAGCTAGTGCCCCAACTAGTGCTCCACCGAAGAGCACTAATATTGGAGTGCAAGGCTCATCCTCACACAGAGATGGAGTATTTGGCGCTCTTGTAATTGCTTTGGCGGGGGCGATACTGTGAGGAGTTAACAAGTCGAAAGACTAGTGCTGTGGATATCCACTGCGGTGGCGCTTAGTGGTCTTTGTCTGTCACATGCTAAAGCATGGCGTTATCTGCATCTGTACATCTGGATTCTAGTGTATGTAGTAAAGTCGTCGAAGGAAAATGGTTGATAGACAACGCCATCAGATCTGAACAATCTCGGGTCTGAATTGGCCTCATGACCGTGTGATGACACAGATGAATGATGAATACCGGCAATCTCGTATTATTGAGCGTGACAAAGCGGGGACTGCATGCAGAACCTATCGACCATCTGATTGCCTGGCGCTTGGGTGATATGGATGCATGTCTTGATGGTCCTATTCGCCGATTTGATGGACAGCCTACCCTCAGGGGCGGCTCTAGGCCACCACTCATTGCCGAGAGTTGCCTCGTCATCTTGCGAGGCTCGACATCCATCCAAAATCTTGAAATTTGCGTGTGAGAAACATCTCAGTCATCTCAGCCTGATCACCACCGTTACTACTCGTGTGACTTTACGACAACGAGGTTGAAGATTGTGCGCCAAACCCCCAACCGTTGACACGTGGAGGGAGCTAGGAGACGGGCCACTAGAAACGTTCTGGAAGCTAGAGGGCAAAGCGGAAAGGTGCGAATAGTGTCGCAATCACAAAGACCAAGGCCGGCACTGGCCTCGAGTCTGCTCGACGTCAGTTCATCTCTACACCAAGGGCGCGTGCAAGTACACGATAGTCGCTCTGATCAGCATCACCGAAAGTTGCTCTCCGGCGCCTGGGACAGCATCCTCCTGCGGACCTAGCCTCTCATCGCCAAATAACCCACTCTTTTGGTACCTATGCCATTGCGCCGGCTGCGTGGATGAAATTCACTGCTCGATTAATTACACTACAAATCTCTCATTTGCTCGACGCGCCTTCACTGCTATGGAAGCCGGACGTCCTCTAATCTACAATATTACTTAGGCCTTCCATTTACGAACCGCCCCTAAGTCCGAGCCCCCTTACACCTCTCAGCCTACGTTGCACCGCCCTTTCAACCCACTGCACGCATCCACCCGAGCGTGACCGAGCTTACAGGCTTGTATCGCAGCATGAAGCTTGTCAGGAGAACACTATTATACCCACGGGAAACCTTCGTGGTGTGAATAAGATACATAGGGCCTACATTGTCGGGGACAGTAATGCCAGGTAAAGCCTTGGCAACCTCTATGGAGGACTCACCTTCACCCAACTTCGGGTCGCTGAAAGGTCATAAACCCTTTCCGCGCAGAAGACACGTGGTATCTGCGTCGGTATCTACGCGCCCTATAAGCCAGCAACAGCACATTCGGCATAAAAGCGATCAAATCGCTTATAGTTCGGCTGAACGCATACAGTCATGGATCCCGGAGCCTTCACCTCTTCAAGTCACTGTACCGTTGACACCTCCAATCAATTTCAGAGATGGTGACTTCCAAAGCTGGATCGATGACGCCGAGTTAAGGGCACACACCTTCAATAAAAGGCCGTCAAGTGAAAGCACAGGGAGTACGCCTCTTGTTAGACAGAGCCCACCGACACCAGAGTCCACTCCACCAAGAAAAATACACCGCACACGACCGATACCTACCGTGACATCCTCCAATAATCCGTCAGATAATCGAACTGATTCATTCACAACCGCAAAAGAGAACCAGTCTTCCGATGATGAAACACCAAGGGCAGAATCGCCTTCTTTAAATCCCTCACGACAGAGATGGTTGAGATCTACAGGGTTTGCAAAGCATAAGGATGTTGGACTTGGTCTAGGCTTGGAATCCGAGGACGAGGAATCTACGGCGAAAGAGATGACCCCGAGACACTCGCCCAAGACTTCACCAAAGCATCAAGACTTTGTTACCTTTGACGGCTCATGGGGTGCTGAGGTGGATGATGCGTTGGATAGCGTCAGTGAAAAACATAAAGGATTGGCAAAGTCTATGGCGTCCAAGCAGAGACTACAAAAGCGTCATCGGATTGTTTCGCAACCTGTTCAGGACTCCCCTACTTTTGGTCAGGATACTGATACCTCTTTGAAGAGGTCACTCAGTCTACGAGAGAGGGTAGAACAAAGCCGCAGAAGCCCTCCCAACGCGTCTGTGGAGAGATTCGCAGAGCAGATCAACTGGCCACTGAAAGATGATGTGTTTGACCTAGACACCGAATTACGCGATATGAGTGATAAGCGGGCTTCTCAAGTCTCTACAACATCTACTGTAGTTGAAGTAATGGTAGTCAAGTCGCCACCTCGGCGACGTCAGACTCTGAGGCATACTGGGAAGATGATCGATTTGAGCTCGGCAGAATCTCCAACACCACAATCGAACCGTGATTCTCTGATATCACAAGACCATTCAATTCGGCGTCGGCTCCGTAAAAGCAAAAGTCCCGACCAAGAGCTACGCAAAAGCTTTGCATCGGATACGCCAGAGAGTGCAAGCCCAAGCATTGCCAAAAGACGGCAAGACTTTGCGCCGGTAATTGTTATTCCTGACCGTCGATCATCTCTGCAGTCCACTGCATCCGGTAGTAAGCATCTTTCGAGGACCTTCTCAATAAACTCACGACAGCAATCTTCAAGGCCAACAACAGCCCCGGAAGACGCCGTTGGCTATTTTGATATACCACGTCGCGAACGCCGAACGCTCTCCGTTGTCATACACTCTGCAGCACCAGTGAAGCGTGAAGAAAGGCGAGAAAACAATCGTGAAGACAAGCGAGAAAACAATCGTGAAGACAAGCGTGAAGACAAGCATGAAAACAAGCGGGAAGATAAGCGTAAAGACAAGTCCGAGAACAAGCCTGAGGACAAGCGAGAAGAGAAGCCGCAGAAGGAGAGTACGCCCTCTACCCAAACCAAGATATCACTCCCATCAGTACCGTTAAGCACAGGACCGTCAACGACGACCTCTGTAACATCGGGCGGTATGCGTACCCATTACACTCCACAGACGCCTTCGGACCAACAGCAACCTACAGTCCAGCTTACCGACGTACAAGATGCCCATAATCTAACCCTGGACATTCCCAGTGGCGAGTGGTCTGCAATGCGTCCGCGATCTACTCTTGTCACCCCTTTTTCTCTTCGGTCTGCTCATTCTTCGACTCCCGGAACGCTTGAAGTCAACGAGGCAACAGCAATCAGCATTTATCCGCACACAAATAAATCGATTTTGGTGATCCAAGAAATGGCAGGCGATGCTGACTCTTCCCGACCCAGGGAACACTCCGCTATCATTGCTGGCAATGCTAACATAGCGATTCCAGGCGCTGTAACACCTGTCATACAGCATGAATTGCCTCCAAGGGATACGTTGCATTCTCCGCTCAAGAATCCACGTGACCCTCCACAACCTCCTGACTTCAAGGTCATTCCTCCAACTCCCGCAAATGCGCCACCAACACCATCATCCGAAGATATGCGATCCAGCGATAAAACTCCTGTCAGGAGAAATCGATTCAGCGCTCCTATCACATCGATCAGGCGTGCTTTCTCTGCTCGACGGCCTCATTCGGAGTCATTTGTTGCTCCCTTTACAAGAACATTTTCTCTACGCGGCACGACGGGGACTCCTCGACGGCGACCTTCTACAGCTGATGACAAGGATATTAAACTTCACCCCTTCTGGAAACCTCGAGGCTTCTGGGATGGCGTAGATGGGAGTGATAGCGAAAGCGAATTTGGTAACACGGGGGTCTTGGGCAGGATTAATTCGCAGAGCAGCAGAGATGCCACTCCGCGCCGCACCATGTCTTTGACGCGACGACTGACAGGATCTTTACGATTGACGCACCCTGCAAGGAGGCAGCCACGGGCGTCTGTAAGCGAAAGTATCGATCAGCCGAACTACGAATTCTACCGTTCAGATGCCAACGACAGAGGGCCGATCAAAGCAGATAGGGTGCCAAGGCAGGGATACCAAGTGCAATTTATCGGATTTCGAGGCTTGGCTGACAAGTTAGAGCGCCGGCGCGAAGCCAAAGAGGAAGGGAAACGGGAGGCCAGGAGAAAGTGGTTGAGAGGGAGAATTGGCCTGGTGGGGAATGGGGAAGCTGAAGAAGGAATTGGGAGTTCACAATCAGATTGGTAAGCACGTCGGGCATTTTATCAAGAGGTCGGAAGGACCATATGAAAGCGCTGCGAGTTAGCAGCATTGCATGATATTTATAGCATGGTATGGGGCAAGGGTTGGAAACTTGATGAGGGATGGCTATTATGAACATTTACGCGATACGACAGATGTGACGTGCAACGACAGATCCCAGACGAAATGCTATGAAGGAACGATATCTCGACTGCATCATCTATAGGTAGTCGTGTCTTTTAACCTATATAATTGGTATACCATTTCACGTTTCTTGCGAATGCAGAAGGCTTGATGCACTTGCCTTGGCATTTTGATGAAACCGGAATTCTGTAGATTCTTGCCACCTATTTGTACGGCATATGCGGGATGGCTATCCGTAGCTGTCTAGCACAACGAATGATCTCAATGTGAACAAGTTGGGTGTAAGGCGAGGAGTGAGGTGGATTAATTGGTGAGCGAGATCTTGGGGAATTGTTGTGCGTCATCGTGCATGAAAGCATCAAGCCATGACGGGGACCCTAGCTGGGCAACTTCCTAAGGTACCTGATTTGACTCTAGGTATCTATTGACCTTATTGCCCCTACCTTATTGACCCTATTATGAAAGCGTCGTGGCCTCCCTCACTGCCATTTTCCGCCTCCCACGATGGCAAAGATTTCTCCGTAGCGAAGACCGAAAATAAAATACAGTAATCGGCCGTCATTATCCCTCTGGCCTTTATGTCACTTGGTGCGCTCAATGACATAATCGGATCCATCGCTGGCTGTCATACTTGGTCCCTAAGGTATAATTACCCTACCCGAGAACCTTGGCTGGCGAATCTATTAAAGTACCTAGAGCAGATCGTCGTCATACTTCAACCCTGAGCCACCCTTCTTAGAACGGTATCGACGATCGTGCCTTCGCCAGCCCGCTACCACTTGCTTGACCATACATTCTGCTGCTATTGCATCCCTCAGCGTCCTTCTGCATCCCTCTGCATTTCGTCCTCCAAGGGTAGGACTCCGTACAACTAGAGTACACTGTGCCCGCCTGGACGACTATCTACACTCTTTCGCTCGCATCCGGCCGCAAGTCAGCGCAGTTAAAATCGACCCCCCCTCCACAAAGTACTGCCGATCTTCTACCTCTTCGACACCTCCTAGCCCCAAATGTCGACAATACAGAACCTCAAAAACTTCATTCGCCATGGCAAGCAAGCCAGGCAAGCTCATGCCGAGCCCACAACCACCATCTCACCAGTCAATGCCCAACAACAACGCTACGCACCTCCACCCAATGCACAGTATGCCATGAGCGACCCTAATGTCCTCGACCACAAACCGTTACAACAAGGGCATGTCGCAGGTGCAGACTTTTCGGCCGCAAATGTCGACAACCGGAACGTCGCTGCCCAAGCTGGTGGCGCTGCTGCTAGAGCAGCCGGCGACAAGCAGAGAATGGAAGGCGGCGGCACTGTCGACCGAGGCAAGGACATGGACCCTTCAGTGATTGAGAGGATTGTAGCAGAAGAGCGAGAGAGCAAGGGCAAGCTGCCAAAATACCCTGGGCTGGAGCGCTGGACATTGCTGGAAAAGATGGGCGACGGAGCCTTCAGCAACGTGTATCGTGCAAGGGAAGCCAGTGGCCACGGACCGGAAGTAGCTATCAAGGTCGTCCGCAAATTCGAAATGAATTCAACACAGGTATGTTGGGACCAGAGACAAGCCTCCCTTATATAATGTATTGCTCTGGCTGTTCTTGTACCCTGCACCATGCCATTCTCCTCCAACCTTTCGTGGTATGCTACGCCTTGCCAACCCACGTCCGTGCATTAGGGCGATAACCACCTTCATCCGGATTTCAAAAAGCAACCCAAGGTTGTGGAGGTGCGTGCGCATTGTTAACTCCATACCTTCGGTCTGCTGCCGCTCTTCGTTGCATTCCTGTATTGCTCTATCCCATCAGGTAATGGCTACTGACTTATAACTTTTCTTTTCTAGAGATCGAACATCCTCAAAGAGGTTCAGATCATGCGCCAATTAGACCACCCTAATATTGTCAAGCTTATTGACTTTTCAGAATCACGCCAATACTACTATATAGTCCTCGAGCTCTGCCCTGGGGGAGAGCTGTTTCATCAAATCGTTAGATTGACCTACTTTAGCGAGGATCTGAGTCGTCACGTCATCATTCAGGTTGCAGAAGCTTTGGAGTACTTACATGAGACTGCTGGAGTCGTGCACCGGTTCGTGGGATGGCAGACCGTTAATAGTAGACGTGCTAACTCCTAGCAGAGATATAAAGCCTGAGAACCTATTATTCTATCCATCACCTTATATTCCTACGAGAAACCCAAAACCTCGAGCGCCTGAAGATGAGGACAAGGAAGACGAGGGAGAGTTTATCAAGGGCGTTGGAGCTGGTGGCATTGGGAAAATCAAGATCGCAGATTTCGGACTTTCCAAAGTCATCTGGGATAGCCAAACAATGACACCGTGTGGTACCGTCGGCTACACCGCGCCGGAGATCGTGAAAGATGAACGATACTCGAAAAGCGTCGACATGTGGGCATTGGGATGTGTGCTTTACACCCTCCTTTGCGGCTTTCCACCGTTCTACGATGAGAGTATTCAAGTACTCACAGAGAAAGTGGCTCGGGGCCAATACACCTTCCTCTCGCCATGGTGGGATGACATATCGAAGTCAGCACAGGACCTCGTATCACACCTGTTGACAGTAGATCCTGACAAGAGATATACGATTCAACAGTTTCTCAATCACCCATGGATCCGTGAGACAAGAGAAGAGACAACTGCCGCCGCTGACGCGCCCCCTCTCGCTACACCACTTTATACCCGACAGAAAGAGTATGGTTTCAATCAGAAGCAGGTTAGCGCGACACCGAACGAACCCACCTCGGCACAATTCCTCGAAACACCAGGCGGTCATCAACGTCGTGTTGACTTCCGCTCCCCAGGCGCGGTGAATCTTCGTGAAGTCTTCGACGTCTCGTACGCCGTCCACCGTCAAGAAGAGGAAGGCAAGCGTCGGAAAAACTTCCCTCAAGGTTACCGCGGTGCAGCCGGCGTGGCTGGTCTGAATCCCTTGAACGAAGACGATGACTACGACGAAGTAGAAGACGACATCCCCCAAAACCCTCCATCCAAGCTGCCCAAGCAACAAGGAGCTGCACCCGACGTCAGCAGCGTCGAGCAGAAAATGAGGTCGACAAATCTCCACGGGGCCCCGAGTGCCGCAGCACAAGCTAGACAAGCAGCCGCCCCTAAGCAAGTTGGATACGGCCAACACAGTCCCGCTGTGGCGGCCGCGGCGAAACAACAGGCTAGGAAGAACAAGGGAGCGTTCGAGCTGAGTCTTGATAATGCGACGCTGCTGGGGAGGAGAGGCAAAGGGCAGGATTCGAGTAAGCTGAGGGAACAAATCGTGCAATAAATGAAGTGGCAGGCGGTGTATTGCGCTTTTCTTAATTAATGCACGAATAGGAATGCAAGAAACTTAAAAGAGGAAGGAATGAAGACATCAATACGGGGGAGTATTGAGCCGTCGATGGATTGATGGATGAATTTGATGGATGGACTTCTGAGAAGAAAAGAATATTATATTGCTTCCTTCTTCTGGACGTAACGCGGCATTTAGTGGCTATCATGTATGGCTTACTCTTATTTATCATGCCAATCAGGGTCCCCCCGATCGAGTGCTCATCTTTTTCCTCTCTCTTTGTCTTTTAGCTTTTTATATAGTTGTCTAGGCTAAGGGAGGGAGGGCTGGTATGCATGGGTAGCCTTAGCCTAAGCCTAACGATTCGAGTGAATGAAAGGAAGCAAAATAGGGCGTTTGCTGGAGTTAATCGCGTCTAGTTTATTGAGGTTATATCGTGTCCAGAACTTACTTACTTGATTCATCGAATACTTCTACATAGGTATTTTGAGAAGAAAATTAGTGGAAATGATATGCGTATGCATGTATCTCGTGCCAAGCTATTGCTTAATCAGCCACTGGCATTTAAAATGTCCTTAGCGCGTAATCAGTTAAATAAATCACGAACCCCCAGTTTTTTTTCTAATACCTAATCTTTTATTTATTTATAATTCCCTTACCTTAACTTATCTTACTTACCCTCGCCCACCATGCCTTTTATACCTCCCTCCCCTACCAGCGTTTTAAAGGGTGAAAAACTGTTTTTTAAGTAGGTCCGCTGGCTAGTTAGTTTAGGTGCTGGATCTTGCTGGATCTTGCTGGATCTTGCTGGATCTTACTTGCTTGCTTGATCTTGCTTGCTTGCTTATTTGCTTGCTTGTTGAAAGAGGTTTTGTATACTACGCCGTGGTTTTCTTTCCCTTCTTTCTCTCTTCCTTTCGTTTTCTCTTCCTTTTCTTTTTGATTGTCTGGAAGGGAGTGGTAAGTCGAGTGTCCATTTTCTCTATGTGGGGTTCCTGGGTTTTTGGTTTCTTGGGAGGAAGTGGGGGGTTGGAGGGGTTGGAGGGTTAGACACTAGGTAGGTACTCGACCTTTTTCTTATCCTTTGGCTTTCTGCAAGGATGTGGTAAGTCGAGAGTCTCATTTTCTCTATATGGGGTTGGCGTTTTTGGGTTGGAGGGAGGGGTGGAGGGTAGATAGGTTTGTGGTAGAGAGGGGGGGGTTTGGGGGCGGGTGTTGGGGGAAGGGATTGAGGTTAGCGGAGGAGAGGTGTGAGTGCTTGTTGGTTTGGGCATTCTAGGATTTGGATTTGTGGTGATGTAGGGGCGCTGTCTTTTGGTTGTAGGCTTGGTGTGACAGTAGGTAGGCTTTTTTTGGTTGGAGGGTTTTTGTTGGGTTTTTTTTGGATTTTTTTTTTGGTGCGTTTCTGGTTTCCGCCTCTACATTTACATACTTCTTTCTATTCTCTTTCTCTACTTTATTCATGCTTGCAGTTGTGTTATATGTTCTTTCTCTTTTACCTGCTCTCGATTTGCTTTGTTGAAAGAGGTCTGTATTGTTCTCAATTTTGGCCCATGCTTGGGCATTGAAAGCATGCGAGGTGGGGTGCAATGTCTCATAATTGGAGTGGCTGGAGTGTTTTGTCTTATATGTGGATGTTGAAGCTTCGCTGATGGCGGCAGGTCGAAATGGATCCGGAGTCGCTGGGTTGTTTCGTCTTATATGTGGATGTTGAAGCTTCGCTCATGCTGGCAGTCGAAATCGGTATATAATCCCATTGTTCGGTCCGTACCACTGCCGTCGATGATGCTTGGTGATAAAGCCTTAAGATTTGTTTCCCGTTGCCTCTCAAGAGGCCTTCAGCTGTCGCTGTCCGTTTAGTCACGTCTCCTGATAATATGTGATAGGTTGATCGATTGTGGGGAATAGGCTACAGAAGTCAAAAAGGTGGGTCTATACGAGGCAGTGCACAGAAGTAATAGAGGTGGATACAAGGCAGTAGCGGACCGGCGCGTTCTCAACGCTTTCAGATTTACTAACTCGATATCGTTCTAGACTACACAGGTTTGTCCCTGAATGCTATAACGATTGGAGAGGAAGGAAGTGTGTAACAAGATGGCTTCATGGGGAAGAAATGACATCGTGGAATCTCGAATCGACTCTCATTTGACGCACAAGCAATTCTCCGAAGGGATCAGGGTTGACAGCAGGCGTTGATACTTAGCCGCCGGTGTTATGACTTCAAGATGCGATCAATGACGATGCAGTTCTTGAGCGCAGAATACTCAATTACCGACACCAATGCTCTTTCGATATCATAAGAGAGGCTGGGTAAAGCCGCATGCAAGGTACCATATCTGTCGAGCATGTGAGTGGATCTCGCTTAGCCTGGGGCCGTATCCCTCGCACCCCATTTGTAGGAAAAAAGGGTCGCATATCAACAATCTAGGCAGCAACAACTCACGGCATCTACGCTTGGGCCAATAGCGGGGTAAAGACGGCTACTCTAGTACAATCTTTCGTCCCTATAAGGGAGGTGAACACGACGATGGCCTCAAGTGATACTACAGGCGAGGTGAGGTCTAGAGCGAATCATGCAACCAGGTAATTGTGGTTCAAAATGCCCGGAGACGACATAGGCTTTAGTAGCAGTCTAGACTTGAGGACGTAATGATCCCCTTCCGACTCTTACAGTATGCATTATGAGCTACACACTATAGCACGTGGTCTGCATGACTTTCACTCGCCAAAGTTCAACCCCTGTGCTGGCCCCATGGATGGGTTTCTCAAGTTGAGGGCGGTTTCAATTTCCATGCGCCTGAAGCAGTGCGACAAGTGTTGCTGGTTGGACCCTTGGCACTCTTTCTGGTACATCTGCACTAGCTTTCGAATGTTTACTCCCATCTACTGAATCCATCAGGCGCCGAGACTGGATAGTTTGCTGGAGCTACGCATGCTGCTGTGACACATGTGGCTATGAAATGTGGAGCAGAGTTTCTGGGGTCTGGGGAACCGTCGTGCCGTGGTCAGAGCCCGTTGCGCATATCGGTTCAGTGTGGTCCTCGCCGTAACCAGTCAGCCGGCCTCGGCTATCATTTTAAGAGGTCGAGAGAGCGAGTAGATCTGATAACGAAAGCTTGATACTCACGGATAATTACAAGCGACTATCGCTCTGCCTATCATATGGGTGGCCCTCACGCTACCAGCCATCATCTGCTTAATTTCCGGATCTCCCTTAGGATAGCAACGTCGCGCTTCTCCAAAAGACTCTCAGACCTCGTGGAACCAGGCAAATCGTGCATGGGGAAGGAGGGTTTAGCAGCAATCTTAGTCTTCCGCGCGCTAGAATATCTTTTAGCTGATTGCCTTCTTTGATGTTCTGCAGGGTCAACTCCGGGGAACATTATCTGTCTCTACCTTCCAGATGCGCGCACTCTTCTCTCTCTGTGGACTAGGTGCATTTGTAAAAAGCGCTCTGAGCCACTTAAATCGGAGATTTTCTAAGGCGTATTATGGATCGGCGAATCAGGATAGCCTTTCAATGTGCCCCGCTTCGCTAAACTGACAACAACAAGTGTAGCTATGGCCATCTGGCTCATTGTCATCATCAAGACTGCATGTGTCGGAAATATCCCAGGACATTGAGCTCGGGTCTGAATACTATAGGAAAGTTAATTTCCCATGAAGGGCCACAGCTCCCTGGCGTTTTCTTGAAGAAGCTATATAGTAGGGAATTCTGTCTCCTGTCCTCATAATGGACGACTAGTGGAAAGAAAGAGCCAGAGCCAGATACCCAGATCGTCCAATAGACCCGGAAGAAAAGGATCATGGTCCAGCGAAGAAAAGCACCTTCGATGCTACTCCTCGAGCAATTCAAAAGACAGGCTTATCATACTCTCTACGAGGAAGGACGCACGCTTGTAGAGTTTACAGCCATGATGGACAAGCTTTTCAAGAAAATTCGGGACGACACACAGGTTGAGCTACAAGTCGGGTAGGTGGCCTAAGTTGAGACCACCTGAATCGACGTGCTGATCGTGACTGGTGCTCAGCTATAATACATGGCAAACACGAAAGCGTGCATGGGACAAAGAGTGGAAAATCACGGAAGGCGGGCCCTCCACCGAAGCTCAATACGAATTGGAAAAGCTACCCCTATGGTTCGACAGGTTCGACAGTAACAAAGATTGGCTTACGCAGACTTATCTGAGATTGGAAGAACCAAAGCTGTCTATACCGTCCCTGTCTCTTGTCAGGCATCATGTATTAATTGGAGCAGGTTTGAACAAACCACGAAACCCTACACGTCGTTCGAATTTGCAAAGCCCGAACAATCCTTTGGTCAGCCAGGTTGGAAAGGTATTAATCGCGCATGGGAGTCACAGGTGCCTTTACGTGCCTTTGGGGCCGAGTGAGTCACGGTTCCGCCGAGGTTGCTAGATGATACACTTACATCCCAAAGCACAATCAATTTCGATTATACGGACGCAACGACAAGCAAAGCTCTCACTTGCATGTCTGCTCCGTACCCAAAACCCTCCTACAATAATTCTTATCCTGCTGGATGTCTAGATGGCGAATTGGGCGAAGCAATCTTGCCTTCTGAGCCATTATTGGGACCGTCAGACCCCTTAGACGACCAAAAGGGCAGCTCCGCACTTGTGGAGGAGTACACCTCTCCAGAAAAGTTCCCCCTTGCCTATAACAACAGCGTATTCAATGAGGACGTCTCCAATTTCGACCATGAAAATTGGGAACAATTTTCCGCGGCCGTCAACACTCGCCGTTCCCTGGGGACTAAATGCGAGGACTGCGAAACCTTTCAGTGTCACCATGCGCAGGGACCCTGGCACACTCCTGCTTTGAACCAGCCGAGAGAACAACAATCGAATCCTAAAAAACCGCTTCAGAACATAAGCATGTATCCGTACGGCCCAATACTGTGAGATGTCAGCCATGGGCGGAGATCCTGCAGCTTGTACGATCATCACGCTCCTGTGAACATGCGCAGTGTTCGCAACTTGCGACGATCAACTTTGACAGAGGACGCATATCAGTAGTTTCCAAGACCAGGATTTTGGGTTTGCGAAGGTGTTTATTCTTTTATGATGATAACCTGGAGGTCAGGGTATTCGGAATAGAAAGGAGGTCGGATCATTTTCTGGAGTAGCTCCCTTTCGAGGCTGGTACTGGCGTTATGCCGGGTTTTGCTCGCCGTTTTATATAGATCATCGTTGATAACGCTCAAACTAATTATGATAAGTACTTGATATAACATCATTGTAGTTGCAGCCACAGGTTGACCCGTACCAATTTTCACCCTTTGAAATATTGGGATCGGCAAACTTAGGGGATCGATTTACGTGACAATATCTATAGGGTAATATCAATCGTGCAATTTTATTGTATGTTGCGTGAGGCTCATTTCTGCTGTTGTTGGGATGCTTGAAGGACATATGGGCATTGATCGTGCCAAGGCTCATCGACATATCTAGCGACATGCATGCAGCGCCCGGGAAAACTTCTAGCGACACAGTTAGTCCGTTTGCGTTAAATTTCCAGTGGCTGGAAAGTCATTGAACTTCTTGCGAGGACAGGCTGCTCCGTACTTTGGAGTATCATCGACAGGATGTTGTGGTGGTGTAAAACTGCCAGTCCCGTGTATTGGTGATGGATAAAGTGTTGTAAGAAGTTGAATTGGGAAATGACAGCCTACCACAGGAGAACACGATCAGTAAAAGATTCGCTGTCAGACCTTGATAAGCTGTGCGCGTGAGAAACTCTCGTGCTATGTTGTAGATATGTCTGGGAAGTAAGATACAAGAATTGATGTAGCGATATTAAGCCTCTCTTGCGCAATCTAATGCACCTGGGCTCGATTTAGTGGCGGCTGTCAGTAGAAGCTTAAAAGTATGATAACTTCACACTAGGAGATTGAGAGATTTAGGAGGAACTCGAATATTGTATACCACTACACACCAGTGATGAATAAAATATTCGTCTCCCTCGACGAACTTGTGGCAAGGTCCCCTGACCGCAATGTTATCTCAACAACAATGGTGTTCCACCACGCTAAGGGACTGTTAGGGGTGCTGGTCACTATGGTTACTAGTCTAGTAAGCAAACGAATGTCTTCTGACTTCTGAATATAAGAATAAAGTGGCGATGACTGAATGACATGTGAGGCATATTTCGCAAAGAGCAATCGTCTCCAATAGGAAATCAACGGCCAGTGGATAGTGAGCCGCCACCATTGACAGAAGTTAATGAACTTGGTTCATTCATCAGGATGTGTTGTACCCATCAACTCGGTAATACTTGTTTACCATTCGAAGCAATAATACATAGTGCCGTTGGTACAAGGAGTGGAAAGAGGAGAGACCCCGCTGCTATGCTCCCACCCACTCTACCATATCGCCTCTTCTTTCCGGTCTTGATATATGGTCATTGCTCAGTCAGAGGCGACACAGACTCGGCAGCTAGACTTCATTGTCGTCTCCAGCCTCGTAGGGATATTTTTCCGTATTGATACCTGGTACAAGGTATGTCTCATAGAATCTTGGTTGTTTGCTAAGCACAAGAGTCAGCCACCATCAATTACACAAGGGGATGTAGCCAAGACTCACCTAGCCTTGACAGTCTTTGGGGTCTTGGCTGGAGGTACGTCTCCCTCTGAGCCGTTTTTGCCATCACCCTTTATACGCCCCCTATTTTCAAGCTTCGTCTGCATCCCTCCTGTGGGCATTTCTTTTCTGGCTCCCTCATTTGCACCGTCCCCACAGAGTTCCGTGGCCGGGTTACGCCTGGAGTGGTGACTGCAAAGCCTTGGGTCGACTTCGATAGCAGCCGTTGAAGGTTTAGCCGCCACGTACTGCTGGGTTGGGTTATCGACCTCACTGCTCAATTACTTAATATTTTTCTAATACAGGAGAGGGTGACGTGTTCTGGCTAACCTTGAAACCTTGGCTAGATGAGCGGGGCCAGCGGCACCGCGCTCCCCGCTGTTGATCTCCGAGCTATTCGGATTCATGGTAGTAAATGGTAAATGCTTTCAATGAGATGCTCTTAGCCTGAAATTCGCTGTCAATTTGAAAACTGGGATCCTGAATAGAATGCGAGAAAGGAGAGACTGGGACGGTTATGAGATTGCAGAGATAGTCGAAGTCCCATCCGGGAAGACCTTCGAGTCGTGCTTCGCAGGTCAGCCAATATATGCAAGTATCCGGGGGCGTCATTGCGCTGTGCAAGAAAACGACAGCCCTTCGAGTCGTGCTTCGCGGGTCAGCCAAAATATGCCAATATCCGGGGGCGTCATTGCACTGTGCAAGGAAACGACATATGAAAGCATTTATAATGCTTTCTTCATTGTCTAGTTACATGTATGACTCTGTCAAATGTCAGGATTATCCTTCGTCATTACCTTAGTTTCTGTCACCTGCGGATTACTGCTGTCATCGTCAGCCCCACTGGGAATCTCGCTCAATGAGTCAATGGAGATTTTCCCAAAAGCAAGACCTGCAGGAAAAGTGTGCATAGGAGCTGGGATGATCTCGCTTTTTTTCAGTCATCAGGTCAGTGATTTGCTCGACGGATACTAGTAACAATAAGCGGCAAGCCAAAATATGCAAGACACTGGATAAAACAGGGGGCGCATACGATAAGTATTCTTATATGCATATGTGGTAGAGGTACATTTGGCCCGGCTTCCGGCAAAAGCCTCACAAGTGGAGAATTACAAGGACCAGCAGATTGCGAGCTTGTGAGGGGATCGATGGTTTAAGGGAATCATTGGCCGGGACTCGAGATGTATCCACCGTTTTGGATTCGCGCATAAGACACACCGACATTTCTGGCTAGCCATAACGATTCTAATGGAATGATGGAGGAGATACGCTCTATCCTTCAAATATTGGCCTCGAAGATGGAAGAAGGCGTAGCTTGCATGCGGCAAAAAGTGGTAACTGACACCTGTTGCTTCGGAATGAGAGTTGCGGATGTGCTACAGGGGAAGCCATGGGGATTAGAATTAAGGGCAATAGGCCCCCACACAACCCATAACGGGGTCTAGTTCTAAGGTACCCGCAGCTTGCAAGATGATCAGCATTTCTCCCTTAATGTCTTCAGATTCACGCTATCGAAAATGTTGAATGAACACGCTTGGTAACTTTTTCTCGTATATTTCGAGACGTGCCTTGACAATACAAAGCTTGAACAAGAGCCTCGAGTCGGCATGTGATTGTCGTGGCGTGCAATCCTGACATTGATAGCAAGCATCAACAGTCAAAAAATCTCAATCTGCTATCGAGGTCATCCTACATTACGAGCTAGATTCGTCTTTACATCAATTTCCTTCGACCTTGGTCGACGCGACTGGCTTCCGACACCACCGACGGAACCCATCCAGGCGCTCGTGCCGCGTCGTCGACCTGAGCCTTTTGGTTTGGAGTGGCTGTCTCCTCGTGCCCTTCCAGCTGCAACTTTGCTGACGTGTCGTTCATTCTAGCATGCCAGACCCTATCTTCGATGTATCCGCTCCTCTCCCTTTATAGCCAGACTGACAATTCCTCCCCCTTGGCCTTCGAACACAGTAGAACGTCGGTCTAAATATATCGTGAAAGCCTGCTGCACGATAGCGCGAACACTGCTCTCCGTTTTGCCCTCTACGCTGCCATTGCAACTTCCGACCATATCAGATTTCGAGCTACCGTACCCTCGCTACAAGCTTCGCTGGAAACATAATGGCAAGGCGTAGCAAGTCTCTAGACATCTTGTTCTGGATTCTCTGTCGCGATTGGAAGCCAGGAATCACGATACGAAGATTACAATGAGGGTACAAAAAGGGCAATGCCCGCAAGATCTCATCACAATTGCAGCGTTGAGCTTGGCAAATCCACGTCGGAGTAGTCAAGGCGCTGTCCATGCAAGATTGAGAGCGTCGAATCTCCGTGCATTCATGCCGAAGATGATCTGTGGTTGGCTCACAAGTGGCCTTATAAGACAGGTTACGTTCGAGTACCTGGACGTTGCTTCAACATTGTGGAGCTGTGCATGCCAAAGCCCAGATGAAGTCTTGGTTGGTAGGATTTTTCCTACACAATACTACGGACTAGCTACTGCTCTTCACAGCGCCATACATCTCGCGTGGGTAAGAGCTTGCAAATTCCAAGGAAAAGACGTCAAGGTCCTCCAATTGCTTCCCGGAAGTACTTTGAGAGGATTACAAGCGATACCGCTGTGCGTCCATAACCCAACAGCCAGCACCAAAAAAATTAGTTGGGGCTGTGACACCTAGAGTGATACGAGCATCTCCTCTGTCTCCTATACTTGAGCCTCTCATCCAATAGTGCCTAAACTTTTACTGGGTTTAGGTGAAATATATTTGTCCTAATGTCAATGTTTTTTCTCTTCTAGATTCAATTGGCACTCTATCGACAGGCATTGATCTACAAAGATTGACACCATCGATCTTGATTTATGCCAAGAGTCCTGGCGCGCCAAGACCTCAGGCCCACAAGCCTCCCCTAGAAGAGGTGCCTAGACAGCTGCCGCTCGGGCGTAGATAATAGCGGGACCTGAGCCCCTAAACAGAGCCTTTGGGGCTCGGCTCCCCTATAATCAGCCCTTAAATTGTTTTCATAGGGGCTCCTTGGGGCCCTAAGTCTCCGGCACGCTCCAGGGGACCATCGGGCTAGGGCTGGAGTTTGCCACAAATGGCTTAGCGCAAATCAAGATCAATGGTGTCATTCTCCGTACGCCGCAGTCTCTTGATGAAGGCTTTAATGAGCAATGATTCATTAGTGAAAATGTGCTTCTCTGCGTTATGAATGATTGAGATACTCCTTCCTAAAACTAAAGCCCGGACTTTAGCTTGTTACGCCCAAAATGAGATGAGTACCCCTTGAAGCGAGCCCCTAAATGAGCCGCCTTACAGCCGCTATTAGCGGCCTTAGGGTCGATCCTGGGGCGCGCTTGGCTACAACCTTCTTTGTTTATAACGAGCTCCGGCCACTGCTATCGTTTACCTCGTTGACATATAATGAACAAGGACTTTTCTTTTGCGACTTTAATAAGACATTCTAAGAAAATTTGGGAAGTCATCTCCTATGATTTAGGTTTTTAAGAGAATGGACGTGTAGACGGGGTTGGAAGCGTCTCCTCTGTCGCTATGTCGATGACTGTACCTAGGGGTTGGCAAAGGTAGCTTGTTCGCCCCCAGTGTCTTTCTCGGAATGTCTATACCCCGGATACTATGATGCATTCAGCTACAGGCCGATACGGGTTAAGTCAAGGCCCACTTTCATCGTTGGCGGCGGCCGCTGCCTTCTCCGTTAAATGGGACAGATTTTCATCCAACGGGTCCGCTATTCTTCCACCATCATACCTTTGTGGCCTTCTAGGAGCGGATTCATGAATGATCTTACGCTGTTAAGTGGTCCCAATGGTTTCCATGTTGGCATTTTGAGGATCGTCTCTATATGAGACTTCTTACGAACTCTAGCTACTGGGTGTGGTCTAGAATGTGATATCCATGATTCTATTCCTCGGGATACACGCTTTCTACTACACTCAGGGAGTCCGTGGTGTATAGTATACGCCTTCAAAATCGCGAAGCATCATGTTTTCCCCATCTTTTGGACGAATTGAGCGTCCAATGATCCCTGGGTGCTGGCAATGTCTGCTATCGACTGGTACTAGACCGAGTAAATCGGCCCACTCAAGGATGCTATTCTCGCCAAAATGTGGTAAATCAACTATTGAAGACATGATACTGGCGCGGGCCAAAGTCAAAAGCCCTATGATCCCTAGATTTGACTGTTAAATCGTACATGTCCCGTGCAGGTTCATAAAACAATATCCCCTACGCTTCATTATACATGTTTCCTAGGCATACATTGTAGATGCGTGCATTTGTAAAACCTTTAGGCAGAGCATGATAACATGTGATAGGCGCGTCGTTTAGCGAGCTACCAAAAGGGCAGCTGCATAAAGTTAAAGGTAAGGTAGATAACGAATAAGCCGCTCCTAGACATTGGCCGCTAGCTGGCAAATCAAGTACCCATATACTACCCGTTTGGATTGATCTCACTGGTAACAGGATACTCAACGTCAAGCAATCTAACAATAGACAGTTAGCCAAGGCCTTGCTGGCTTATTCTTCTGCGCAGTCTAGCTTTCGCGGACCTTTCAGAGATCATATTTTGTCTTGATTTCCTAGCAAGTGGGCTGAGATACTAGATAGGTGTGCCCGGAGCTTGGTCTCACCCGCCAGACTGGTTACTTGGCGGAGGTACAAGGATTACTTGGATACCTACCTATCGGAATCATTAGTCCCCGTTGCCACAAGCAAACCTAAAATGAACGTTTTTTTTTGCAGAAAATTGAAGGCCTGCTTCGTCGAGCAGAGCATCTGGGCAGGGGATTCCTGTAGTCTTTTCATAGAGATCGCTCCTCGTTGGGACCTTTTCTGCGCCGCATAGCTCTTACCGGCAAGATTGGTGTAGCTTGCGTTCTTCAGAGCCGGCCAGCAAGCTCCTCTGGAGGGAGACAGATCGTCCGTATATCTCACCTTAGGTTTCATACGTTATAGGATGGCTCCGAAAAAGCTGAACTTATGATTTCAAGGCAGAGCTATTGAAAAGCGTAGGCCTTTGTTGTCAACCTCATGGGAAGGAACTGGAATCATGATTGTCTTGGAGCACAATCAAATTGATTCAAGTTTTATCGCTGTGATAAAGATGTCTTCAGCACTGGGACAGATAATGTTCTGAAACTAAATTCGGAAACGTCAGTGCCAACTAAGAAGCGGATTGCCAATGCTAACGACAGCGATGACTACATAAGCAATCAATGCAACTTCGCGTGCTCGGCGATAAGAATACCAACAGCGAGTGACGGCATGCACTTATGACAATGATGCATTGGTAACATGGCCAAGTCGGCTCATTAATGACCCTGGATCTGTAAAGTCGAGCCGGATGCTTCGTCGTCACTGGTATCACCACCTGGTGGAGGCTTTTTTTTTTCGATGCCTGGAATCAATATCTGATGGAAAGGTCTCCTAGGTTGGCTGATGAAGAAGATGAACAAGCGCTGTCAACCATCTTAAATTGGTCTCGATACTAACCTTACAACACGCCCTAAGGAGGGTCTTGCCCTTGGCCTGACCGTCCGCATATCAAGTGCAGCCGGTTGCTCTTCTTTACCAGCGTTGTTCTCTTTCATAACAGCATTGTCCACTTGATGCTGACCATGATCCTTGGCTGGGATCCGGAGCAGCATTTCGCGGTAGCCTAGGCGTCATGTCCTTCATCCTCGCTTTTGGATGCCAAACCGCCAAAGATGCTAACAGGGATCGACCAAAGCAATACACTGCGATCTTGGACTGACTCCATAGCTTCAGAAAATGCGGCAAGAGCAAAAAGATCTCCAGCATCATCATGGTCCTAAAGTCGCTCGCTGTCACTCTTTGTCACGCCCTTCATTGCAGATTGATACAAGCTCATCTTTGGAATGAAATACCTGCAATATGGCTCAATAGAGCGATCCTTGTGTTGTGCGGGCTCTTATCTGTGAATCCGAAAGCTTACGTTTTATTCTTAGAAAAATTATAGATAATGGCTCTTTAGCAGAATCTCTTTTGTCTCATTTGATATCAGCCATGGATTACGGGTACTAAGTAAGCCAATATACGCCATGCTTGGCTGAATGCAGGGGGCCACAAGCATGTCTGTTACTCATCAAACATGGTGGCTTGGGTGACTGTTCGCGAGCAAGTGCATAGCAGGTGCCCACCGGCACCATCACACATGGCATATGCACAATATGTGACCCAGGCTTGCGATGTTCCATAGTTGTAAGCATCTTTCCATTCACTACACATACCAGTGTATGTGGTCAGTGCGGACAATGTTGGTGGCTTCGATTGATAATTTGATTGATATCAGCGAGACTTTGAAACATTTGACACTACATGTTTATTCGTCTGCGGACTCTCGGCACACTTCTGAAGTCAACCCTTGCCGATGACGTTTCCGAATACAGATATGCACTTACTTTGCTCTCAGTAATATGCAAGGGTCTACATGACACTATATGCACGTCGGACGCGACGACTTGTTAAGGGAATGCCTCTCAAGGGCACATGGATCTCGGACACAATGAAGCCATTTTCTTATTTCACAAAATCTTCCGACGCCGCCAACGCCTTTCAGCGCCCGCAGTGATTTCGCCAGCCAGCAGGCTGTAATTATTGGATGTCTCCTGTCACAGTAGTACTAGCCGCATATGCGACAACCGAAGGCAACCTGCCCCCTTCCGACTTTGACAGCTGCGGGGAACAACCCGAAGGGCAGTCCGCCTACCGCGTCCTCCTGTATGCTGCGCCGGTCAGCATTCACGTTGATCTCCTGCGCGTTACAGATCAATAGTATTGCCCCAGCATGTAAAGCCCATATCACAGCTGTCTGTTGCTGAGAGGAAAATAACTGTGCAGGGTTAGGGAATTCCGGGAGGACGGCCTACCAACGAACTAATCGCGGCCCTAGCGGGGGTTCGAGGCCGGAGAGAAATGTCAGCTCGCCGGTAGGCGTCTTATCCAATATCTACATCTCCAAGACTTCTCTTGCATATCCTCAAACAACCATGAAGCTCCTGCTACTTTCGGGACTCCCTCAGGTCTGATTGGATGTTATCAGTAAGCCATCTTTACTAAAACGAGTATTCTTAATTCTAAGCACGGAAGATTAATGGCCACACGTGCTTCAAACTTGCCGTCTCTTACATCATGCGACGATTCTGAATTGGCCAGAGGTCTGCGAGGGTTGACGATGAGACTCTGTGTGGATCGTCATATCCAACGTGGTTGTGAATATCGAAAGCTTCTCGCACAGACACTATTCAGCTCATGGCCAATGTCCTATCCCAATGGCGTGGAGCAAAGATCTATTCTGGGTATTCGACCTGAGTAGAAACAATATGCATGCGCTAATTTCCAATCTCTATTCGCAGTAGCTTTGGCTCTATGACGCAAAATCTTTCACCAAGGCTCTGGAACCCTTCCCCGACTGTTTTGCAGGTGACAAGTAGTCTGGATCGAGTCTGTCGGTCGAGTCTGATCACACATAGCCATTGCTCATTCGGATTCCGGGCCTTCTAGGGCCACTCTTGTCCCCACCCCACTCAAGCAACCTAAAGTAGAGCTTGGCTCTAGCAATGGGAGACTGTTGAGACAAGCACGGAAAATGCATCGAAGCTTTCTTGACCTTAAGGATGTCTATGACGTGCCTAAGTTACTCCAGATTCGTCCGCAAGGAGGATGTGTTGGTGGGAAAAGTTTATTATTGTCAGACGCCTGGTCGGGCGCACCAGCCTGCAGGAGGTGGTAGGGATGTTGTGGGGTCTTCTTAGGTCGACTTCTAGGCTGCAATCACCGATGGAAGGGTACATTTGGCGCGCGTGGCCTGGCCACGCGTCTAATCATTGGCTGCCGGATTTGGGTAGCTCGAGTCGCTACGGCTAGGCTCCACAAATTATAAGCCAATTGACCAAAAACCCTGGCCACTTCTCTTACGTTACGGTGTATACTGGCGAGCGTGCATAGGATCATAGGGCGGACCAAACGGCTGGCTCGCTCGGGCTGGTGCCACCGTGGAACCAGAAGACTGTTCTTAGCAAGGAAGAATCACCCGTCAGCCTCAGTTGCCCTTGGGGCTTGATGCATATCCATCACAACTTCTCCCATATTCCACAGACGTGTTGGACGCCCCTCTGGGATTCGGGGACTCATGTGCAGCCTTAGTGAAGCTCATCATCTTTTAACCCCGCTGCTCCCATAGTGGCTTTGACTGTTAGTGTACTCCAGGGGTAGCTGTCCGAGACCCCCGGCCGGGAAATCGGTCTTTTGTCTTCGAGAATGGCTGCGTTGTCGCCATTTTTTTCTGGACGGTACTGCAGAATCCCTCTCTGCTTCCTACTTACTGATTGGAGCATGCCGAATTAGAAAGCCCTAATTTGCAGCATCACCGTCGATCACTTTTACCTACATAAGTCGGCCTTAACACCTTAAAGGAATCCACCTCTTTCTTCTTGCAGAGACTGCACCTCCCTGAAAGTCGCCATAGCCATAAGAAATCGCCAACCGTTGACCGCAATAATGCTATCTTCTACAGTACAAAGCAAAAGGCCAAATGTGTCTACTCCAAGAACACCACACACCAAGTTTCTACGTCAGTTCATCGGAGACTATTTACGAATGCTATATCTACATGGACACACGCACACCCTTGTGGAATTTGCTCGCGCTGTGGATGAAGTATTCAAGCAGGTGCACAGGGAGTTCGGTTTTACAAACGAAGTCAGGTAAGCTTTGAGATCACCTTCGGCAGCAGTCAGTCTTGACAAGGGTCACTTGGCAGCTATGACGAGTGGGTTTCACGTAAGGACCAATGGGACAAGGACTTCGACATTAAGAATGGAGGACCTTCGAAAGAGGTCCGTGATGGGCTCTTACTGTATCCAACAATGGTCGAGTGCAATGAAGGCAAGATTAGACCCAGAGCACGGCAACCAGGACATTGGCTACCGTACGTTTGCACAGTGCAGAATTTTCTTTCCCCGGCTGATGATCTAGGTCGGACCATGGTTCGATTTCAATCATGGGGAATCAACCTCCCCCGCTTGCACAGCAGCCAAGTGAGATGTACTTAAAGGAACGTGGCCCTGTTTACGGCCAAATGGAAGACCCTTGGTAAGTTGAGCTTTGATTAACCCCAGATTCGTACGCCAGTTATCGCTGACCTATTCGCAGGATTTCGGAAGGTAGCCTTAGCAATGCCCATCGAACTTCAATCGTCCATCCTTTTGCATATCATGAACCTTTCACTCAACTTCAGATGGGTACCAGCGTGCCACTTCCGTCCTCTGGACCCGCTGGAGACACGAGCACGCCCTCTACTCGCTACTTCGAGACTCGTGAAAATATTACCAGACCTGCTGGTACCAACGAGTGGAACGTTGTCGATCCGACCCTACCATATGGGCTATCCCCATCTACATATCCCAGCTCAACAGTGCAACCTACGAGCTACTCACAGGACCTACGTGGTGGCCGCAATACTTCTATTCAGCCTGATCCTGCTTCGGATTCTGTCTCTGCAGCGCAGGCACAGCACAAATACTATCCGCAGACTCGACCGAGCGCCTAGCCACCCTATTATCTTTGCCATTCAGACCATGACCAGGGCCTCTTCGAGTCCCATTGGACCGCCCATGGCGTCATGGCTAGAATGGTGAAGGAAGTAAAGGGCATAGATCGTTTGGAAGGGTGGTAATGTCGGCTCCCCTGTGAACAGCACTTCTCAGAATGTCACTCTCATCGCCTCCAGGTGTGATTAATATTGCGGTTTAAAATCTTAATTTTAGTTTGTTTGATGTGCTACAAGCCTACATGAACACCAGGCCACTTGCCAGAGGCTACTGCCTGCACCTCCCTGACGGCTAATAATTTTTATCGATCCTTTGGCTGACGTCAGAAAATTAGCTGACAGCCGCTGCTGAATGCACTACCGTAGGGATACGAACTTAGATGTCGCTAAAAGCAAGGTCGTGATGACCTATTCATCTATGTTACATCTGAATTTTAATATGCTGGTATCTTCAATGAAACTATACTCACCGCTTTATGATTGTAGTATGCAAAGGATGCGCACTAAAGTCTAGGCGGGCGGCCATGTGGCGCGCCTTGAAGCCACTATGAATTAGGCAGTGGGGGAACCGTTCGGGAGGAGGAATTACCAGGTTGTCGGTAAGTCCTAGTTGATACAGGAAGCCGTTCGGCCACGAAAGTGTGCCCATGCGCTTTCCAACCCATGTAAGCGCCTCTTCTGGCCTTCTAGCAGCCGGAATGTCACCCGGCTTGTACATTCTCTTGATTGGTTCCAGGGTTTCCCGTTCGAACTTCGTCTACTGATATTCCAGAAAGTTTGCAGAAGCTGCTGATCTAATGGCTGACAAGGATAGATATCTTAACCATTGCTCTTCTGAGTCGGACGATCCTGGCAAATTTGATTCATTAGGTGATCCTGCGAGAAAGTTCTGAACGCTAAAACCAGCTCCCATATTAGGCATCACGTGCATTTCCTCAGATCATGAGAAAAATGTGTATAGAGGTTCTCTACGCATTAATCCCTGTGCGTAAACTCCACCGGCACTCCGGCTTCTGCACTCCTTAAGCCACGACCAGTCTGTCGGGTCAGGATCCTTGCCGTCTTCAAGGGAGAAGTCGCATTGATGGACAGCTCCGTCTTCGATTTTGGGACTTGTGGCATAAGCTAGCTTAGCTGTTTTCGAATATGTATGGTTCTGCTCGGTCCTTCAATAAGTAGATAGCGTCCCGAAGAGGATATGACAACGCACACTTCTGGCCGATCTATGAGTTGTATTGCTAAGGTAGTATGCAGCGAACTAATTTCTTCCGTTGTGTGTAATTTCCTGGACTCGCAATTCATGGAGGGTCGCATTTGTGTACCGTTGGCCGATCCCCGCGTGGTGCAGGACGCTTGCTCTAGCTTCGCCTAATGACAGCCTGCGTGGATTGCAGGGATTCCGAATCTTAGAATCCTCCCAGCAAAACCACAAGATTATCGCGCGGGGCTTCTGAACACCTCGTAGGTCCTCCATGACAAGAGTCACTAACCCCAAAGCAATCAAGCCGTCTTTAGGGGGTGCCGGCATAATTCTTCCTCCTGCAGCCTTGCCGCCGATGCTGTCTCTTTTCCTACCTATTTTAAAGTATCTGTTGCCTATCTGGAGACCGTAGCAAGCATGATGGTTGAAGACAGCACTGCATGACCATCAGGGTTCTGAGCTAGCAATATGGCTTTGTCACTCGAGAACACTAGGGGCGTCCACATCAAGTGCCTCTGTTCGGCTTCGTTGCAGACCACCCAAAGCCGAAAATCTCACCCTGGCCCCGCATTGATCTCTCTATGGCTGGCGAAAAATTCAAATCTTGGCGCCCTTTTTCGTAGTTTCCCGCGTGGTCACAGATTCATTATCAAGTCATCCCTCCTCCACAGAGAGCGGATCACGACCAGCTTGCTGTTGTAGGCTGACCAATTCCTGCTATTTCAATTACTTAAAATCAATCGCCGACAAGGACACAAGAATCAGAACGCCAGTCACGCACACGTACAGAGCAACATCCATAATGGCACCTTTGAAGTCTTCAATCTCAACCCACCTTGCCCCTTTCCAAAGACAGGCCTATCAATCATGGTATCTTGACGGATTTACCCTCGTTCAATTTACGAAATTGATGGACATCTTGTTCGAGGAGTTGGCAAAGATCACTTTCGGGAGACTCAGTGCAAGGTAAGCCATTATAACCATGGCATAACATCGCTGACCCTTCTTCCTGCTTTAGTGAACGTCAATGGCGTACATGCAAGACGGTATGGGACAATGCATGGAACATCAAAGGCGGAGGCATACACCAAGAAGCTCGTCTGGGGCTCGAAGATCTACATGTATGGTTCTGCAAAAGTCCTTGCGGCGCTGTGATTTGGAAGCCCCTGGGATTGGACAGCTTAACACTGTGAGTACAAGTCCACCCCGTCCAGGTAGCCGTCTACTCATATAAGAAGGGCTACCCTACTTCCAGGACTGACGATGGCTTCCGAAACCCTGCACTCGGCCGGACAGCCGCTAAGCCTCAATCAAACCTGGGACGACACTGGCGATGATGAGGGCTACGTAAGGGAGGAGAAGCTCCAGTAAGCGTCTGACAGATCTCCCAGCGAGCTTCTACACCGAGGCGCTTACAATGTGAATTAGGCCTTTAGATTTCAATCCGGCCTCTTCCGAAACGAATCAACACTATTCCGCCGCCAAACCTGCCGACATACATGTCCCTAATACCAATGGCACAAGTCTGATGTCACATTCCCAAACTGAAGAAACACATGCATCGTTGGATGGAGTCTTTGGAAATTACACGCCGTACTCTCAGTCAAACGACAGATCCTGCGTTCTTACCGCACAGGCTATTTCGGAGACCGCTTCGTCAACTAATGACGTTGGCTCATACTGCACCATGTCACAGCCTCAAGGCACAATTTACACTCCGGATGGACCGGCTAACACCTACACCGAGTGGCCCGAGTCTGTCGCCCAAGGCCGTCAATGCATTTCTACCTGCAACAATTCTGGTTTCGACCTCTGCTCAAAAGACGCTTCTCAGATTGATTGGCTGGCTGACATCGACTCTTAAGTTCGCCAAAGAGAGTCGATTTGTTTCGTCTTAGGTGCACAATGAGAGCTTCGGGTCAATGTACCTTGTCACCCGGCGTCCATGCGCAATCAATGTGAACAATCGAGATACATACAGGCAGGCATATACTAAAAGTCTTTGCTTTATACTTAGTGTCACAGAGTCCACAAGGCAGTTAACGTTTCATCTATTCTTCGCCATACATATGAAAAGTGAAATTGCCAGTCCCTTCCGAACATCCATAGCCTGTGATGCTGACTTGCGTAGAACAGCTAGCTTTGCACTCGATCCTAGACAATCATTAGCTTACGAATGAAACATACTAGCACCTGGGAGCCAGCTCCATGTAGTAAAATGTCACCCGACAATTGGTATGAGGAGTCTATGCCCCATGCAGTAAAAAGGCACACGACACCTGGTATAAGGGGTCTAGGAAGTATCTACTCCGGCAGTTTCAGAAGATAAGATTTTCCTATACGCACTACTCACTCTCGCCTTCAAAACACCCGTCTCGAAGCCAATCAGGATCCAGACTTGTTCGCCAGCAATAGAAACAAGCCAACGGGCTATATAAGGCTGGGCTGGGCACTGGATCGCTCTGAGACAGGGTCGACTATCGTTGGCCCAGATAGCACTGAAGACATGGAGGATATCGCTTAGCGAAAAGTATACCATCTGCGCGGGTATTGTTAGGCCGGCTGAGTGGGATCCAACTGGTGGGACGGAATATTATGCGAAGCGTGAAGTCGCTAATACCTTGAAACACATGGAATACTACCATACTTCTATTTTCCCTCACAGACGTCTCTAGATATACCAAGAGACTCTGATTTATTGATGATATTCATACAACTTATAAATTACTATGAGATGTACCCCAATACCCCTTTTTAGCGTGTGAGCTTTCCTATGGTAGAGGTGAAACTACAAATGTCTAAACCCTTTGCAGTATATCGAAACACTCCGCCAAAGAGGCAAAGTTCTCTAGATGCGACAAAGCGATCTCTGAAACAAGTACTACCTTGTAATCGCAACTTGGGTTGGAAATCTTCCTATATAAACCCATTGGACGGACACAGGGCCAGCTATGATAGCCTCTAGAACGGTCTCTTCGCCATGCAATTCCTCAGTGGCCTGTACCTTGCCCTACTTGGGTGGCAAATCTACACACCCGCTCACTCCTCACCACTCAATCCAGCCTCGACTGCCATCAACTTTGCCCTCGTTCCTGGAGCTCTAGTCACGTTAAACCCGACTGCCAACGGCATTGAATTAGCCCCTGGGCCTCTATCCACATCGCCTCCTTCTCCAAGTTCGAATACCACCAATGCCACCGCCGGGGACTTTCCTCCTGATCCTTGCGTAATCCGTTTAGAAGGCTCACCGATGAGTGTCCAGTTCTGGTCCCGCCACTACCTCAAGCAGAACCGCGTAGAACAAGTGATGCAGATGGCACAGGTCGCCGTTAACCATCACGATCAAGCGGCGCCTATTTATAAGACTGTGCCGACAACGTACAGTGCGGGGAAGACGTCCTTGACGGTGCCCTACCGTTATTCAGGGAATCTTTTGTGGGGTCAATGGAATAATGGCCTAGCTGCAGTGCGAGTATATATGACAAGATATGACTGGTTGGGGTGTGAGTTCGAGATGTTTGATCATAATGTTAACAGATGGTATTATGGTGGCCGATTGATGTCAGATTATGGCTCAAACGTAATGACTGCCCAGAACGAAACCGTTACAGCAGCAGAATAGTCAGCTGGGCGTCTTACATGCACAGAGCCTTATTTTGGCTGCGATGGCCCTCTGTCATAGCATATGGCACAACCCATCTATCGCAATGAATAGTCGCATCTCTGCTAAATGATAAACAATTATACTGCGATGTACGTTCCTCAGTCTACGGAACATAGCGATGAGCAAACATACTATCAAGAACTTGTCAATAGCAGAATCCCTAGACCCGGTAAGCTATGTGACTTCCGATGGCATGTTTGTCAGTCAATATATTGTGCGCGTTATAGGGACTCCGGTCCCCACGTCGAGTATGTTGGGGATCCGTGGCAGGATATCCTCAATTGAGAATATCAAATGAGGAGCGCCTTCGTAGAGAATATCCGGTAGTCAATTATTGCGCGTTCGCTTAGTGGCATTTCATATCCAGATCCTCCAGATACCCTCTGTCTCTAAGCCTGATACAAAAGCCGCAGGCCATGGCTATGAAGCAAGTAATACTTAGAAGTTGGCTTCATCAATCGCAACGCACAGCCCATAGCTCATCAACGTCTGCGCCACTACTACAAAGCCTCCTATAGCCGGCGCGGTAAAAAGAAGGGTAAGAAATAAAATGTCGTCCGACGAACCAACTTGAAGGTCTACCAAAAGACCCGTCCACCAACCAAAGGCCAGCCAGTTCATTGTCCACACTCGCTGAGCGATGGTGCTGTGACCGGCGTTGAAATGTGACAGACTGCCGTTGATGGCTATGGGACTTAAGCCAATAATGAGACCTGCGAAAAGAGTAATATTGTCCAGAGTCGTATGTAATGGAAGATCGTCGCTAAATCCTGGACTTGAAATAACAAGACAAGGTTCGCGGGTCAGGTATAATGCTCTTTGCGGAATTATTTTCCTCTGTACGACATCAGTAGCATCATGAAGCCCGCGTTGGCTTTTGGACTCCCTAGGGCTGCGGATGAACATCCTATCATTTTCGTCGATAGTAAATTCGACGTAATGCCATACTTTTCTTGGGCCGCTTCTGAGCGTAGCTACCATACCCTCGAACTTGGCTCCTTCGCGGCGAGATGCTTCATCCATGATTTCAGACCTCACAAGATAAACGCATGGATAGTCAGGCGTGAGCATAGTGCCGAACAAGTTAATGATTGACATGACAAGATACGGCGCAACTGTTAATCCAAATGCTGCATAGCCATAACGCTGGATCTGATCACCCTTTGTTTCGTAGAGAGTTGCCGATGCATATAATGTTTGGAATATAGCTACAACACATTTAGGTAAATTGTAGTTGGAGCTGAGCTCAATTTCTGGGCGCGTATCTGGGCTGGAAGAGTCGTCACTCTCACTAGTTAGATAAGGAGATCTTATGTGCCGTAGCATTTTGAGCGCATCCTTAAGTCGCTGACTCGATGAAGATATGTATGCTACCTCGAGTCCTTCGCGCTGATCTTTACATATCTCCATTACCCGGGCCCCCGGGGGAAGTATTGCAAGAGCATAGCCATGGGGTAAGCGGCAGATCCCGTGCACCTTTCGACCCTGAATCTTGGAGCTACTATTGGAGGGAAGGAAGGATCTATAGTTCTCCTCGATCCAAAAGGAAGGCCTTTTCTGGGTCTCTTCTCTATCGGTGCGAAATTGCGCGCTTGGACGCGTCTGGCTAGGGAATTGAATTTTGCTGACACAAACTATGTCCCCCCTTTGAGGTAGCCATTCCGATGTTCTAATTACAACGCAGAGAGCTTCAGCCTTGGCGGCAGTCCTCAGAGGAGTATCAGAGAGGATAGCAAATTGCCTGATAGCTCTAACACCTCTCAAAATTCCGGAAAGCGGGAACATGAGAGCTGCTATATGTACTAGCAAAGTAGCCAATGTCGGCTCGCCAGGAAGTGACTTGATGGTGGCAGCATGAGCGACATAATTCGCGAGGAAGAAAATTGCAACATCCGTCCACCTAGTAGGTGTACACAATAGGCTAGGACTGCCGTAGCTCTGCGTGCCTTCCGGTACTGTCACAGTGATATTCTCAGTAGGCTTGAGTGTCGTGGGTGCGCAAGAAGTTTGAGGAAGCGTCACCAAAGATAAGCAAAGACACAGTGCGGGTACGGTGAACAAACGACATGATGTGACATACTTCTTGATGAAATTCATCTTTCTGGATGACATTGGTAAGAATACAAAAGGAAATTGTTGTGACCGCGAAGTTGTAGCCTCACTGTTGGTATTTTTAGATCATGGTCACGTAAATCGGTAGCGCGCCAAGCCTAGAGTGTCTTCAGCCCCCTGGTTTGATCGATTCGATTATGTGGCTGGCAACGTTCCCTCCGCCACGCAAATTATGTTCTGCTTTGCCATAGAAGTACGGATGTGATAATGGAACCAGAAAGTGTACCAAGATCGTAGGTTCATCCAGCCAGCACACTCTCGCGGTACTCTCCTCGCAACTTAGCAATCCGAAGCACAACCTTCTAAAACCGAATGCTCTCGCCTGGAGTTGCTTCCGTATCACCGTGAGCGGAGAAGGGTGATAATCTGCTCCATTGGGAAATGTCCATGAGGTAGGCTTTAGCACCAGGACGATAGTCGACATCTAACATTCTCCACAGCCCACAGAAGAGACTGTGGCTGTCGGTTACTTCATATAGGAATGATACCGGGTCCCAAAGGCTAAAGAAATCTATCAGCACGTCCATTATATTCTTCCTGTACGGAGCATGACAAGATTAATGTTGATTTGCGCTACTCGTTTTTGCAAAAGCCCTAACCCTAACCTAACCCAAGACGATCTTGGATGTTTTACATATCAAGGCAAACCTTCTCGTCGCCGTCCTTATACGTACATTTCCTCATTGACAGCTCTGATCACGCTTGGAGCGTGGGCTTCTGGCATCATTGTGAGTATTTTGGAGCACATTCGTTGGGATAATACAGGAATGATCTAAAAATTTTACGTGATCACGATCTCGATCGAATAGGAAGATGATGCAGGAGTCTCGGTGCCAGCAGGCTATAAATATCCATTCTGGGAATTCATTCGAGCTCCTCTGAGCAAAGGTGATAGAACTTTACTCCAAGGTATTCAGTGGGAGGGTAGTGTTGACGCCAGTGATTGCAAAGTGCTGAGTTTCTCAAAGGCGTGGCAGGGAGACCCAAGCAAATACCGACGAGAACGATGAGATTGGCTATTGTTCGGACACATCACTTCTCTTTAATCAGAAAGTGCTGGCTTCGATGCGGTATGGGAACTTCAACCCCACATCCCGAATGGTTGTCCAGATATCTAGGGAGAGGGCGCATACATAGCGTCGCTTTTCTCTGTGCGCATATTGTGAGTTTCATCGTGCTTCCTACAGCGTGCCGCAACTTTCGGCTACATTATCGCTAGGATTCACGATCCTGATGAAGCGTGCCTATGAAGTTGCTGCTAGCTGTTTGGACCAATTATTGCTCGGTTACCGTACAGCCTTGTCTACCTCAAGCAGAACGAAGACCATCACTATTATGGCTAGCTTAGCTGAGAGGGTGACTTGTGACCCTGGGATAGTGGTTGAAGAGCAGAGTTGAGGAAAGTAGTTCGAATGCTCCACTAGCAAGGCATACACAACTCTTCCAGATAGATCTTCATACTTCTGAAGGGTTACCTTAGTACGGACGTTGCGACAGCGGTGTGGTGAACAATGAAATTGAATACAATCTTCACAAGCGCCTTCTTGAAGGAGGTAGAAAAGGCATCTGTTCCACTGTGTACACAGTACATGTCTCGCCAAGTGGTCCGCAAAACTTTGGGCCCGATGTATGTCTCACAGCTTGCCAGAGTGACAGCGCATCATTCAAATAGCATCTCCTTGGATAATTGACATAGATCAGAAGTGTAAGAGCATTATATCTCAACTGATAATTCTTTAGGTTCGTCAACATTTCCACAAAGACGAGGCCTCAAGTTCTAAGCTAAAATCGCACGAGAAGGCAGATCTTCGATGCAACCTACATCTGAGTACCCCTCAATCCAATCAAGCTAAGGGATCGCCGCCCAATGTGGGGGTATATCTTTTTGTGCAGCAAGAGCCACTGCCACAAGACCTAGACTCTGAGCCTCTGTACGAAACTTGTCAAAGACTTTTTGTGATTGGATATAATTGGACCAAATGACGAACAGGAGCCGGACTAGCACACTACATCTTAGGAGAAGTCTTTCTCTGGAGCCTAGGAGGCCTGGAGTAGGGCAAGCACACTACGAAGGCGTCTTTATCCTGCATGAACCATACACCACTTATGATTCATTTGTCTCCTAAATACCTCACTTTAACGGGGTCAGCACAACCGAGAAAGGTCCCACACCATCATCCAAAAAGGTTTATCACCGCAGGTCATGGAACAGGAGACCTCCTGCAGCAATAGCACGGTGCCACGCACATGCAGCATGGATCCGTTCCCCGAGACAGCACTAAGACGATCACCAGCCTGCTAAACACTACACAATCCCCGCCCCTCTCATGCAGGAGTCGCGTGATAGGGTTACATACTCGCTACTTACTACCTCCATCGGATCATTCAGCGCCGCTAAATCATTCCTAAGGTAGCTCTCAGACCGCCCTCTCCATCCAGCCACACGTTTGAGACTAAGGCCCGCCTTTGCCACCCAAATATGCACACATGATGCAGCCATGGGAAATGCAACCAAGCGGTTTGATATTTCTAGCATACCAGAGTTCAATGGAATGCTGATGGTGTAACATAAGCCTTCTTTGCAAAATTGGGAAACCAACAGAGGGGAACAGGGGTCAGTCTCTTGACTTTGTGCACTGACTCTCGTGGCTATACTATATTGATGTAATTGCGGGGGAGCGAGGGTTGTTGGAGTGGGGAGGGAGGAAGAGAGAGTTTTCAAGGCAGAATTTCGTTTGAGAGGAGTTCCGGTGGTGCCGAGATTGGTGATGTTAGCAGTTGTGTTTGGATTGTGGGTGCTGCCGGTTTGATCTTCGCTGTCAGCCTTGGATCTGACGCGACCATGGGATCTTGACTGTCGACCAAAGGATCTTGACTGTTGATCTAAATCTTGGTGGTGGAGAAGCTTTCGGTCTACTTTTGTTGAGGCTGGATTTGTGGTTACTAGAGTTCCATCGATGACGCTGTCTGGGAAACAGGAAATGTGGTTTTCGGCTTACGGCAAGCGATTTTCCTACGGGCTCTCTCGAGCACTGCTTGGCCGTTTGTCCAGGTTTTCTTGCTTCCTATCGTCTATCTAGTAATAGTCATACGGTCAAGCAGATCCTAAGTCTTACTATTCAGCCTCCCTGTAAAGAGATGGCAGCAGGCCAATTCCAGTAATGCCAGAAGCAGATGCATACAAAACTTGCTCTTCAGCGTCCCTGCCAGTGTGAAGGGACGGCAGCGGACTGATTCCAGTGATGCCAGAACTAGACGCATACAAACCCTTGCGATTCAGCGTCTCTGCTGTATGCAAACTGACAGCACCGCCCCTAGCTAGATCAGAAGTTCACGTTCAAAATCGCCTCTTTCCTTCGGCGGGTGAAAGCAGCGCTGCTCATGCCCCTTTACTGTGCTCACCGCTTTTAAATCATAAGAGCTGTCCACAAGGATTAGAGACGTCTCTTTTCCACACCTATAGTTGTAAGCTCCTCTAGCACAATCTGTACCCCTCCCCCGCTGCCCCAATCCTTACTATGAGCGCCCAGCCTGTGCAGAGAATTTAATAGACTTGACGTAGCGTATTCCCAAGATGACATGGTTCGCAAAATCATTTGAACATGGAATAGAAAAGTACAAATCATATTTTCCAATGAAATTTATCGCTCAGCCACGTTCTCATCGATGTAGTCACGCCTTGAATGTCTCAATGGTGTACTGCTGTAGCTATTACCATAGTGTTGAATGGTTTTTCGGGGTCGATGGCAAGGAGTGTCGATGGTGTATGAGCTCTTTCTTGGAGACGTCCTTACATGAACGCGGACGACGGTATCTAAGAGAGAATCCGGTAGTCTGACTGGTATCGTAGCCTCGTGGCTCAGGTAGGCAAAGGCTGTGTATGCGCAAGGGGAGTAGTAACGTCTTGTACATGCGAATGTTGTCTTGTGCTTTAACGAGAGTATCTGCTAATTTCGTAAGAATGACTTCCTACCACCAGGACCCATGCGAGGTCTTTTAGTGATGGATCACTTACCCTTTTTTCCGGTCATAGAAGAACGGAAGCATTCTTGATAGTATTATACCATCCATAGAGAGCAGTAGCCGTGTCTGCTCCTCGCCATAACAAAGCTCAATCTCATATCCCCTCAGCATCCTTTGTAGATCTTGTATTCTCTTTTTGAGCATCGTCCTTTCTTGCGAAGTGCGGCTGTCCTTTTTCTTAAGTGGAAGTGTTGCGAAGGGGGGGATTTTTTGGACGAGCTAGACGGCATATAGAGGAATAGAGGGGACAGTGGTAGAGTTGCGTGGGTTGGATGGTATGTATCTGTTGATTGAAGAGAGCATGGTGGAAGTGGCTCTCGGTCCTAGAGGTTGGTGAATTATGCTGGTTGGGGTCATCAGAGAAATTTGAACGAACGGGAGTATTAGAGTCTGATCCAGTGGACGGGACCGAATCGTTGCGAGTGAATGAGGGCACGAGGGGAACTTGTACGATTTTTTCCATACGATTTGTTGAATTCAGAGCTTCTCATGGTAGAGCTATGCTATCGAAAGCCTTCCGCCAGGAAGACAACAAGTGTCGCACATAAGATTTTCGATATAGGAAAGAAGGAATCGCAAGACGTAGGAGGAGAGACAACATAGGAGTCTTCAGTAATGTATTCAGATCCTCTCTTCGAGCTGTCTGCTCGCATAAAGACGCTTGTGGTCCTTTGATGACCTGGAGATGTGCATGCCCGGGCACCCCGATACGCCTACCAGACCCACAGACAATCCTCAACAAAAGCAAATCAATTTTGAAGCAGCAGTGAAGCACCAACCAACGTTGCATACCCTATGATACAGCATATCTTGCATTCTACGTCTACAGTTCCATCAGTGCTGCTCCCTCAGCAGTCTCAGAATGTCGACTTCACACAACGGAGATATTCAACTGCCAACCCCGTTCCCAACCAGGCTGTTGTGTGCCGCTCTCGCAAGGATCACCTCAAATGGGTTATAGTGGATTCATTCTAGTGTCCTACCGGTGTCCCTAATACCACCGTAATCAAGCCTTCACGCCAAGGTTTTTGGGTTTTGTGGCCGAAAGACCAGGAACAGGACACCGAAAGCATCGTGGAGAGCTAAGCTTTGTAGCGTTGTAGAGTAGTGGCAACTGTTTGCTCTATAACCCGTGACACTGTGCTGTTAGATTAGATGTGCAAACTTAATACCTTTCACCCCTGAGACTTGAAGGACGTAGTGATTCAATGATCCATCTCCAGCCTTCTTACCTTCAGTATCTAAAGTTGTTGGCGTTCCATCCTTCCGTCAAGTACGTTTCGTCATCTCCGTTCCCCTTACGTGTAGGTCAGACTGAATCTTGAGGGTGATGGTGTTGTTACTTGCAGAGGATGTGAAATGAGGCTTAGTGATCCTGAAACTCTTCTAGAGTTCGTTTCAGATTTCAGCCCCTGAATGGAAAGCTGGGGACTACCTTAGCGTCTTGCCACGTGCATCGGCCCTCCTAGGGTCTCACGCTAGCCTAATATGGCTTACCTAAGCTACTCTTTTCTTGGCAGTCCGGGCCATCTGCACGTAGAAGTATAGTTATCTTTGATTGGCACTGATTGGCACTGATTGGCACCGATTTCATCACGCTCATTCTGCCACTGGGTCTGACCTTGTGGGCTGCAATACTGCTCGCAATTTCTCCATTTCTATTCTCGTGTGTATGTACGGGTAATGTGGCCTGATCTGATGGATCATAACGTCGACAGTTCTTCGCTTTTCTAAAAGTAACCCAGTCAACATAGACGCTATAGACTATGGGTATAAGGACCGTGGGCTGCCGCGCTAAGTGACAGGATTAGACAATAACATTTCCATAGAGACAGACACCTTCGTGATCGTATGCTCAGCATGATCGTGAACTTGATTTAAAACATCTCAAGAAAAGGAAATAGTCGTGCCAAACTCGAGGCTTATAAGCTAAATTATCGAGTTCTGTATTCCTCGCGTGCCAGTCCACATGCAATCTTAATAATTTAGCCCTCCATTTCAGCATCCTGTGCCTTCTGCTCTACGCTAGGGCTCTTCCTGACTTCTTTGTCCTCGGTGAGAAGTGAGGACACAGAGAAGGAATTGCTCCTTGTTGCGGCTGGTTTGGGTGTTGCTCCGTCATGATTGTTGATCGCTGTGAACCCTTTATTAGACTCTGCTGCAGCGCTGTTGAGAGCAGAAGATTGGCCTTGAGGACTGCCACGAGGTGTGGGGAGAAACTTCGCGCCATTGAGGCCATGCGCTCGACACCAAGCCTCCTCTAACGTCGCCGGCGACAGGTTGCAGCCGTAACAGCGTGCGATAGTAGACCAAAAGTGTAGTCTATGAGCTTCGTACAAGCGATCAAGTCGTACAATGTCAACATATTGTCTGTCCTGATATTGTTCCATATCTTCAGTGACGAGGCGGAGCGGCTGACCTTCTTGTCTTTTCTGGTGGCCACTGAGGACTGGCTTTGGGAGGATCGGCTTGTGGCTATTGGGCGTCTTCGAATTCTCAGTTGGGCTGTACTCCATGTTTTGAGGTGGACTGGCTGGAGGAGAGAATGAAGGCAATCGTCGCTGAGGACTCGGGGTCTCATGTCTCTTTTTCTCAGGGGGAGGCGCCGAAGCTCGTTCCATGGAGCCGTATGAAGACACAGAAGCCTGTCTGCGGGCTTTGCTACCGAACGAAAGCTGGTGGTAGTGAAGACGACAAGCCAGCTCGGTCTTCTTAAGCTGACTAGCGATGTGCTTGTAAGGCATCTTGTGCTCTCTTGTCTCAATTAGGTATGCCTCCTAATAGCACTTTAATAAGACTTCACTCGGAGGTCATTGGTGTATACATACCTCGGCATCAGACCAGGCTCTGCCCCCACCAGTCGACACAGTCTTTCGATGTCGATGCATGGCTGGCAGCTTCAGCGTCTGCCTGTCTACTGGAGGCGAAGATTTGATCATTATAGGGTTCTGTGTCGGTGCATAAGCCATAATGGTGTATGTTCGTGATGTCAAGTATGAAGTTCCGAGTAAAGGGCTATACTAAGTCGACGAGTGTATATGCGGAATATAATTTGTGCGCTATAGCCGCTTCATAAAGTCTTGCTGGTGACTGGGGGTTGAGGAGAAAGGCAGACTCCTTGGGCTATGTAAATTAAGCCAAAGACAATGGATAATGTTGCAAACAACCCAACCAGTGGGACTAGAACGAAGGTTATTAGTTCGCCCAATGCAATGAGCACCGTAGTTCCAGCGGTGATATTGGGTAAATGAATATGGTAGAAAAGAATCAGAAACCAGAGTACGTTCTTTAAGTAGTCAACTTGATGATAATTTGAGCGTTGCTTTCAATAATATACTGTATACGGCGTGGTAGCTGAGAGAGGCACTGGCCTAGCCTTAGACCACGCAAGATGTTCCATGGCAAGTTAGGGCCCACGGTGCTTTTTTAATAGTGTTGGAGGCGTGAATTGTTCCAGAGCTATGACAAGGTGGGACCCATACACCAAGCTTGCGTCTAGACGCCGATTGCAGCATGGCGTGCTGTCTATGCATGCACCTTTTTTGCGGCGGGAGACAGTTCCCCAGGGGTTGCGAGCAGCTTTGCGAACTGAGCACTAGGGAGGAATTGGCCAATTGCAAAACAATGACTCTACGAAACAGCCCAAACGATCTGCCCAGACAGTGTTTTAAGCGAAGGCCGTGCCGTGTTTGAAGGAGAATATTAACTTAGCCGGATAAGAGCATACTTGCGAACGGCAGCAAGTCTCCGAGCCTGGAGAATAGGATGATATCAAAGTAGAAACATGCAAAGAATAGCATAGGCAAAGCAGTGGTACTGGAACTGGTACCATTATTGCAGTGCAGTATTGTGGGTTGGCACCTGTGGGACCAACATCGGGGAGAGCCTTGGGAAGCTTGGGAGTGGAAGCCAAATTATTAGCGCTGACGATGAGGTAGCCCTTGCATAAGAGAACCAGACAGATGGAAAAACAGGCGACGAGAAGCGAATCGTCAGGATGGCACCTGCAAGCGCCGACTAGAATGTCTCTAGTTGTGTTGAAACGGTCCCAACGGCAGGGCCCTGTCACAGGCGTGTTTCACCTTATTCATCCTTTTTTGGGGGGGGCCACTGAAGGATGAATCGTCAGCGGCAGTCCAGGGCGTTCCTAGGCTCAGCTAGAGTAAGCTCCCAGGCCAGGGAACGGGCCTTACAGTTGGCGTGGGGCTAAAGTTTGGTCGTTTGTAAGATGTACTCTGTAACAGTGGTCGGTCCTGCCGCAGTCGAAACAAATCGAAAAGACAGATGGTTGAGCCAGATGAGCTCGATCAGTGTCAGGCTACTGATTAGATGCCGTCACACCTATGGAGGATCTTAGTTTCATCTTTGCGTAACTGAAGCGGGTAGGCACCCAAGGTGAATGTAGGAGTAAGACATGCTGGCGGAGATGCGCTTTCGCATGTAGAGTACCGAGTCGGTGTGCACTTGAGCACTTTGTTCAGTGCTCAGGGCTGTACGGTCACTTCACTGGTGGAGTAAGAGGTGAGGAATAGACATGGACTTGAGAGTTGAAACACGTGAGGTGTACTCTGTACACTTGCTGGCGACAGGCCGGGCGGTAGGGTAGAACTAACAGTCGTCGTATTATGGTGTATGGTGGTACTTATTAAAGTACTTTACTCTGTACAGACGATGATTTCCAGTGGCGGTGGTCACGTACCTTCCCTCGTAAATACTAAAGTAGAGTAGGTAGATCTTGCGTTACTGTTCTCGGGAAGGAGCAAGCCCCAAGCCCGACGAGTCCCGGGCCGCCAACGTCACTCCATCCAATGTACTCTAGTACCCCAATGTATCCAATGTACCCCAGCAAGTACCGACACCACCCTCTTCAGTCGGTCTTTCAGCCACCATATTATTGTGAAGGCCCTCATAGCCACTCAACCCGTGGCCCCTCATATCATGATCACTTCTGGCCCTTACGACCGATCAGACCTGCCAACATGGGCAATGTCCTGCGCCTGCACTTCGGCCATGGGTACCGATCAGCGACGACGACTGGCCAGCGGGGCCCATGAGCCCCCCCCATCTCGAAAGTGTTATGGGCTTGACCCCGCATTCTGCTTTGGTGCAACTGCACCTAATGGGGCAACTCGCTGCTATTGGTAGTCCAACTTGATACCTCCAGCTTGCCTGCACACCCACCCAATGCAGAAGTACTCTCCCGTCCGCGTGATACCACACAGTCAATAACCCAAGGCGTGCTTGCCATGACACAAGACTCGAGCGGCTTGCATCCTCCATCAATGATACATATCGAGCGACTTCGAAACGCCCATACTGAGCGCGGCAAGATGGACTGATACCTTTGCATACCTTTCAACCCCATCCACAGACTAGATCGAAGCAGGGCGGTGTGATTAGCCGTCTCCACATCATTCACGCGAAACGTCTGACCGCCCGCCGCGTTGCATTGATGACGCCAATAATAATTGCCTGAATTCTGATAGCCGTATTCGCTTCATACGGCCCGACGCTACGATGTCGTGAGTAACGCTTCACTGTTCTCTCCTTCACCAGGTTGTGTGATGCCGCGGTCGCGGCCTTCACCTCGCCTTCAATTTATCACTACTGACATGGACGCTTTCGCGGTGGGGGCAGCTCCTCATCTACTCCTCGACGTCCCGTCAGACCCCAACCTACAACTGGACCACCTCCAATGCTTCAACCTCAACAAACACCCCAGTCATACTACAATCCGTCGCCCTTCGATCCTCAACCGCCACAGCTTCAGCAAGCCTATCAACAACCGCAACCGCAACAACAATTACTTGCGCCCCAGCCCCAGCCTCAACCCCAAACTCAAGCTAGCTCACCCCCATCCACTTCCAGAAAGCGCAAGGCTCCAGGAACAGCGCCCGTCACGGGATTGCAAACAATGTCTTCGACTGGACTCGCAGATCCCAGTGCGACTGGACAAGAAGGAGAGGAAGCCGTTGAAGCGTCTCTCCAAATACAAGCACCAAAGAAGAGCAGGACGAATACCCCGTGGACTCCATCAGAGGAGCAGCGGCTGAAGATAATGAGAGATCAGGGCAACAGCTGGGGAGAGATTGCCAAGGTAGGTGAAAGCAGCTGTGTCCCGCAAGGATGGGTCGTTGATGCCTTCCAAAGACGTTCCCCAATCGGACTGAAGGAAGTGTCAAAAAGCATTGGTACAAGGTATTTGAGCTCATTATATGTGGTTTGACGGGAGGCTAATTGCGTGAAGGATATGCATTATGCCGATTTTGCGGAAGACGATGTAGGTCCCAAGATCCAAATAGACCCTATATTGAGTATAACTGGTGATGCACAGAGCGCGGCTTTGTTGCAAGCTATCAAAGAATACGAGGCTAGCAAGTGGAAGGTTATTGGTCAAAAGGTTGGCAAGCCAGCAAAGGTAGGCTACTTTCCCAACCTCAACACTATCACAGCCTCATGACTGAGTCCTTCAGGCTTGTGAGCAATATGCGAAAGAGCATTTTGGAGGCAAGATTTGACGAATTTATGGGATTTACGATCATCTTCACAATAGATACCAGGTCAGATGACGACCAATATTGCGGCATATCAACAGGCCCAAGGAGGACACGCATGGGAGGATCAGAAGATTTTCAATCGCTTTATGATTGATGAATCTTATCGAATAGCAAAGTTGCATCAAACTAAGCAAGTGATCCATATGTGAATGTGTGCTTCGAGTTGTTGACCCCGCATCACTTTACTGTTACCACCCACCGTTCACGGTGGACTGAAAATTGTAGTAATCACCAGGAAACCGTCCGCATCGACCTCACTTCCCAACTATCTGCCATCGACAGAGTCCAAACTCTCCGGTCTTCTTGCGATCTAAAGCCGAGAAATATACCGCTTGATGATGTATCCAACTCATACACCAAAGGACGCAATGACTTTCGCCGCGTCGACATCGCCAATGGGCCCCGCAGTGGAAGTACTGACCAACGCGATGTTAGGAAAAACAAGAGAGCTTTCTGATCTCACCATCGTCTGTGGTGAAAGAGTGTCAATGTCCACAGCCAGATCCTATGTCCGCGCTCCAAATCCGTCAGGACTGCCTGTCATAGTAAATCTAAGGCAAGCCGCCTGAATTTTGAACCCTTTCCATGAAACTAATCAACATTCAAGGAAGTAATTATGCGGCGTGTCACATTCACTGACTTCAAGAACCCCGATAATGGGGCGCAGAACAAGACCCTCGTACAAATGCATGCCTTGGCAGATGTGTACCTGATAGCAAAGCTCAAAACGATTGCTGAGGCTGGGTTGAGAAATGCCAAAGTACTATGGCACCTTTATAGCACCCACAGCCATTTATGCTCTCTAAGACATTATCTCTCGCATTTACAATAGTACTCTAGCTTCAAACTACGATTTCCGGGATATTGCTATAGCCCATTCCAGCAATGCTGGTCAGTCATGGCTAAGCAGCACAAAATCCAGATACAACTCTCTGAGAACCTCGAATTCGCTCTTGACATGATCAACGCACAGTCTGTGCTGGAACTGGAGCCAGGGGGCACAGGCGTTGGTGAATAGCGCGTCACTGTCAGCTCCACAGGTTGCCAGTGCAGCTAAGGTCGTAGAGTGGGACGGAGAGGAAGGGAAGAGGAATGGTTTAAGGACTAATGGTCCCTAAGGAATTTGATAAACTGTGCAATGATACAGGTACGCCACGTATTCAGACAGCAGTACTGTCCTAGGCTCAGTGAGGGTTTCTAGTCCGCCAAGTTACGGCTTTAACAGAGAACAGATCAATTGGATTGCAGGTCCAGCAAGAGACGAGAAAAATCAACGATAGTCAAATTCACGGTATCTCAGCTTGGTTGTACCATCCGCTAAGTGATTTGATTTAAAGCCTGCCTCCCGAATATTGACCGCTGAATCTGTGGAACCCCAGATTAACATTAACACTTCAGCTACATCCTTCACTCCGACCCACCCTCATCCAGCTCGGCCCCTTTGACATTGTCGATCGAATGAAAGCCGAGCATTGATGTCATCGCCAATGACTTACGGCTTAGCTATAGAGCTCTGACCTCGCTAAGCTTCATCGTTCACTTGGTGCTTCAAGCATTCGCCTAGCGATGGCTGCAGACGAGGCAAGGATGGATTACGGTGTTGAGGATCTGAAGCAGAACATGATCAGGTAATCCTTAAACAGGTGGACTTGAACATGGGGGATTACTCTGACAGGAACCCTAGCCTCTTCGAGAATCGCGAAAGTGCTGATTTGACTCTTGTTTGCGGCTCCCAAACGTTCAAGATCCACAGCGTCATCCTGTGTCCCCGTTCAACTTTCTTTCGGGCTGCCTTCGAAGGAGGTTTTAAGGTCGGTATTATTCCTCAATGGACCTAACACGACCAGCTGATGCAATTCGCAGGAAGGGCTAGCTAAATGCATTGACCTGCCGGAGGACGATCCCCACTTGATTAGCAAATTGATATGTTACTGCTACACCACGGACTACAGGGTCGATCCGCACACAGCCCTCGCGACCAACTTTCATGCTGGAATGTATGCCATGGCTGAGAAATTCGATCTGAAAAACGTGAAGAACCTCGCGAAAAGGAAATTTGTCACCGCTCTTCATTGCCTTGAGCCAGGTTTTAATGTGGCGACGCTAGGGGATAAAACACTTACTCGGGTACTCGAGGTCATACCCTTGATCTATAGCACAACCCTGGAAAACGATCGTGGTCTTCGAGACCTTGTCGTCGGGCACGTGGCACGGCACTGGCATGTTTTCTTGGCCCTGAGACAATTCAAGACGTTCATGGCAGCAAATACGGACTTTATCATTGATGTCATAGAAGCGAAAGAGAGCGTCTGTAGTCGATGCAAGAAAGATGCTGCGCGTTAGAAAGAGTGTAGCTCTTTGGGACCCGCATGTTCGCCGATCTGATGGCGACGCTGCGGTTGGAAGCCATGATCTTCTCAACGATGCAAATATTGCATTACATTCATAACAGCTGTGTTCAAGAGATTTAAATCACAAGATACACTGAGCCGCCCGAGAAAGCTCCCCGCCATTAGCAACGTGAAGGAAGTGTCTGGCATCTCGAGCTTGCGACCATTTCCATAATCCTGAGAAAGCGTGCTTAAGTGAGTAGACCTGGAGACGGTTGTGCATGATGACTGTCGCGTGACTCGGAACATGGCATATATCTGCAAGCATTCTTCGCGATGAGTGGAAGCGGTCCACAGCGCCGTGCACGGGTCGGGTAGGTAAGGCGCAAGACAAACATGGCACTAATGCAAAAACAGTGAGGCTAAAACATGATACAAAATATTTCCGCTACGACGTGTCTCCGTCGCTTATGTTCCTTACCGCTGGTCAGTGCTCGCACCTAAACGATCTTCCGTAAGCACAGTCTCTACATCCGAGTCCTATCTCCAAGGTTCAAACAAGTGGACCCCACCCTATATCCGCAGTTCGTCGTGATGGTTCCGACCAAGGCCAAAATTAGATATGATGTGGGTAGATAGCTTTTTAAATCAGTACAGAGGTGTCGAGTCACTGTGGACTCTTCGACCTCATCGTATAACAAGCCGCTGTCCAACGAGTCAAAGCATCGACGCCCAGTGCACGGACCGCAGACGTACGCAAATCCTACCTCATGGACTTTGCAAACCAATGCAGCCGCATATGCACATTCGCCAGCTCTTTAGTAAACGGCACTCTTTGCAGATCACCTTATCTCCGGCCTATCCACTGCTTCGCAACAGTTTTCATGAGCCTATGGGTGCTGTTATAGCATATCTGGCATCTTCACATTTTGAATTTGGACCTGCTGGAAGATCACCCCACATTCAGGGAACCGGGGTCTCCAGATTGCACCATAAGCGTACCCTATATACGAACAGTCGTCTATTGTTGCTCCAATAAGTTCGAGAGCCGTGTCCGCTTTCATACCTTGCGGTCACTTCAAATAAAACCTTGGACCGGCTGATGCTTCCCTTGTCTCAACAAGCCGAACTTTTTTTCTTTTATCCTACGACTTTGCTTATTATCATATCAATTCTTGTAATTGAGAGTCCCGGCGATTGTTTGAAACGTCGTGAGTACTCTAAGTCCCCGCATCGCTACTATCAATGTTTTAGCCGATCTAATTATATGTACATATGTGAGACAAACCTTCAACTTTCCTCTTCCAGTCTAGCAATTGCATGCGCGTATCGACGCAGGTACAGCATCGGTGCTGCGTGCTTTCAGGATAGCCGCGATAATATGTCATCGGAAATTTATCCGGAGGATTTGTATAGGATGAAGTCAACGCCCAAGATCACTGAGCTCAACGAGCGCAGCTGCTTGGTCCACTCTTTTCACCACTTCCCCTCATTCTTTTGAAAAACGTATCCGGCGTTCCTTGCTTTGGAACCTTCTTCACCAACCTTACAAAGTCGATCGTTACGTATAACTCTGTTTCATTGTAAATCTTTCTTTGTGCTACTTTCTCAATGCTTAAGGAAGGATCAGGACCTTCACTGCAGAAATAAAAGTCATCACTTTTCCTACTTTTCGTTCAAGCAAAAGCATGTCCAATACCACTCTCTCTACGCGTCGACCTGCCTCGGCAGTGTTCGCATCTACAGCCTCAGACAATTCATCCTCCACATCTTACGAGACGAATCGTCTTTCAATGCTACTACTGGCCCCCAAAAAATCACCAATCATCGACAACACGGTATCATCTTCAATAAGCGTAGCTAATTCGGCACTTGCACAATCTTTCGGAAGGTATGAAAGATATCTCTTACTCCAATAATCCACTACCGAAGCTAACGCTCAACAGCCTCCTAGAATCAGGAAAAGGTGCGGACCTGACAATAACCTGCCAAGGCGAAACATTCAAAGTCCATAAAGCAATCGTATGTCTCCGCTCCGAATACTTCACAGCCGCCTGCTGGGACGTCTCCAAGGTAAGAAAAGCCACCCCGAAACTACCCCGTGAAACAAGGCAAACAAGCCAACTAATCTACCTCAGTCCCCCCAAACCACCCGCTCACACATCGATCTCCCCAACCACGACCCCTCTCTCCTCCGCAAAGCCCTTCGCTACCTCTACTTCCTAAACTACCACTACATCGATTCCTCCCCATCCACCTCCTCAGAACCCGTTTCCATCACTCCAAAAGTCCAGCGCTCTCCAAGCATCCCAAGTACCCATCGCTCCCACTCCCCCACCCTTCCCATCCCATCATCATCATCCCCCGACCCCTCCTCCTCCTCTCTAGCCCTCCACGCCACAAACCACCTCATCGGCCTAACCTACGGCATCCCCGAACTAACCCTCCTCGCACACTCTCGCTTCACCCTCGCGCTCCACAACATGATGACGCACGGCACTGCCGCCTCCCGCATGAGTGATCTGTGTAAGGCTATAGAGATAATTTTCCAAGGTACACCGAAGAATGCTAAAAAAAATGGAAAAGGGGGGGAGAAGATGATGATGATGAATAGGACGATGAATGGGGGCGATGGGAATGATGATGATGATGAGGATGAAAGGGAGGAGGTGATTGAGGTTGAGGAAGAAGTATTGGAGATGAGAGAGCAGATTTTGGAGTATGTGAAGCTGGATTTGCTGTTTTTGCTTAGGGTGAGGGAGTTTAAGAGGGTGTTGGGGAGGTGTCCGGAGTTTGCGTTTGAGTTGCTGATTAGGGAGGTGGAGGATAGGGAGGGGGGATAGATAATTTCGGGTTCGAGGGGGGGATGGTAGGGAAGGGGGAGGGGGTTGGGAAGGATTCTGTTTAGCTGGTCGGTATTTGGGGTACATGGGATGGGTTGATGACGCAATAGGGGCGGTAGGGGGAGGAGGTGACGAATGGCTTGCGTGGCAAATAATGATTGTATGTTTATAGATGAGAATGCTGTACGAGTAGCGTGCTTTCATGGGTTAGGAAAAAGGTGGGCGAGGTATTGGCACACAGGACAATTACGAGATTGGCACACAGAACGATTATTAAAAGTTGTTATAGGAGGCTAAAGACTTTTTCTGTATTTCGATTCTCTGTGGTATCCACTAACAACGACAACGTGGTCAATTAAGTCGTAATTGCACATGAATTTTCCATTGTCGATATTAGAACCAGGACAGACAATATCGGTCAAGATGACATCGAAGGCTTTCAACCCACTCTCGAGACCAGTCCATACGCAAGCCTCTTCCCCGCCAAGACATTTGTACAACTCAGCGCATGTGTACTATCATGCACGAGGCGGAGATAAGGAGCAAGGATTATCAAATCGACCATGTACCTCTGATAAAGATACAAGGTGTGGCTGGTGAGGGTACATAACAGTACATGTCTCGGATAGAAACATCAAGTATCTAGGTAGCCAAGCCGTTTAATATTTCCTTCTTTCCTCAAGTCGCTATTGACAGAACATGCGCTGCAGTCCCCCATGTCGGGCGCTCAACGTGTCGATATCATCGATGCAATTTGAAACTGAATCTCAATTATCTTGAACTTTCATGTTCCCTGTAAAGCTTCAGAGCAGTGCGATTTTGGTATTCGCGATCTTACAAGCGAGTCTCATGTTTGAGCCTCATGCCCCTCATGCCCTGCGCGGGTATCATAATCTAACTTGGTTGGGGGCGGAAAAAAAAGACAACGGACCGTAGCCGCCAACGACCATTTGTTTCGTTCATGATGTAAATATAGTGTGCGAAGTATGCGTTTGCGCCAGGACCATTGCATAGTGCATGAGTCTCATTGCCTGGTTGTTATTGGACTGGATGGCTTCGTTTCGGACGTTTGTTTTGTTTCTGATATAGCCTGGAGATTGTTTCGCAATGTCTCGCTCGTCTTCAGTTTCAGATATCCTGACATACTCTGCTCATAGCTGGCCATAGGTTTGGTGTGCGCTGTATTGCGACCCAGTCCTCTTGTCAGCCTTTTTCGAAACAATATCTCAAGGAGCGGCGGTATGCGACTGATACTGTTGCCTCTGGAGAGTCAAGACTTGGTCGTGCTAAAACGAATAGCGTAAGCAAGACCAACAAACATCTCGCCCCGGGCGTCACGCCCCATGTGCAACAACGAAATCTTCAATGCCACGGGCTCTACCCTTTTGGAATAGTTCATACTCCCTTGGTGGTGCCTAAATGCGTACCCGTCTAAGCATGTCATGGCCATGACTGTTATTTCATGAACTTTGACTTTGACTTGCTTTTGACCAAGGGCACCAACGTCTGTAGAAATGGTGATTGAACACACATCACAGTGTGTGATAAGAAGACTCCATACCAACCAACTGAGTGATATGCATTTGAAACCCTGTCAGTCATTCCATTACTGGTAGACTGATAGAGGGACAGGTCTTAGAAAGCACTAACCCTCTATAAGCCAAAGCGCTTGCTGCGCCAGGAAACGGGTTTATTAGGTAGCAGTTGGTGGGAAGTAGAAGAGGACCCTAATGGTGGCGCGATGCCTGCTCTTTAAGCCGTCTAGCTGACTAAGCCCCCGAACCACTCACGCTAATTAGTCAGCCATTCTTGGGAGTAGCTATTACCCAGCTGCTTAGAGATGTATCAAATATGATCTCTAGTGATTGTAGGCCACCCTTGCCACCTAAATAGATGGCTATTCCCGGGGTATTAATCTTGTACATTGGAGCTAGCAGGGTGATTGAAACCCTTTTTCGCGTCAGAACCTATTTGGAAAGGACCGAGACTGCTCGATTGAGAAAAGCTTTAAGGTATAGCTTTATTAGATACTTTCGAACGGAACATCGTCCATTCTTCTCTGTACAATATCTCATAACGAAGAAGATATTCACTTCTATTAGCATTAACCCACTGCTAGCCGATCATCGACCCAGTACAGCCCCCGAGTGAAGATAATATGGCACCATCGAGACTCTCCCACTCGTCCTTGCCGCCAGGGTTATTGCTTTGATCTTCGTAGGTTCTGGGTACAAATATATGAGTCCAGAGAACGCCCTCGACTTCGCTGAATTTGAATCACCAGCCTCCGCTGTGGAGAAGAAGCTGGTCGAGCGCCTCATCACAGTCTACGGAGCCGGAGGCTCGTTAGTGGGCCTGTTTGTTCACTCAGCCGTGTATTATCGAGACTGCAATACATTGGGCTGCCATCTTATCGGTGCAAGTAGCGTGGCGTCCTTGGATGGCGCTCTTTGTCAAAACGAAGGTGGTAGCCGAGTAAGGTTATGTAAGTTTATTCATTGAACTCCACTAGCACTGAGGCTACTTTTGGCCATGCATGTAAAAGACAATGCCTCTAAAGGTATCTCACGTGCTTGTTTGAAACCCATGCACCCCTTCATCTACCCTCTACTCGTCCTCCTCCTCCTCCTCATCGTCGTCAAGCGTAGTCTGCGCAATCCCTAAAAGCGTGAAAAGTACAATCAGCCCACTAATCATCTATTGAATCCCGATCTCCTTCTCCACAGGGGACACTTACGATCCAAATCTCTCTGCCCACTCTGCGTAATCCTCCTCCCACCTCTCTCCTCATCCTTCTCTAGCACGCCAATCTTCTCCAACGACTGCATGACGTTCCTGTCTACCGATCCACTAGCATCGACGTGGTGAGAGGGTCTTGAACCGCGGTTTTTGGTAGAACCGTGGACTTTGCGCAGGCGGCCTACGCCGACGGTTTTGCGCATATAGACGTGACGGGCTACGGCGGCAGCGCGGGTGTAGTACCTTTGTAGTGGCAGGAAGTGTCAGCGAGAATTGTAGACGTGACAAGGTAGATGATGGTGAGGGAGGGGTGAGGGAGGGATTGTGTACCAGTCGATCGATTGGGGTGGCAGCTCTTTTGAGGGGGAGGTTTTGACTGTATCGACCCAACCTGGATACTATGTCTTAGCATTGCCCTTCACTTGCATTTGCCATTTAGGTATGTTGCGCAGAGACGTACCGGGAATTGGGAGCTTTCCTTGTCGCTTCAAGAAAGCTGAGTATGCAACGATGAACTTCTGCGCCTACAGCCAAGAGAATAATATGTTAGCCAACTGGACAAGCAGTCGCCCCCCATCCGTTCTTTGTTGCAATCCCAAGGCCTCCGTTGAGATGCTCTTAAGTGTATTTGTCCCTCCTCTTTGCTTATGCCCCTCTCGTCCAGCCTGGAAGGTGTTGGAACTCACATCGACATCGCGGACACTGACACCCCCCGTCATAATTGCGGCGTTGACGAGTCTCAGCGAAGAAGATTGTAAAGTTGCTGTAGTAGTGGGTTCGATCTTTGAATGCACTCGAAGTTGTGTGCTCGCTTAGCCTTATGGAGCTAGCTCAGCCTTAAAAATTTCCGGATATGACTGTCGCGGGATTAGAATATTGTCAACGGCCAGGTCGGGAATGCTAAGTGGGCTTGATGTGCTTGCGAGGGAGATATTCGATTGATGAGGGAGGTGGGAACCGCTATATGGAAAAGAGTGTAAGGCCAGATATCCTACATCCGCGCTAGATGCTTCTTTATCTACAATCACATGATTCCATACCATAATGCCCGTTTTTTAAAATACATCGGTCAACGCTCCATGACTGGCGTCTCCGACCAAAGCCTCATACTTGGCCAGAACTCCTCTAGTTACCATCCTCTTTGGCCTTTTCCACTTTGCCAGCCTTGCTTTGATCTCTTCGTCGCTGACGTTCATACTCAACTCGTTCGTCTCGGCACTGATAGTAACAATGTCTCCATCTTGTACGACGGCAATCGGTCCACCCACAGCAGCCTCTGGCACCACATGCCCTACAATAAAGCCATGGCTGGCCCCGGAATATCTTCCGTCAGTCACCAGAGCAATATTTGTAAGCTTAGCGCCCATGATTGCAGCAGAAGCTTTTAGCTGCTCAGGCATGCCCGGCCCGCCTTTTGGACCCTCATAGCGCACGATGAGGACCATATTGGGGCTGTGTGGGATGTCGCCCTTGTTGAGGGCTATGTCTAGCTCCCGTTCTTTATCAAAGACCCGAGCAACGCCTGTGAATTTAGTGCCTTCTTTCCCCGTAATTTTGGCAACAGCGCCACCGGGGGCCAGATTACCGCGAAGGATTTGTAGGTGCCCAGTCGATTTGATAGGGCTCGAGAGCGGTCGAATAATAACTTGATCTTGCGGAAGCGAAGGGAATGAGGCAACGTTCTCTGCTAATGTCCTTCCCGTGATTGTGGGGATATCGCCATCGAGCAGACCAGCTGCAATCAAGAGCTTCTGGACGGAAGGCACACCCCCAATATCGTAGAGATCCGCCATGTAGTATTTGCCGCTAGGAGCAAGATCCGCGATAAATGGGATCTTGTCGCTCACTCGTTGAATATCGTCAAGGGAAAGGTCCACATCGGCAGTGGCAGCCATTGCAAGAAAATGCACGACTCCGTTTGTACTACCACCAAGGGCCATTGTCATGACTAGGGCATTTTCAAAGGAGCGTCTGTTGAGGAGATCGCGGGGTTTAATGTCTTTTTCCATGCACGTCTTTATAGCGTCTGCTGCTTTTACACATTCACGCATTTTCGCGGGAGAGGTTGCGGGTGTCGATGATGAACCCGGAAGTGTGAGACCCATAGATTCGATAGCTGTGGCCATTGTATTCGCTGTGTACATTCCCCCGCAAGCACCTGCTCCTGGACATGCATGCTGCTCGATGTCGAGCATAATCTCGTCTTTGGTCTTCGTTTGGTCACCACCATCGTTAGGCTGTTTCAAGCTGTTGTATATGTATGCGCCTGAAGCTTCGTAGCAGGTTGATATATTAATGGGCTTTCGAAGGAGCTTACTGTACCCAGGTGCAATGGAGCCACCGTAGATCATTAGCGAAGGTCTGTTGTGCCGAGCCATCGCCATAAGGCATCCGGGCATATTCTTGTCACAGCCAGGGAGAGTGATGCAAGCATCGTGATGTTGCGCGCACGTGACGGTCTCGATACTGTCAGCAATGATCTCTCTGGTTTGAAGCGAAAACCGCATCCCTGTGAAAATCAGATCGATTCAAAGCAAAGCCAAAATGCAACGGACCTTCATTGCCCATTGTAATGGCATCCGAGACTCCAATGGTGTTATATTGCCAAGCTAGCATCCCGTGCTTCTGGACAGCATCTTTGACGGTCTTTCCAAGCTCCAGCACTGGGATTCCTCAACACTCAGACATGATTCTTCCTTGAATGCGCTGGATCGAGTCGATTCACATCGTTCGATTGTCTCACTTACAATGCATGCTGTCATGTTCGGTCAGTAAAGAGCATTTAGTGGCAATGGGTGGAACAAGGTCTCACTTGCACGGATTGCCTTCCCACCACACTGACGCTACGCCAACATGGGGGCTGTTCCTCATCGACTCCTCGTCAGGCACGCCTGCTGCGTACAACATCGCCTGTATACAGTGAGTTATATGATGTGGTCCACTTGTTGAATCTTTACCTGTGCCCCTGGAAAGTCATGGTCCTTGGTAAGCGTTGACGAGTACTTGTTAAGCCTTGGCTTGCCACCTTGAGAGGCGTTGTTTGGTAGATGGGGGAAGTCGAGATATCCTGGCTGTTCGCGCTCAGTCTGCTTCAGTTGGTTGGAGAGCTCCATAATGCAAAATAGTAGAAGGAATTGGCCGTCAGGATATCAGATATCAGAGGGTAAAATACAGGAAACCTTGCTGGAATAATATGTCGATTCATATATAAGCGGGGAATGTCTGCTTAAATAGATACTAGAGTGAGAGAATCATTCATAGATTCGTAGTCCAAAGCATGATTGCTGCGATTATAAGAAACAAGAGGCACGACACCTTGTAGTGTCCGTAGAACAGATATACTGGGCGGTAAGGCCCGAGATCGGAAAGGAGAAACCTAGAGACAGTGTGGTCAAAATCAAAAAGAGATGGTGGCGTGTGCATTATCATTCTCTGCACGACAAGCCGTTCTTATTTCCTCTGGAAGTCCTGTGACCAGCTGAGTTTTTTATTTTTTGTTCTAGTTGGGCAGGTGGGAACTTGGAAGGACTAGAGAGGCTTTTTCCCCGCTGGCCCCCTTTGGCGTTTTTATCTGCTCCACAATAACATCGGGCAGGGGAAGCTTCTGACTGGTGATTGAGGACGAGTAAGAAGAGATTCCGACGATACCGAAGGAAAGCGGCATAACTATAAGGAGTTCGACTTCGTTAGAGATTAGATCCATTCAGAGACAGGGACTCTCCTGATAGCATCTTCAGGGCTAACTCTCGACCAACCCCCACTGAAGCCGATTGAGGCAATGATGCACCCACGCCACCTACATACCAAGCATTGTAGGTAGAGCTAGATATTGGCTAAGGTAGATGCTGGCTAGATGCTTTGCCGGTACTCGACCCTGCTAGAAGGCCAGTCCTGCATAAGTTTCGAACCGAGTCCCTGCGCAGATGGAAGCTACACGCCGGGCAGGAAGTAAGCGAGCCGCTGGCCCTTCCCAAACGGTTGGGACCCCCTACCCATTGGCTACGCCATGATTGCTTAATTGATGCAAAAATTGGCGACACAATTCAGCGCAATGACTGCTGCAGCTCGCACTGCTGCAAAAACATTGACAGGATGTTCTGACAGCCGATTGATCATGAATCCAGTTGAAGCACCGTCCTAAGCCGCGTCAATGCGCACTGCCTTGTCTTGCTTCGTTCAGAGCCAACGGAAGCTGCAGATGGCCTGCGAAAGCGCTTGCCATTGGTCCTTCGACGCTGATGAGCAATCCTCGGAACAAGGCTAGAGAGGTAGAGGAACGGTGATGTGGCTTTCGGTATTCATAATGATTAAAACACCATTTCAATCTCTCCTCTATGCACCTCTGGCTTCGCTCGTGGTCACCGCTGAAGCATTGCAAGGAATTACGTCGACCAGCACTGTGCTAGCTGCTCCATCGGTCGGAGTACCTGCTCTGCAGGGCCTGCAGCATGTCTTCCATTCTGCTGCAGGAAACTTAACAGCATTGATCCGTCAAACCTACCTGAGGATCATCCACGGTCAGCTGGGCTACGTGGACATGGTGCTGCTCATATCAGCTTGCGGCATCATCCAAGGCTTGAGACTATGGAGAGGACGACCTGTTACACAGCGAAACGAAGGCGAGATAAGAGATGTGGGGTCACCTAACCACCAGGCATCTAGAAGAGATAGGGGATGGGGTGTCGGTGCCACCTCGCTGTCGGGTAAGCACATCGACTATCGACTAGCTATCCGATGCATATGAGGAGCAACAGCTGACGACGTGCATGGAGCTTAGATACGGAATTTACAGACCCTGGCTTGCTCAAGAAGCATTCGAGCTTCAAGTCTTACACCACCTCAATAGCGACCTATCCTTCGATACGAACCTTTTATCGACCACATTCACAAGCCGATAAGCTGCCTAGCAAACCGACCCCACTTCCACTACTCGTGTTCGTACATGGTCTAGGAGGCTCGCTAGCGCAATTCAATCCTTTGCTTACCAGCCTTGTTAATGTCGGTCCATGTCTTGGTGTGGACCTACCTGGATGTGGACGCTCAGAATTTTCACCTACGTCATGGGAGGCATATACACCCAAAGCTATGGCTGAATTGCTTTGGGCCGTTATCGTACAGTACTGTGCAAGAGACGAGGGTCAAGGAGTGGTATTAATCGGACATAGTGCGGGGTGCTCTTTCTCTGCTCTTGTAGCGCAAGCTCAACAAGATACTGAAGTCCTGGCACTTATCGGTATTTGTCCTCAGGCCGAACCACCTTCCGAGGAAAAGGTCGCAACCTTCGAGAAGCTACTGCTCGTGCCCTCGCCTATCTTCAACGTCTGGCGTACTTGGGACCGAAGAGGTGGCCCAGAAAGCCCAAGCGTGGCGCGATTTGTGGGCAAACATGCAGACATTGAGGTAAAAAAATTACAAGAAAGATTCAATGCACAGAGTCGGACACCCGTTTGGCGCAGAATGGCTTGGGGGGCTCTGCCTATACGTGGCAGTTCCAAAGCATCCGACAGAGGCTTGCCAGGGCTCGATGTTTGGGGTAGTCTAAAGATACCAGTCTTTCTAGTTGGCGGCGAAGGGGACAAAATCACTAAGACGGAACAGATTTTGAAGATTGGCCGGGCTCTAGGGAAACTCGACCGGCCATGCAGTAGCCAATTAGAAGTTCCGCGGCCAGCTCTCATCGAGGAGGGCAGCGAATTGAATGGAGAGGTGGACCATAAATCACCAGAGGAGAAGAGGCAAAGCACCGCATCGCATACTGAACTAACTTGGATCGGAGACCAACATCCACGAATGACTAACGTCTTAAGCTACTCAAAGAAACGTCGGGTCCTCAAAACCTCTATACTCCCTGATCCAGCTTCTCATGCGCTCCTCTATGACCCTGCCACCTACCGCACTCTATCTGGCTTAATTCAAGACTTCTTGGCCGACCATGTTGATACTCGTTTGTCTCTTGCGTGGCAACTTCAGCACCTCTCGACGGAAGGCAAATGGGATGTCAAGAACCTTAAGAAATGGCAAGCCGTGGAACCCGTCTCTGAACCAATCGCTGGCATCTTTAGAGCAATGAAGACTCTTCGGGAGATCGACGATACACATTCCCCAGGAATCTTTGTTCGCAATTGGCGAGGAAGGATCAAAGCCGTCATTGATATCAGCCACGAAAGCCCAGTCTATGCTCCCAAAGGCCTTGAGGAGGGCGGTATCGAATATCACAAACTCCCCTCCGTCTCGAAAATACCTCCAACGCCTGAGGAGACGAAGGACTTCTTTAAGCTTGTCGACCGTCTACGTGCGCCATCGAAGGATCTTTCGCCGTCCTCCTCTCAATCAACGTCACCTACTTTATCGTCAGAAAACGAAGGGCTAATTGGGGTACACTGTCATTACGGGTTCAATCGGACCGGCTTCTTCATCTGCTGCTACCTCATCGAGAAGGAGGGTTACGGCGTGCAGCAAGCCATTGATGCTTTCGCTGCTAGTAGGCCGCCGGGAATAAGGCATGCACATTTCCTGGACCAACTTTTTGTACGGTATTGCGTGGGATTGAAGCGAGCTCCTACAATGTAAGAGCCACATTTGGTTCCTAGGGAGGACATTCATTGGAGGCGATAGATCTCATGGGCATGGTTTGGTGCGCAATGATTGGAGCATTTTACAGCGAGCATAGATTGTATTTCGGCACACGCACGCATACATTGGAGGCAGCCTCAACGTATCGGTACTAGCATATTATTCCAAATAACATGTTTGCAGTGAGCGTATCACCCCATTGTCCAATACACTTCATTCCTGAAGTCAATCTTCTGTCCGGGCTATCCCCGTAGCATACATATCCCAGGCAACCCCATCATCATGAAGTGTTTTCGAATGGTCTGGCCTCCTGCAAGCTTATCAGCCTGCAGGTCAAAACAAACTCTGATAAAGATCGGATAGAGCTTATAATACTACATACCTTGGGGCTACCATACGCTTCAATAACAATGTCTTCTACACATATATACCTTATCCGATGCTTCATGTCGTTCCGCTGAGCGTGTCGAATATGGCGTAGCCCATGCCATCCGTCTATCCAATGTATGCATGCAGATGCTAATCCTTCGAATTCAAGCAGCTCTAGGCAGTGTCGTGTCATTCTTCCATCCAATGTATGGTATGCAGCCGCTAACTCTTCGGTCCAAGCGTTTTCTGACAATGCAGATGGATTTATTTTTATCTTTTTTTTTCGCACGGACGTCATTTTCAAACACCAAGGCCACTCCGTTCATCCACATTCAATTCCCAGTTCCCTCCACTCCTGTGTAGATAGTTCGGATTCGAACGCGTTGTCCTCATATGCATATGTTCTTTCTACGTCGCCGTCGTCCTCTTCCTCTGCTGCCTTGTTCTGCCCCTTTGACCCCCATGATGATTGTAATTCATATTCTAGTACTAGTTCTTGTAGATCCTCTTCCGTGACGTCTTCGTTGAAATCGGAACTAGAAGTGCTCTTCTGCTGCTGCGATTTAGAAGGGGTGGAGGGGGAGGAGAAGTCAAGGTCTTGGGTGGAGATTTGGAGGAGAAGGGAGGATATTGTAGTTGTGGTGGTGGTGGTGTCGAAGGCGGCTTTGGGTGGGGTTGGGGTTGGGGTTGCGTTTGGTGCGAGTAGGGATTGAGTGAGGAGGTCGGACATGTCGAGGTCTTGGGTGCTGAGGTGGGAGAGGAGGGATGTTGTTTCGTTTTTGGAAGGGGGTGAAGGCGAAGATGGCATGGCTGTAGGTGTGGCTGATCTTGGGGCTTGTGACAGGGCTGGTAGGGATATCTCGCCCGCTATTTGAGTGTTGCTGACGAAGATATCGTCCCAGGTATCGAGTGCAATTTCCGGTGGGTTGCCTTGTGGTGCTAGGATAGAGCGCGCCTGTTGAGTGGTGGGCGATGCCGACTTGGTCTTCGAAGAACGACGTAGCGGCGGGGGGCCCATCGGCAATGGATCGTCGGGCTGGATAGCTTTCCCGCCCTTCCCCTCGACCTTGAGAGCTTCCAATCCGGTCAAAGGTCTTGGTAGTGCACTCGGCTTGGTACTAGGGACCTGGAGAGAGTCGCAGGAATGGGTTGGGGGCACCACATCTGTAGGAATCTTCCGAGGGTCGTTAATATCCTGCTCGGATCCATCAATTTCCTCGCCTGGCTCCACCTTTGTAATATCATTCACTGATGCTTCTTGAAGAGGGGTACGTGACTGTGGTGACCCTGGTGATGCCTGACAGCTCCTTGAACTTGTATTCATTAGACCCGAGTCTCCAACCTTCCCATATATTGATGGTGCCTCCTCTCTCTTCCTCTTCCCACCCATTACCATGAAGTCTCCGAGATGTAGTTGACTGGGCCCCACATGGAATCCTCCCTTCGTAGGACTCGGTAAATTCATCCTCTGCCTCACCTCTCTTTCCTTCTGAATCCTCTCCTCTTTCTTCTTTAGGTTGGCTTTCCTCCTAGCTTCTCTCTCCTTGATGCGATCAGCACGCTCTTGCAGCACGGCACGGCGCTCGATCAGGGCCAATTCGCTGTCCGAGAGGCGCACCGTTGTGCCCGACTTTCGGTACGCTTTCTTAGCTTGTTTGAGTGTTTGAGGGCGGTTTGATGGTCCTGGAGGCATCGTGGTTGGAGGGTTACCATGCACAAGGACTGGTGGAGGTCTCGGCTTGTTGCAGATGCTCGGCAGCTGACAGACGATAAGAGCCGCATACACAAACCTTAATTGAGTCTAGTGTCAACCGCAACCCATTGAGGAGTGGCAAAGACCGTTGAGGAAGACCGTTGGGGAAGCGTCTACTCATATTCATAGGTTCTATAGCTGGTACAGCAATGGTATCGGCATTTCCTATGTTATCAACTTTGCCTTCCAAGGCATAGGACTTTGCTAAGTTTGATTTCTTCACGCCGTTGTGTCTGGGCTTATTCCGGAGAGGAAAGTGAAAGGTACCCCTTCCTGCTTAAGATGCATTCAACATACTACTGAGTCATGATGGGTAGGAAATGAGAGACTCCCATCAGGAACCGAGCTGTCGCTGGCACATAAAGCCAAGTACGGCGCGCCGTTGATGGCAAATCGCCATAACCCTTGAAACCTAAAATCTGTCCTCAATGGTAATTCACCTAACACCATGGCCATATACAAGAACATATAGACACAGAAATGCTAGCTGTGCACATTTTAAAGTTGGATTTTGTAATTTTCAGAATATCTTAAGTTGCAAGATTAAAATAACAAATTAGATTAATAGCAAGTCCAGTATTGACACCTAAATGTTCAAGGACACATTGTCTTGGAACACGAATCTCGTGTCCCCACAGCCACCAGTGTCTGCAGAGCTGTAGCTCGACCTAACTTCTGCGAAGCTGGCATCCCGACTATCCTTTCGCAATCTTTTGTCCATTGTAGTCCAAGAAATCTCAATAACTCTGATATGTTAGTTCTGTTGTAGTCCGCCGAAAGGCTCGAGGTATTGGAACACCAACCAGTCATGAGTCTATCCCGCCCACTTGGAAAAACCTATGCTACTCTTGAGGGGAGCGATAATTGAGAGGAGGGGATCCCCTCCCCTTGAAGGAGCCATTTCGATCTGCCGCTCTCGTCAGTATGATAAGACCCGGCTGACTGCTCTGAGAGAGACTGTCGTTCGACAATTTTCAATTGAATCTTGAAACATCCCAGTGCCTTGCAATGCACCTCATAGCTAATGTTTTGCTGGCTGTTTTGAGAGGAAATATCGCTCGAGAGCTCTGTATCTTAATTGAAGAGTATCATTCCCAAGCTCTTTGCGATGGCATTCGCTGCTCCGAGGCATGTTGTCGCTCGAAATTTCCAGTCAGAATGGCACCATCTCGTGGATATTGGCGGAGACTATCGCTAAAAAGCGCCGTGCTCAAGGAAAAGGGTACCCAATTCTTCGTGATTTCTGGCGATTCGAACTTGGCTGGCGATTTTGGGAAGAAAATCACGCTCAAAAAGCCTCATTCTCATGCTACACAGGAGTCAGTCTCCTACTAATTGGGATATTCAAGACACCAAGTGCTTTAGGAGCACATGTTGCCCAGAAAGTCTTTTGTAAGGTGAAGTGTGCCAGTCCGTAGGCATGGGTCGACCGCTCTACTCGAGGACTGCACGTCAGAATGGGAGCCAACCGGTCAATATATATATCCGCTGGCTGCTCTGAAAGATTATTTTGCTTAGTATACCGGATACAAGCTTTAGCGAAGCCATTTCGGTTCTCGGATGAGTTTGAGAGCCCCCTGAGCTACTATAGAACAGGTTTTCGCTTGAAGATGTCCATGTCCAAGCAGAAGCGTTTCGAATTTCCGATGTCGGTCAGGCGTTCCAAGGTGGATTGTCGCTCGCGGCCTTCATGTCCGGCCTGGGAAGGATTTGTCTCTACCTGTTCGCAGGTGCCGTCAAAAGAAAGTGCCCCTCGAAGTGTCCGTACCGGCAGAACAGAATCGTTTCCAGACATCGCGTGTGGCTGAGGACTTTCGGGCTGCTTCCTATGAGACTGACGGCTTGAAAGCTTAATATGGAAGCTGAAAGATTTAGGCAGTGGACATGATGAGCTTCTTGCAAAGCCTGAGGGGCAATCATCGGGGAGCTGGAGGCAAAGAGGCCCCAGGCCCAGGAGCAGTCACCTCCTGCGGCTTGTTATGAATACCAAACTAGACCCTGACGAGTAACCCATGCTGGGATATTTCACCACCCCCACCCTGCCCGTAATTACTACACCTAGTTCCACCAAGCTGGACTAGCTTCGCATATTTTTCATGCGAAAGAGAATTCGGTGCTGCATCCAGGAATCAATCCACAGAAGCTGCTCTCTAATGCTACTCCCTTCAATGCCTATACAGCACACAAAGCCATTTCAATGTTGCCAATCCCTTCAACATACTCTCCATAACGTTCGCTACCAACTTCTTTGGAAGCACCATCATTTTTCCACCATGATGAAAATAGCATGCTCCCATTCCTTCTAAATCCATGGGGCATAGCCACCAGGTGGTGATCTTAGTTGGACGTCCAACAGATCTCAAGCTCTTGAGCATTTTCCTCGCAGGGCCAGTGCCCACCCCTCATCTTCGCAAAGCCCATAAAACTTCTGCCAGACGGGGAACAACATGCTTCTATCCATGACAGAAGCCAAGTCTGCCTGGCGACCTTCGTTGGCCGAACGCTGTTTGAGCAGTTTTCATCTCAATACAAATTATTATTACCTTTTGGTCTTCACGAGCATAGTACGATTCGAATTCTCCAAGAAGACAGTCACTTAGTGGTGGTCATTGTCGCACGTCTTGAGCGGCTCAAGCGCCTGACCATCCTCCTCCCAGATCGAATACTCGTTTCTGATCTCCACTAGGCAGCCAGGCCTCTCTGCCTTGACGAGAGCATACTGCTCATAGTGTATAGATAGAGCAGGGTTGCCTAGTGATCTTTCGACCGAGGTACACTCACTGAGCACTGCAAAGCGTCCCAGCAAAACCGTCCTAGAAGCAGCGCGCATATCTTCAAAGAGGAAGCTTACCTCTCTATATCGATGGAAAGAACACGATGTGAGTCCTTCGAGAAAGCGCAGTCACATATTAATTGGCTTTGAAAGGATACCTTCTACGCAACCCGAAGCTCCTGAGCAACACCCACCTTAGCCCGACCCCACTTCCTCCCGTGGATATCAATCCTATATCTTCTTGGTAATAGCACGACTTGAGCTATTCGAAGAAGCATGATCACTTGGTGATTGTGGCTAAGGAGAGCATCTTAGCAGTCTGATGCTCCTGAACGGCTACTCCCTTCAGTCAGAATACAGCTTTCGATGAGGTGCCATGGTCTTACATCGTTCAAGTAACGACAAGCGGTGGTTCATCGATAAAACACACTCGCTCGGGTGGGTTTATCTATGCCCACGATCTGATTCTGGGCAGAACGAAGCTCCTGCACATCTATCACCGCTGGTGGAATGCAGCGGTATCTGTTGATCGGAGCTTTCGACGGCACCTATACCCCGTGAACAGTAATGAAAATAGTAGCTCTCTGTATATTGAATCTGGAGCTAGTTGACCTGGTTTAGACCAATGGTCGATGAAGCAGCTCGGGTCTTGATCGAGCCTTTGAAAATTGTGTGTGAGGCCTGGCGAAGGGAGCGACTAGATGTTACTACCTCAAGACCGAAGATTAATGATCACATGAGAAGTTGATTGTCATACAATTCCTCAATTGCTTCCTGCATGGGCATTGGCTCTTCCAATCCCCAAAGGAGCGGCCCAGGGTGGCCACCTGGAACGGCATCTAGCAGAAAATAGGCACTGCTATCTGAACCCAATTAATGCATGCATGGCATACATTGTGATCCCTTTATCACGTCCATGTCTGTACGTGTCGACCACTTTTGGATATAAATTTGAGCCATGAAGAGACACGTTGATGCCATCTTCGTGTACAGCATCGCTACCGCCTTGCCATTCCGAGCCTCGGTCGTTGAACAGGTCAAATCTTTTGAGCGACATAGTCCTGCCCTCAACGCCGAGGCTTTGCCCGTCTATTAGGCCAGCGAGGGCAGGTACGCTTTTCGCAAACACAGAAAATAAAGGAAGGCTTTGCCGAGAGCCAAGCCACTAGTTCTAGTATACACACGGATGTTTTTAGAGTAATATTGACATCATTTAGGAAACATGCTAAGACAGCCTTATACAGACATTCATCTATTCAGATCTATCTTGATACGCTCTATGTATATCATACTGACGGTTTGCAGGATTAATAATACATGTTTGGCCTTTACTAACATTATTAGCTAGGAAGATAGGTTTGAGCTACTTTCGTCTGATGTGTCTAAACCGTCTTTGGGCAACACAAGTCAGGTACTAGCTGATCACATTCCCAGCGCAGAAGTAGAAACGTCAGTCAGTAGTTTGAAGCGTCAAAGTGCCCCCTTGGGTATACGGCCAGACCGTGAAAATCCTGGATAATCACTGTATCACCGGTAGGATATCTGGCTGTCAGAGTCACCAAAACGCTATAACTGCCACGCAATTGTCGAGCAATGGTGGCATGGCAATAGCGTGTGATGACCAGGCGATCTTGAAAGGCATTCCTCAGCAATCAAGCCGCAGCAGAATGTGTGGCTTGAAACCACTTCCAAGGGTCCTGCGCATGATCTTTCTCAGCTATTCACTCTCTCATGTTTCCGTTAATCAGTAAGACCCAAGCTGCACACGAGCCGTAGCCTGACTTGTCGCACACCATATTCAGAATCGAGTGAGCGGTGGACAAAGCTCTTCAATGAGACGGATGTGTCCAGGGACGGGTGACATTTGCGACTGCAGAGGTCGACTTTAACGAGGCCTTGGAAGACCTGTTGCCCGTACCGCTCTTATCTTTTGAAGAAATATTTTGGCTTGTTATAATTGTCTTCCAAGATACCATTTCACGTCTCGGGAGTTGAGCTATCGACTTGGTTTCTTGCGACCGCAATCGGGATTGCAATCACGCCCAGAAGGACCAGAGCAAGAATGACTGAGAGCCAAAAGCGGACAGGCTTTGAGGGCATCCCATTGTTCGAGTAAGGCATGGCTTGCTTCATTTTTCGTCTGATGGAGTCCACATAGGTTGGTAGTGGCTCTGCCATGTCTTCTTCCACGTACGACGGTGGTCTGGAAGGATCCCTAGACGATTCATGAGGCAGGTGTGCTGCTTCTAGATCTGCCAATGGAGTAGCCTGAGCATGAGAGGATAGATATGCCATTTCCCAATCCGTCGAGGCAGTTTCTTGGAATTGGGAGGGCGGGCTTGCTGATTGCGTATCTATTAGAGCAATCGGTTGGAAAGCCATCTTGAGATTGACCTTGTGGATTCGCTGTTTTGTTAAGAGATTTGGCGCACTACGTGTAGGTATCAAAGAACAAGCAGGCAATAGGACGGATTACCTACATATATCTCCTTACGAACAGCGCACGGCGTCAGCAACAAGTGCCATATCTGCTGCGCCGTAATGGATTCGTGGCACGCGTCTCCCATCAGATGTTACTACTTTGCGCTTGATTCCAAATCATTTTCGGCCAATTGGCCCCCAACAACACCATCGTCCTCAGCCCTGAGTTGACTACCTTACCTTGAGTAAGGTATGTAGCCGTGTTGCGTCATCCCGCTCCGCCGAAAAGGAAATGCAAATCTTACTCTCCATAAGCAGGTCAACAACTGAATACCCGTCAGAATGCTCAAAGTCATTAGTTCAAAACCCTCGCCCTATGCGCGAAAAGTCAGAATCGCATTGGCAGAGAAAAGTATTCCTTTCGAGCTCATCAGCGAGGTACCATGGGAAAGCACCACGCAAACTCCGCGATACAATCCGCTTGAGAAGTTGCCTGTTCTCATATTTCCCGATGGTAAAGCGATATACGAAAGTCATTACATCCTTGAATACCTTGAAGCAAAGTACCCTGAAAACAGCCCCCTCATGCCCAAGGGCCCCGCTAGCATCGATGCTACACTCTTCGCCAAGCAGGTCGAAGTCGTAGCAGACGGGATCTGCGATGCTCTTGTACTCTCGTTCTTCGAAGCTCAGCGGGAGCATGATAAGCGAAGTGAGCCATGGATGGCAAGGCAAAGACGGAAGATAGACGGCGGTCTTGAAGCACTCGCGGACTGGCTCGCAGAAAGTGGTGACCAACAATTTCTTGTCAATAATACATTCAGCATCGCAGACATCGCGGCCGGTTCATGTCTCGGCTATATGAAGGTTAGATTTCCTGAGCACCCATGGAGAACAGCATATCCACATCTGGATAGGTACAGCGAGAGGTTGGAGGAGAGGCAAAGTTTCCGCGATACCGTGCCCAGGCCACAAAACTTTAGCGAACGAATTATCTAGAGTGTCACCCGGCCCCGTACGATGTCGACCTTGGCATAGAATGGTACAGTGCTCAGAGCGGTGACCGATACTGTTTTGTACCAAGGGCCTGCCACTATCGGTCAAAATCCAGAATACAATGAGCAGCATTCACTTTGTCAGTGCCAATGTCACTGTTGACATAGACAGGAAGGCGTACAAAGATAAACGTGAACAATTCGAGGTATTGATGTATGGTCAGGATTGTTCAGTCGAAAATTCGCGTTGAGCGCGTACCTGACCGAACTTCTCTGGACTAGCTATACTAGGTTAGCTTCTCTAAAAAGCTTGGCAACGAACGGGCTCGGGAATTGCCCCACCAGGGCTGGTGGGCCCCTAATTCTGAAACAAACAACTCACAGCAGCTTTGCTTTTTGCATTCGACATTTTCTCCTTCACCATGGTCAATTGAGCATCAATTATAGTCATCTGAGCTCGCGTACTCTCCATGCGTCGTCCAAACCGTTTGCATCGTTATTGGAGACTGAGAACAATGCTGTTGCTGCAAGTATCCTTCAAGTCGCGTTAGCTGTTCCAAGCCCAGGAACGGATAACATGCGGACATGAAGCATTCCACGCATGCACACCCGTTGCCCGATGAACGCGATGAGTCCCGTGAGTCATATAACCCATATGCGATAACATCGTCAGCGGCGCCTGGGTCAGCGCCCCAAGACGACAGTCTCAACCATCAGAGCAGGCGATTACAACTGCGCAACCTTGGGTTCAGGGGACCCAGTCTGCCATTTCGCCGCATTAGTCCCCTGTTTGGAGCCTCGCCCAATGCAATTGAGGCATTCGGCCGTCCGGTAAACAATGAGAACAGCCCGCTCAATGCGGAAAAACGAACGCGATACGGAGAAGACCTACCCTACAAACCAGTGAATATCCTACAGGAAATTCACAATTCTTCAAGGAAGAAGAAAGCTTCACCAAGGCCTAATTTCTGTGCAATATATGAGGATGACCGGCAGGAAGAGCAAGTGAATGACAACGCTAGTCCTATATCCTGGTACAACGAAGGAAGTGACAACTGTACCCCGGTTACGCAATCCGGCAGTCTAGCAGATATGAACAAATTACGGGAAGTGTCTCTGAACCCAAGGACTCCACCACCTCTTAGCTCCCCACTAGCAAAGCATGTGAAAGGCAGCAGTTCCACTCGACCCGGCATCCGGTCAGCCAGCTCTGAAGCCTCAAAATACATCGAACATCTCGAAGCTCAATTGGCTTCGGCCCATGCGAGACTTGAGTCGCCATCAGCTACCAGAAAGCGCTCTGCAAGATTGAGGGCACTTATTGTGGAGAATCGCAACTTGAAGCACGAGGTTGCTGATTGGGAAAAGGAATATGACGTGAGAGTGCAAGAAGAGAAGGCCCGACGCAACGAGGTGGAAATGGAATTGAGACAGTATGTCAGACAATTGGAGGAAGAAACGGATTTGAAGGGCGCGAAGATTGGAGAGCTTGAGTGGGAACTTGAGAGCATGCGAGCAAAATTTCGGGACACAGGCGAACTCAAAGCCATGAACGTCCGTCTAGAGAAAAGGATTGAGGTCTTGACAAACATACTTGTCCAATCCCCCATGAAGCTCGACGTCTCATCAGCGACAACTTCACCACAGAAGGCGGATACATCTAAGCGGACCCCGAGACCCATGTCTATGCTACCCAGATTGCCTTCGTCACCCGGAGGCTTACAATTGTCCTTGGCTACAGTCTCAGAATCAGCTTTCTGGCAACCGAAGAGCGTTACATCACCAGCAAGTATTGCCGAATCTCCAGGAGGACATGCAGGTATAGAAGACGAGCAAGCTTTTTCAATACCTGTACTTGACGAAGCTATGGGATCGCCAGATCCTAGTATGAAGTCCAGACAATCTAGCTTCTTTGACCATCGACCACGAACGTCACTCTCCTACCGATCTGCACCATCGACATCCTCACGACCTAGTTCGATTCATTCTAATTCATCCTTTGGACCAGGTGTTTGGGGCCTGCCGGATCCAGCTGGTACTGAACCTCAATCATCTAGCAAACGACGGAGAAGTATGCGCCGGTTTCCATCGGGTTCAAATTCTTTAAGGCCTCTGATATTGCCGACTTCTACCATTGGCCAATCGCTGCCTGCATCAGCACCTATTTACCCATCCATCGATGCCACCGCTAGCCGTGACGCTTCTGGAACCTCGTTCGATCCGACTACTTCTTTCTTCTCACGACCAGTCGACAGCTCACCAAGCTTCATGCCCACTCAGCCAGGCCGCCATCATTCTAGTGATTGGGTCCAGGAACAAACCCTGAGGGCTTTAGAAGGAAGATTTACCGACGCCGGACGTCGCGAGAGCAACCCCGTACCCATATCAAACCCCCCAGTTGCCGGAGAGCCATTCATGGAATTTGGGGAGATACATTCAGAGAAGCGAAAGCGGCGGTCCAGGCCCAGAAGTCTTGAGGAGGAGCTCAAAGAGGCCCACGCCAACCAAATGAAAACGGCAGATGCTCGGGCAAATGTTATGGAATCTCCAGAAGATGGCGTCGTACTCGTAGATACAGATGATGGGTCCAGCTGCACAATGCTTGGAGTGGATCCAATGTCATCCAGATCAACCCTCCAAGGCGCCTCCTTGAGACACCGCCGGTCCGGCCCCAATGACACCCCAAAAGCAAACGAACGCGGCTCCACCTTACAACTATCGCCTTCGAACAACCTCACCTCTGAGCAGGCGCACGGCATCTTCTATCGCCTCACAACCCTCATCACCCAAACTAAACAAGACCCTTTCATCTTAGCTCGCCGGCTTCTCGCAAATGCATGGGCACTAGGCTCGGGATGGTTGGGCGGTATGGGATGGTGGCTCTTAGGTCTGGTCTATGGAACCCGTCGGCGTAAACGGAGATGGGCAGCTGACGTGGACTTAGCTGAGGATTCCCAAAACTATTCGCCAAAACACTTGGATTGGCAGCACTCCTCCACCGAAGCGAGTCGAAGCCGGGCCGCACATGGCTACTTTCGTCATCGGAATGGAGACAACATTGCTGTTGGTCCCTCCCCACCACGAAAAGTCCCCCACCTCTTCCCCTGTCCCTCCTGCACCGAGCCTTCCTCCCGCCGCACCCTCCGCCTCTGGTTCCAATTCTCCCTCGTCATCGTGCTCGCTCTCGGCTTCGCTATCAAAAACGGTCCCGCCTCTCTCCTCGCTGGCGTACCCTCTCCTCGTCAGCTCTGTCTCCACCACCAGTCTCCTCTATCCAAAGCGCAGCAACGGAAAAGAGGCGAGCTTGAAGGAGAAGGCGAGATTGAGTGGACCTCCAGAGATGGGAGCCATGATTCTGGATACGGGAGTATTGTCTTTGCCGAGATTTTGGGACCTGGGGATTTCGAACGTCCCTAGCTTTCATTACCCTGGGACCGTCCGTCTCCGCTCTTTGGCCGCGTAACTTTCTCGCTTCTGCCCACCCTATTCCTCCGTCACAGGACATGAGCGTCTGGCAGACAGCACTTTTCGCCCAATGCAATTGAGCCATTCGGCCGTCCGGTGAACAATGATCGCAAGATGATTTCGCGCGGCGTTGTTGGTGGCTTTTTGGCTTTTCTTTACTGATTTTCATCGCCTATACCCTGTGTTTCTTCGATGCCGCCACCACAGCTTTTTTTTTTGTTTGTTTCGTTTGTTTGTGTACGGCCACACTGTACGGATACTATGATGTATGGATTACGATTCATGTACTTATGCATAGAGTAGACTTTTGGAAAAAGGCAACCTTGAGAGTAGGGCTACTGGTAGTAGCTGGGATAATAGACTACACCTCCGAAAAGCAGGTCTTGACTCACGAACTGGTTCATGATGATGTTCTTGTATTGTTTTTTCCTTCATTCCATTTGGCTATTTGTTGTACATAGGTGCTATCCGATCCATTTGCTTACAAGTACATACATAAAGTGGATGCTGGCTAGGGTAGGGTATATATGCTCGCTAATCGCTAAACGAAAGTTTGAAGAGAAAAAATGACCCGCCTTTCCTGAGGCTGGAGAGTGGGTATCATGTTTATGTCATAGATACATGGTGGTACAAAAGCCGTCTGCCGCCGGGTGACGTGCTTGCCTTGATTTGATTCCGTGGTTTCGTGATTCGTTATGTCGTTAGCGAGAGTGGGTTGGTGGTGGTGGATGAGTATAAAGCCGTCTCCGCTGGGTGACGTGCTTTGTATGGTTTGGTTCGGTTTGGTAGTTTCGGGACTTGTTAAGTCGTAGCGAGGATGGTGTGATGGTGATGATAAACAAAACGTGAGTCAGCGATAGTGGAGGCCTGGCCTAAGTTTCTGAATATATGCTTCTTCAGATTTTCCCTTCATTCGCTCCCCCCTTCATCCACACTGTCCAGGATACTTCCTACTCGAAACCGAAAACAACCCCGCAGCCGTCAAATTCTGCAAATGCCACTCCGGCGCGCTCTCCGTCCTCCAAGTCCAGAAAATCCACCCGGTATGCTCCTCATACGCATCCAACTGCGCATCAATAAAACTCGCAATGTTATTCTGATCATCAGTACTTAAATCCTGCACCGTGCCTACGTCTTTCCCAGAGCAGGAAGCTACGTACGAACTTCCGGGAAATGTGCCATCGTAGCGAGCACCTTTGCCGAGCCCGTTGAGCCATTTCGCGCAGTCGGTTTGCGCGCCGGTCCATTCGCCGACGATGGTCCATTTGTCGGTGCCGGCGAGATCGGGGCCGAGGGCGCAGGCGGCGGAGACGTGGGCGGAGGGGGACATGGCGACTTGGCTGGGGCTGAAGACTTGGTATTGGTGGGTGTCGAGTATGGCGTTTTGGTTTCCGGAGGCGGCGTTGAATTTGCCGTTCCAGTAGGTTTGGATGTCTTCGAAGGCGTCGTGGATGGTGGTTGCGAAACTGGAGCTTCCGCTTTGGACGGTTTTGTAGCCGGATTGGTAGTAGCTGAGGATTTCGTCGAGGTTGAGGTCCGACCCGAGAGGCTCGTTCAGGAGTTCGATGGTGGTTACGACGTCTGTGTCGCCGGAGTAGCGCTGCGCGAGGTTTTTGATTGCGGTAATGGTTTGTGAGACGGTGTCGCCTTGCTGCCAATCGATGGCGCCGTAGCGTCCGCTGTTATCGAAACCGTTTTGAGAGCCAGGTGCGCCGTGAAGATCGAGCATAACCTTGAGACCGGCGCCTCGGGCCCAGGTGATGGCTTGATCAAGGACAGCCAGTTGGCCTTGGACATACGGGTCACCCTGCAATGGTGCCACTGCCCAATATCCGATCGGGATGCGGACATGGTTCAGACCAATTTGAGCAATCTGGTTGAAGTCGTCTTGAGTGATCCACGACTTCCAGTGACTACTCAGACGTGACTCTGCCTCGGAAGTACCTAGCGTTTGGCAGTAGGTGTATTCATCTACTACTGAACCACCGTCCGCCCATTCGCTGAAGATGGAGGGAGTGATCCAGGGCTCGAGGACGAACCAGCCGCCTAGGTTGACCCCACGAACTTTGTCATTGCTATAGTCAAAGGCGACGCCTCGTTTACCAAGACGACTTCGTGTTATGTAAGTGTGAGTCTCAATACCAAATGGATTGGGTAGGCTTACAGGGAGGTAGGTGCAGACTGCACGCTGCTCAGCAGCGAGGTCGCAACAGTAGCAAGTTGGAGAAAGCTTTTGCTGAACATGACGAGTATTGCAGTGTTCTAGCTAGAAGTCTGTATGATTTGTAGATGTATGATGATGGCTGTGATGAGATATGTGTAGGGTTACAGGCCATGCACAAGAGACTTTATTTGGTGAATATGGTACACAAAGATCAAGAAGAAAGAATGAAACCGGCACGAAACAGTTTTACCTTTTATATCCCCAGACAAAGGCCGTGAAGATGACCGTTTCAGTACATCGTCACATTCCGCCGCTGATACGTGCTTAACCCACCTTCACACCCATACCACACCGCCCTTAACCGTTCACAGGCAACACAATGTATGGTCCCACATGCTCGATGACGCCTGTCGTCATTTCTATTTTTCCCCAGGAACGCAGGGTCCAATGAGCCTCAAGGTAATACTTATTTCCCCTGTAGCGTCGGGTTGAATCGCGTACTTTTTAGTAATTGAGAGTGGAGGCGGGGTGCGAGTTGCTGGAGCGACAGCGGCGGGCTGACTTAGGACTACGGGTGGCTTGACTGGCCTTCTCTGGGCGCACCACGACTCGAACAGATTGAAGGCATTCGAAGGCATTCGAAGGCATTCGGGAGTTCGTTGACGACGAGGGGTGCCGGGTGCCAGCATCAGCATGTAGCAAGATCAGCGTCAGCGTGGTCATGCGCCAAGTCGAAATCTTGCATTGACTGAATCGTTTCATCTTGGTTGGTCCCAGCCCCTCGCCTAGTGGAACACTACCCCGCAAAAGCCGCAAAAGCCACAGCCGAGATCGCGCTTAACCCCTTTCGTGCGCTTGTATCACCGATGTATCATCAGGTCGATTATTGCCGGCGAATGACCCATTTCTTTTTACCTAACTTCCTGCCTGACCCTCAGGACGATGCATGCACAAAAGCCTATACGACGTCAGTCCTTGGTCTTGCACACGGAGAGCCGCCGCAATAGGCTCAGTGCGGTTGAAGAGTCAGCACAGGGCATTATGGAATGAGGAGGATTTTCGATTAGTTCTACTGCTCATACATGTCAACACCTTATTCGTCTCTCAGCGATCAACATCCACGGCTCTCCCCGGGCGAGCATCAGGCCCCCGAACCTTGTCAGTAAGCTTCTCTTGGGTCCAGGACGGTGATGAGGAACAGCCTATGATTGGGCTTCGAGGCCATCGTGAGCGCTGATGTCGTCATCTCCGTAGCTGAGGGACAGCATTGATGATCATGCAGATATGCTCATATGCTCATAGTCACATTCGAGCTCATATTGTGTTCTGCTTGGGGCAACGATCTGAGGTTATTAGGCTGCAAACATCATAGAACAGTATCCTTTTTTCCCTATTCTTCGGCTGGTGGCGATCGAGTGCTTGTATAGGATGCTCACTTGACCAGAACGAAAAGGCTACTCTTCCACTCGTTATTTTTCCATTATGATATCATCGCTGTCATGCTCCGACAGCTTGGAGAGATGAGGTTCCTGACCTGCAGCCGCTGACGAGATGGGTCCAAGGAAAATCGCATTCGGCCTCCCAGCTGCAGCATTCATCACGCGAGACAATTATTCGGGAAATAATATCCATAGAGTCAACATGAACACAGTAGAACAGGAAGGTAGTATTCAGGAAGGTAATATTCGGGGTATGCCCCGCGCCGAGGCTAGAGAACTCGTAGCCGTCGGTCACTGCCGAGGGCCAAGACTCGTCTCCGCACCAACCCCCACCCCCTTTCTCACACTACACTCGTTTGTAGACCAGCTTTTGCCTCTTGTTTCGATCTCACAAGGTTGGAATGAAATCATTTTTACACCAGCCCGAATAGATCAACCCGGACGCAAGTGCTCACTCATCTACGCTTCATAATTCGTACGTCTACATACGGTGTAGCGCTTCCTGCACGGAGAACCGCGGTCTTCTAATCCTAATACGTAATTCGTTACTCGGAAGCTGATTCATCCACTATGTCTACCAATGGCACAAACGGTCATTCAAATCACGGACATGCTTCCAATGACGCTTTCGGTCACGTGGTTCCACTTCTGATCAACGGCAAAGAAGTCACCACCGAGACGACATTCGATGTCGTGAGTCCTGCAACAGGAAAGGTGATCTGGAAAGCCTCATCTGTATCGAGGCAAGATGCCATCAAAGCAGTTGAAGCGGCCCAGGCTGCCTTTCCAGCTTGGTCAAAGACCAAGCCTTCTGTCAGGCGTGATATTTTGCTTAAGGCGAGTGATATTCTGAAGAAAAGGTTTGATGAGTGTTCCGAGTATATGAACATTGAGACTGGCTCCACCAATACAATGTCAGCAAATTTCAACGTGCCAGCTAGTATCGAACAGTTGAGAGATGTGGCTGGGAGGATTATCAGCACAACTGGTTATGTACCCGTATGTGGTGAGGAAGGGAGGAGCGCCATAGTATACAAAGAACCTTACGGCGTTGTATTCGGTATAGCCCCATGGTGAATAGTCCCTCCTCCCTTTGGGCTGAAAGAATATCTGAAAAATCGAAATTGGACCACGCTAAACTCTCCAGGAACGCTCCCTACATTCTCGGCTTCCGCGCCATATCCTACGCTCTCGCAGCCGGCAACACCTGCGTCCTCAAAGGCTCTGAGCTCTCCCCCCGTTGCTTCTGGTCCATTGGCTCCATCATGCAAGAAGCCGGTCTTCCTCCTGGCGTCCTCAATGTAATCTTCCATCGCACTCAAGACGCCGCAGAAGTCACCAGCGCAATCATCGAACACCCTTTCGTTAAGAAAATTAACTACACAGGCAGCACCGCAACCGGAAGTATCATCGCCGCACAAGCTGGCAAGCATCTTAAACCCCTGCTTATGGAATTAGGCGGGAAAGCTCCCGCGCTTGTGCTCAAGGATGCAGATATCGAAAAAGCGGCACAAGGCTGTGCACTGGGCGCATTCCTGCACAGCGGGCAAATCTGCATGTCAACAGAACGCATCGTCGTGCACTCTTCCATCGTAAAAGAGTTCTCCGCTGCTCTGAAAACCTCCATAGACCAAATATTCCCTAAGGACGGTCCCGCACTAACTCTCGTCTCTGCGCCTCCCGTACAGAAAAACAAGAAACTCGTCTCGCAAGCTGTATCTAGTGGCGCAAAGATTCTCACTGGGGATTTAGATGCTAAAGAATCTAGAGATACACGCATGAGACCGATTGTGGTGGAAGGCGTGACGAAGGGGATGGATATGTATCGTATTGAGTCGTTTGGACCGACCGTCTCGATTATTACTGTGGATAGTGAGGAGGAGGCGGTTGAAATCGCTAATGATACGGAGTATGGACTTAGTTCCGCGGTTTTTACGGAGGATCTGGCGGCGGGGTTGAGGGTTGCGAAACAGATTGAGACGGGGTAGGTTACATATTCTCCTCCTTGCATGTCTTCTCAATCTACTCCCTTTGCACGACTGGAGAAAAGACATGTTCGTTTCAGCATTGCTGACCTGAAATCACAGTGCCGTCCACATCAACAACATGACCGTGCACGACGAGCCCAATCTCCCCCACGGCGGCGCCAAAATGAGCGGTTTCGGCCGCTTCAATGGAAGTGCAGGTATCGAGGAATTCCTGAGAATGAAGACTGTCACCTGGAAAGATTAGATCAATGCGCTGATGTAAGCAATATATTATGCTAGTTAAGTGCGAATAACGCATGTCTACATGAGCCACTTCCCGTTGCTTAAAAGCAATGTATTTCGATATAGGGCCCCTGCGCCGATAGTTATCTATATGAAGCTGCTTGTGTCTGTTGCACTTTCCTGATCTCAAAAGTTGTTACTCCTCTGCCTTATAATAGTTATAGTTGTTCGCAGCAGAGCCATTCATTCATACCGCCAAGCACCAGAGCTCTTGCAATTCCTTTCCAACCACACATTACTATTGCCCGAAAACCATAAAGAAGCCACTTTTCCTCAGTGCGATCCAAAGAGATCTAAATCCTCACCCCCCCCCCCCAACTACCTACCTTCCTCCAGCAATCCTCACTCATTCTCACATCTCCCCTATCCGCCCCAATCCGTCCAGCCCTGCTCCGCTATAGCCCTCACAGACGAGTAGGCCTACACTGCATGCATTATCACACCCCCTTCTCCCGGCGATAGAGAGAGATAAGGATTAATAACCTCGTGCGTGACGGGCGGACTCTGCTAAAGCCTGAGGGGATGATGATGAGGATAAGGAATTGTAGCGAGAGGGATAGAGTGAGAGTGAGGCGAGATAGAGTAACATGAATGGGATATTCGCTCGCGAGCTGCTGTTTCATGAAAAGCCGTGAACCTCTTCTTCCTGCTGGTGTAGGCCAGAAATGGAGAAGCTCTATGGTGTGTGGAGGATGTAGATACCCTCGGGAGCTGCAGATGAGGAGAAAATTGGTGGGGGATTTGGATTGGGTGGAGTTTCTGCGGTGGGATGATTTTGATTGCAAAGGGGGGGGGAAGATAATAGGTTTGAGGCATGGATTGGATTGGTGCGATGGTAGTTAAGGAGATGGAGGGAAATGATGAGGGGAAGGGGGGGGTGGGCGAAATGGGTGTTGAGACTGAGAGATTATTATGGGGTTGTTGCGGCTTGCTGGGGTGGGGGGTTGGTGATGGTAGAGTGGGGTATGGAGGAAGTGATGGAGTTGGAGGGGAGGGGAGGGATGTGTTTGGGAAGTGGGCTGGTTGAATGGGTGTTGAAGTGAGTATATAGATTGGCCAGTTTAGATGGCATTGTTTTGGTGACCTTTTCTTTTCTGGCTTGAGTTTTGGCTGTTGCGATTGGATGGGATGTGTGGTCGAGAATAGCCATGATTCTAGCCCATTCATAAATTGTCTAGTCGTCCCTGTCAATAGACGATTTTTATATTTGAATGTGCTGGTCTGTTTAAATATTAGAGCCCATTTACAAATGAACAGTATCATTTATAAGCGGGCGACGGTAGCATTTACATAATTGTCGAGATTTACGCCTCAACTAGAACAATTGCACGCTCCGGTTCTCGCTTGCTCCCTCGACATATAATGCTGATAATAAGTGACTGTTCGTAAGTCATAATTCATGCTGGCGATCCTAGGATTGAGAAGCACCAAAAAATGCTAGCCTACTGTAGTCCATGGTTCCTCTGTTGTGAGTATTAGCCTCTGGCCCAGCGACGTCACCCGCTTCGACGTCTGGATCAGCGTAGCATCGGCACTACTTCACAACGCTTTTGCGGGAAATGGAAACTTAGCATGGCCGTATCTGAACTAAGCATTCTCGAAGAAGAGGGATTTGTCGTCTTTAAAAGCTAGGCATGTGGAATCCGTTTTCCTGGACTGGGCGGCCGAATTCTTCCACATACTTCTGCCATCGGGTCGACGCAAGTTGGACCGCTTGTGATTCTTGCAAGGAGCTTGTAGTGCCGAGATCTCTGATCTGGCTTGAGGCAATGGCCCAAGCAATTATTTTCGTAGCAGCGCAATATATATTTATAGTGCTCATGATCCTCACCGACCGTCAATTTGAGTGCCTCAAGCATGCGCTCACATAGTTTTTCAGCTTCATCGTACCGTCCCGTTCCCTGTAAGTAATCCGCATGGGCCGTAAGACCTCGCAAGATGAAAACAATTTCTTTCCAGTGGGAATCTGTCAGCTCAGACATCATCTGTTCATGGAGCTTTTCTGCTTCGTCTTTCCTGTGGCAACCTTGCTTCCATATAGCCTCGAGCAGATAACTCCCGTACACAAAATACAAGAAACCGGACCCAATGTAGGGTGGGCACTTCTTGCATAGCTTTTTGTAAAGTTTCTCCACTTCCTTGTAGTCTCCCTCTTCGCCTCTCAAGATGATCTCCGCTAATGTGCTCAAACAGATTTCCTCCAGGACATCGTACCCTGCGACACCTGCCTTACTTTCGCACTTCTTGAGGATGTCGCGAAACATCTCTACGGCAACATTGGCCTGCTTGGTTTCGGCGACTCTGATCTTCGACCAAAGCACCGGGAGGCTATCAGTCGCGAAGAACTGTTGTCTTAGTTCAAGTGACTCGAGATAGTATGGCAGCGCTGCTTCACTCCCTTGTTGGACGTGGACGTAATCGCCGTGCTTTAGGAGCAGCCATGCTCGTTCGGTCAAATGGCCTTGTGTTCTGATTGTCGTTTTCCCTGTATCGTTTTCTAGGACTCTAGCCACATGTGGTGATATGGTTTCCCATTCGCGCCAATCTTTATGTAAAACAGTTTGCGGGATACAACAACATACTGATTCTAATGCTATCTCTTGCCATCTGTCAATTGCACCCTCCAGTTCCAACCATTTTTGGGTCGCAAGCTGTACAAGACGGTGCGTACTGAAGACTTTGTTTCCAGATTCAGCTTTAATCATTGAGAACGCTTTCAGTACACCGATAGCCCTTAGAAAGTCAATACCGATCTTCTTTCCCCGGCACAGCAACCTATCAGAGATGGCTTGTCTGTCTAGGACAGCCATGAGCGACAAGATCTCGGCGGCAAGTGGTGTCTGCGTTCTAATTTGATCGAAAGATACTTTCCAAGTTTGCAAGATAGAATTAGATAGGTCTGAGTCTCTGCCGGGATCGTATATGTCTGTTGCAAGGAATTCCTTCATTTCTGAATCATCTTTCTGGAGTATTTCAAGATACTCAGCTATCGAATATTCGTTCTCGGCGAGAAATGCCGTGGCTTGGGTGATGGCTAGCGGCAAGAAGTCCAAGGTCTCTAGAAGTTGGTGCGATAGCGCCTCGTCAACATCGTCCTCCAGTTGCACTCTCTTACTGAGCAGGCATTTTGCGTCTTTCATCTCGAAAGGGTTTACTGCGATAGGTCGTTGTCCTGGCACTAGCCTTTCGCCCAGCCGCCTGTCACGGGTTGTAACCAACATTGAGCCAATAGAACTACGAGGCAGCCAGTTGACTAGTGGTTCGTGAGTGTGCTTCGTAGAGCCTGAACACGAATGGCTTGTTGGTCTAAAGACAATGTCCACATCGTCTATATTATCTAGCACTAGAAGCCACGGACAATTTGCCTCTTCACTCAGCCAATCCCGAACATGTACCAACGTCTGCTGGCTGGGATCGTCAAGGCCGGGCAGGGCAAGGCGCTCAGCAATCTGTTGATAAGATTCTTCAAATCTTGTGTAACTACTCCCGTGAATCCAGAACACATGGGCATCCTTATGTTTCCTCCGAAATCTGTAGCAATACTCGATGGCAATCTGAGACTTCCTGTCAAGAAGATACCGTGAGCTAGATTCTTTTCTAGAAAGTACAGTATGAACTGGAATATAGACTCGGCTGTCAGTGGGATATGTTTGGCATGGAAGGTGGATAAATCACATCTAATAGCAGATAAAACAATGTGAAGCGGCGTTCACATGGCCGGGCTCCAGGACAATTGAAAACACTCAAAGACATTACGTACCCTACGCCCCCAATACCCGAGAGGACTATGCGGTGTTGCTCCTTAAACCTTTCCTCGATCTCCTTCAGCTCACTCTCTCGGCCCACGAAATTGGGGTCCTGTTCGAATCGCACCATAAAGCATGGTTTCTGATTTCGCTGTGGCGAGTTTGTATCTAAAGTTCGAGCCGTGGGACGAAAAGGGAGATCTTTCGATGATCTGGAGATAACCAAAGTCTGGTAATAGGTCAAGATCGGGATGTGTCGTTCGATTGAGGCCTGAAGCTGGGAAATTTTCTTGTCTTGAGCCAAGCTAGAAAGAGCCTTACGGTATTTCTGCCAAGTTGAGTCCCTGCCATTGGGCAGTGCTTTCGTGAGTATCTCATCAAGTTGCTGGACTGTTGCGATACACTCGTCAACGACTGCTTTCAGAGCCTTGGCAGTTTCTTCATTGATTTGCCGCGCATCAGCCTGGTCTTTGGTTTGCTGGAGTGTGTCAAGGATCAGCGGCAGCTGGACTTTGATCAGGCGAAATGTCTCTGGGACATCTCCCACTTTAGCTGAAAATTCGGAAAGTCGATTCACGACCTTGGTTCCAAAGTCGATGAATTGGACAATGGCCGAAGCTAAGCCAACGGCTGCTACAGCTTCAGCCATAGTTTTCGAAAACGTTCTCGGGAGACAACTATTGAGCTAACAGCGGATACATATAGCATTACTAGTAGGGAGCTTCGCTATGCTCGATCAGGAGCATCCCCTCGCTCAAGAGCGGTTTAGTATGTGACCTTTGAGTGAGTGGAAAAGGACAGATCGATGGTGGGGGGAATGCTTACTTGCGGCTGAAACATATCGCTGACTGGGTAGATAGTAACGGGCAGGATTCCGCTCCCCAGCTAGAAGTAGAAGGGTTCCGCACTTTACCAACCGTATAGCCCTACAGGGCTTAAGCAAAAGTCTCCTAAAGTTGATCCCCGAGGATAAAAGATAGCGGGTAGAGAAGCCCGCTCCGGGGACCATCTCTATCGCCCAGGCCCCCAACTCCAGGGTATCGAACATCCCCTAAATATTTGGAACAATAAGGGAGCCAATAGCATCTTCCTTCCAATGTAGATGTAGATCCTGCATAGAAGTATACAGTGATAAATTGGCATCTCCTCCACCTAACATCACGATCACTCTGCCCCCTTCCGCCAGACGCCGAAGGCATGATTATGGTCAAAGAATAGAGATCAAAAATTGGGCTTTTTTGTAGCTATGTAGAGTACATGGGAGAGGGTTGTCAGCATATCAGCTGTCAACGTTCCAATACCCTAAGACTTTTAGACCGCACGTATAAAGACTATAATTGAGTAATTAGATTAGAAGCAGTTGTTCGTAACTCAAGGGTCTCATTCGGAGGCACAAAAGAACAGGTAGGCACTTGCTATTAATCACAACTATTTGTTACTAGGGAATGCTGCACGTTCTATTCGACACTATGTACCAATCTTCATTCCCACCTCGCTGGACTTAGCGAGCATTCTTGATCCTGACTGCTTCCTGACACTCCGCAAAGTCCACCGCATCTGCATCCACGCCCTTTGTCTCAGGGACAAAGAAGAAAGTCATGATAGCGCCAAGGATAGAGCAGGCGAAGAAGATCCAGAGGACGTTCGCAACACCAATCTGAGTTGGTCCGCTAAGGTAATTGAAGAGGACGCCTGACAAAATAGCGCCGACCTTTCCCGTTGCAGCACTGACGCCATGTGCGAAGCCACGCACGCGAGATGGGAACGCTTCGCCAGGGACAATGAAGGTGGTAGCATTGGGCCCAAAGTTGAAGAAGAGCTGAAGCGGAGAAGTCAACAGTCTGCGCTGTGCATCTGACAGAGGGGCGATCTATACGTACCTGTGCGATAGTAAAGCAGACGAATTTGCCAGCAGTTCCAAGATGTGCGTAGTCACCGGCAATAATACCAAACATGAGTCCAGTGATCAGAAAACCTTGAATCTGAATCCAGCGACGGCCGAGGATTTCAATGAAATATATGGTGAGGAAGTACCCAGGTACGTAGCCGGCTGCGGCTATGATCAGATTTCCGTAGGCGTTCTTGAGTAGGGTGTCGTATTCAGTGTTGCCCTTGGAAAAGCCAATGGCCGCAAGGAGTACGGACTGGTTAAGATTGGTGCCATAGAACGCCACATCGACCAGAAACCAAGTTGAGGCAGTGCCGATCAGTGTCTTCAAGTGTCTCCACTCAGAGAAATAGACGAAGAAGGCCTTTAGCTGTACGTCTCTAGTTGGTGGTGCAACGTGCGCCTCAACAACAGAGGCAGTCCTACCTGCGCCGTCGACCTCACGAATCTCACTCTTGGGATCTTTAGTGTAGCTGCCATCTGATGAGAGCGTATCAATGGATGGGGCTTTGAAAGTACTGAGCTCTCCAGACTGCTTGAACTTCCTGCTTTCAGGCATCGTTAGACGGAAATACAGAGTAGCGAAAGCTGGAACAAGGGCAACACCGATCTGGATACGCCAGACAGCGTCAAGCTCGTTGTAGTGGCCAGCCTTCAGCGCACTGCTAAAACATCCGAGGACAATCAGTGTGACAATTGATCCTGCAAGGGTACCCTGCACATCTCGTTAATCGCTTGCGTAAAGTATGCGGATAATAGGCTCGATTTACCCAGCCTTGATTGGAGAAGATCCAACCAAGCATGCGGCCGCGGTTGCGGAGAGTAGATCTTTCAGCTACAATGGCCGCAGACATTGGGTAGTCCCCTCCAATACCGATACCCATGATAATGCGCATTCCAAAGAGATACCAGAACTTATTTCGAGTCGGACCTTTGAGGTGATTTGGCAGGCTGATTACGAGAATAACGCCAATGATCATTATAATCATTTCCTTTCCGTAGACAAACTTTCTGCCGAAGGCATCGCCCAAGAAACCGAAAGAGAGTTGTCCAATAATGTTACCGATATTTGCTGCCGCATTCACTGCGCCTCGAAGGAGGAGTGGATAGGTCGGGCTCTTCTTTCCTTGCAAACCTCCCCAGTATCTGTGTTGGAAAGAGGTCAGTGCAAGTCTTCAAGCGAGAAAAGGATTCATAAAGAGAAGCCAAACATCATCGAAAGCATTTGAAGTTGAGGAGTGAAGTGAAGCTCGTAAAAGGATGGTTGGAAAGGCATACTCATATGTCCAGACTGGGGTCACCAGATTGATGATGAAGAGGTCGTAGGAGTCGAGGAAGAAGCCAACACTATGCAGAGTCAGAATAATACATGGTATCTGTTGGTAGAAGACTGACCCGCAGATTGCGTATAGCTTCATATCTCCTCTGCTCATAAATCGGGACATGCCTGTCGGTTTGTGATCGCGCTCATACTCCTCCTACCCAAACTGTTAGATTGAAAAAAAATCGCATAGTGTCTCGCACTTTTTGGATCATGGAAGGAACATACGACGGTGATGAGGTTGCCCTCGTCATCCTTCCGGGTGTACGCCTCCTCTTCCCACCTCATGATTGCTGAAGGACAAGACGAAAAGACTAGGAGTCACAATCTCAAATTGCCGTCCTGGAAATCCAATGGTTGATGATCGGGCAATTCGTCCTTGGAGGAGCAACGTTCTCACGCGGCATCCCCAGGGACTTTATCTCACGCAGGCTGTTCATAGCGTGACAGTCTTGTGGCCGTACCAAGGTGGCCAGGTCTAGACTATGGAACCACCTCCAGTTGATTCTCTCTAGCTGGATCCACTAACGGCGAATCATACATGGATATGCACCACTCCGCCGGGCAAATTTCCAGCAATCTCCAGCGTGGAAGGATCCGCCAAGGGGCGTGGAGCCGACATGGCGGCCCGCCAAGTTGCGTAGGCGAAAAGCGAATAGGTCGGGTGACGCTGAAGAAGGAAGGTTCAGGACCTTGAATGGGAAACTCGACACATGCTGGAATGCGATTGAAAGCACTCGCAGAAAACGTGGGCGACTTGTGATATATGATAGGCCGGAATTATGTTTAATGGGCTGGGCGGCTTGGCCTGCAGTAGCTGGCAGCACGTAAGGTTGACACCTAACCGTAGCTCCCGAACTCAAGTCCTTTCCTCGGTCCCCTGCTAAGCCAAGAAAGATCAAATATTTTTCGAAACGGAAACTTCCTTCTGGTTTAGCGGTGAACTACGCCACGATGTTACAATTAATGTTTGCTGATGCTGAAGGGCTCCAATATATCAACTCATTGATATCAAGTCTGCCTGAGAATCCGCCGGCCGAGGTCCCATATCTGGATGTCTTCTCCTTTGGATATCCCCGAGGGATAAAGGAAATTCGCGTAGATGTTATTCTTGACCACGTCTCAATTGTAGTTCTGTTTCAAGAGGCAGATAACTAACCTCACCCTCAATTTTTAACAGTTCGAGAAAAGATTGAACCATTAAGATGGAATGAAGTATCAAGCAATATCGAAGCATGCTGACGAATGAAACCTGGACTGGACGTTGGAACGTGTGAGGGCACCAGGGGCGTAAGTCTGACTTTGTTGCTGAGTAGGCCGGTTCAATATGCTTTACAATCATCTTCGGAGATTTTGATCCATGCATCTAAATTCGCCTTGCTGTCTGGACTTTAGGGCCTGTCCAGAGGAGGTCTGATATACTTATCATGATCTATCTGTGGGTCTCGAAGCCGGCATATTGTTCCCGGAGATAATGCTATGTGTTGCCCATTAGGTCCACGCAGTCGATCAAGGCTATGTCCGACGTATATCAATATCCCCGTTGCACGAACAAATCATAGCGGTCGTTGAGTCGGAACGTGACGGAATCCATCAACAAAGCTTCCTAATGCGCCGGAAAATCTCCTTTCGGGGAATTAAGTGTGCTTGCCTGGACGCCAATACCGCAATTGCCAATGTTCGGATCATGAGATCCAACTGAATGCTGCCGCAAAGCCAAGATACATCGTAAAAGCCCAGACTTTAGTCACACTGAACCACATTCTGATCTTCGCAACGTGCCCCATGTCTGCTAGATCACTGGATTCTGCCATATCATATGAAAAGCTTGTTTTCACTCCAAGAAAAGCAACTTAGTAAAACGGCTGAGGCAGGGTCTCGGCGCAAGACTTTCCAAGCCATGATGCTGGCTAGGTTTAATGCGGTTGCGTCGTAGTTGAGGCGCCAGCGCGTGTCATGGTCCGAGTAGAGCAAAAAGTAGGAACGAAAGTTAGGGTTTGAGATCTGACCCGGTACCTGGCAAGACCTTTCGCGGTCCCTGTTGCACAAGAAATGTCATCAGTATATTGTTAATATATATTAAAATAGCGCGTGAACAGATTGAGAATTGGCAACTTGGCCGAGGCAAGTTCTCGAGACCTTTTGTTTCTGAGTTCCCTTCTAATTGTTCCTGCAGTGGTTATGGCGCTAGTTTCAGGTCTTGCCCACAAGTCTACTAGTTCGAAAGAGCGAGGGTTCGAATCCCTCAGTTGTCATTAAATTTTTTGCTCCCAGGTATCTTCGATGTGATGTTTGCTGACAATGGATAGAATGTGATAGAGAAAGCTGCGTCTCGAAAGGAAGACACGCGACATTTTACTGGCGGGATTTGAGGCTAGCGCGCCTAGTCTACCCAATTAGGTAACCTTCTTTCCGTCTGTGCTCAGTCGCATCCTATATTACGACGCCTGAGCATGCTACACCGACCTGCGGATTGGGGTGCCTTTGCGTATGGCTGGTATAGTATAGAAGATTATATGACACAATGCGAAGGCTAGTGGCTTGTCGCTGAGCTGCTGGCGGCTGCATCACCTGACTTGAAAGTCTTCTCATTACTAGCATCATGATTGTACGATCTCTGCGGTCTTGCGGTGCTTCGGCACCCATAATGCTCTTCTGCTGTATATTGTTACTTGCTCATCGATTGATCGCAGCGTCAATAGGCGCTTCAGGTGTGCCTTCATTCAATGGCAACCCTATAGACCAGCAGCCGCTCCAGAACCACATGAGGCAACTGCTGGCAGAGAACCACATGAGGCAACTGCTGGCAGAGAAACCCGCTTTACAAGATCAACATGGCTCTGCTGAGGACGATGCGGTCTTTAGGAACGAGGGTTCCAATCAGCCTAACGCCTATCCTTCAAGCTACGCCGCCCTACTCGATGCGCTCGAAGTCATGCAATCTCACTACTTCGAAATCGCTGTAGGGACGTGGCCCAAAGCCATCGACTGGACAGCAGCTGTCATGGGTACTCATGTCTCAGCGACGTTGGCGGCGATGACCGAATACTGCATCTCGCCCTCTTCAAGATCTGTTTCGCCCTCCCAAGACGAGTCACGCGACCACGAGAACTTGATCAATCGTTACTTCACGCAAATCACATCATTCTACTTTGGTGAGAACGCATTCAGCCTGCGCACACAAGCTTATGATGATATGCTATGGGTGGTACTTGGCTGGCTAGAGTCAATAAAGTTCATTGAGCGGCACTCCTCCCTACACTATAGCTCGGACAGTTCGGACTACCATAATACCTCACAATGGTACGCACGCCAATTTATGCCTCAATACGCACATCGTGCGCACGTCTTCTACAAGTTGGCTTCTCGTGGTTGGGGCACCGATTTATGTGGAGGTGGCATGGTCTGGAATCCCCACTTGGCACCATATAAGAATGCCATCACAAACCAGCTTTACATCGCAGCCAGCATCGCAATGTACCTTCACTTCCCAGGAGACTGTGACTCCTCGCCATTCTCTGCAGATCCCGGCTTACCACCTGCAAAAGCGCACGATGTGCAATACCTCGATAACGCCGTGGAGGCCTACAAGTGGTTGAAGGAAAGCGGGATGAGGAATGAGCAGGGCCTATATGTCGATGGTTTCCACATCAAGGGTTGGCGAGGCGGCAGGGATGGCAGCAATGGGACTAGAAAGTGCGATATAAGAGATGAGAGCGTATACACGTACAACCAAGGAGTGCTCCTCTCAGGCCTAAGAGGACTATGGCAAGCTACTAGCGTGCGGGAGTACTTACTGGACGGGCACGACTTGGTCCAGAGCGTCATAGCTGCCACAGGCTGGGAAGACAGAAATACAGAACGCAAGTGGCGCTGGGCAGGCCTTGGAAGAGGTGGAGTTATGGAAGAACGCTGCGATTGGAGCGGAACGTGCAGCCAGAATGGACAGACATTTAAGGGCATCTTCTTCCACCACTTGACAGTATTCTGTTCTCCTCTGCCGGCTGGACACGATGATAGTGCGTTGCATCAGCAGAGCTGTGATGGGTATGCGGATTGGATACGACATAATGCATTGGCGGCATATATTACTCGAGATGGGACCGGCGAGTTCGGCGAATGGTGGGGTAGGCCATCGCCAAGGGATGATGGCGACATCATCGATGATGTTATACCGGATATGAATGGCCCGACTATCGCGGGAACTGATTATAGGAACGAAGGCGTACCTCATGATGAGATTTGGCGACTGCCGGAAGATGATGACATGTACAGACCATGGGAATATGGGAGGCGTAAGGAAGAGCAGATGCGGTCCGAAGGTACCTCCGCTGCAAATGAACATCCAAGTCAACAGGATGTCAACGACAGAGGACGTGGCAGGACTGTGGAGACCCAAAGTGGTGGCGTTGCCGTCTTGAAGGCGTTTTGGAAGTTAGTGGAGTCGAGGCAGGAGTAACGATTTGAACGATGGAGGATCAAGAAAAATAAATGTACTGTACGCATTGGTGGTTTATGTCAATGTTCCGCACTGTGAGTATATATCTATGGGCGCAAGTTTTTGAAAAAGAAATTCCTCATGGAACGTGATGGTCCGAATGAAGACACAATGATTCAACAAAGATGGATAACTTACTCAAGATGTCTGCGTGCTAGCTATATCATAATACGTCCTGAGCTTCACGCGTGCCGCGTGTGATAGATTTACCGGCGCGGGTTTGAACTTCCATGCAGGACGATGTCAGTGATGATCTTGTTCGATGCGTGTTGGAGACCTCCGCGGAAGCCGTCGCCATTAATGACCTCGTCCGGCTTGTCGATGACATGCTGTAAGCTGTATAGTCCTTTGGGATGTATGGCTTGGGTAGCTGTTCTACAACATGGAAGGTCTAGATGAAGGCTGAAGCATCATTGATCCGGGCGGGCAGCGATCGCTCAGGCGAGATAATTTCAGAACACTGTGGTGTCTACGTACCTAGGTGGCGCAGCCGGAACTGAACAACACAATACCCCTCTGCCTAGATGAACTCATCCTCACATATGTTCCCATATAGTATCCTCTCTCAAGCCGATGGCTTCGTCAATGTTTGAGTATGCTGTTTCCCGGCCGTATCCCTTTCGATGGTCTACACCAGTCGTTTTCATTGGCGGTGGTATTGCGCTATTGCTTTTCTCCTCCCGTCAACGGGCTATACTCAAAGGTATAATCAACCATACATTGTGGGATTGCTCCTTTGCATTGGTTCATAGGTTCATAGCATCGAATATATAACCAACCCGAATACGGCGATATTAAGCGACAGATGGCTTAATCGTTGGCCCTATATTTCACAAGTCAAATCGACCCATCATGTCAGGCCGAGAACGTACAAGTGAACACCGGTACTTCTCCCAGTACGGGTATCGAGTTGCGCGACTGATGCAACCTAGAATTCTTTACAAACCAAACCGCGCCCACATACACCCTTACTGCGATCTGGACGACTGTGGACGGCAGCAGTCCAGTTATCCTACCAGCTCTAACTTATCTCAATAACTCAATCCAGAACTGTCAAATCAATAACATAAAGATTGCGTTTGAGGCGGAGGGTTGCTCGGCAACCCAATATGCTTGGAATGCATGGGGTGAGACTCTCCAGGTATGTGTCCTCCAGGAATCGCAGGTAAGGTAGTTGACTCGAAAAAGGCCTTTTATCACCTGTAGTATACATGGCGATGAAAGACTGGTTTACTTCAATTTTACTACGGAATATGACTACGTACCTTCAACAGCCCAATTTCCAACGGGGAATTATAGCACGCAAATTAGTTTATTCAAATTCATCACAAGAAACGCGACGACCAAGACAAGTCTGTAGTGGGGAGAATCGCTGCTGTAAGCTCACACCTTCCACAATATAAATATAGTCGACAATAAAAACGTCCAGATCTCAATACTGGGCGTATGTCTCCCGTGAAACCCAAGACATCCAAAGTTGAAACGGACAATAACTTAAGGAAGGGTACAATACATAGGTTTTCCACTTACTTCGTGACGTAGCAGACCATTGACGATGGTTATGTCCAAGACTTTCCACGACCTACCGCTACTGATGCAATTCAAGATATCATTGACCTAGCTTTCTGGAATGTCGACTATAGCTTCCTCGAAAACAATGACATATCAGCTGAAGCCGATACCTGGGGTGGAAGTGGAGTTGACGTCCCAACACCACCACTAACTAAGGACAACCACACCGTGTCTGATCCAATTTCCAACAATGCCGCCCCTAACATTTGGCTCGCCTCAGATAGCCTCGCCAAACCCTTCTACTCAACAATCCTAACAGACCTAGGCCAAACGACCACGGTACCCAACATCCTCCTCAATGCAACAACCCTACAATATTTCACCCAGAGTTTCACATACATGCAAAAGATGACCGTAAATGCGTGGCCTGGTCCCGCACGCGGTAGCTACGAGGCTTTCAAAGACCAAACGGGGCCCTTAAACACGTCTACAGCGGTAATATCTACGAAATATTTGTGTCAGGTGCCAAGACGGAAATCGACCGGGACCCTCCTCCTAAGTATCTTGGTTACGGACTTGGTGGTTATGCAGGCGCTGTGGAAGATCTTCGAATTATGTACGGCTGCTTGGCTGGTGCATAAGGATCCTAGAGGTAAGAAAAGATCAGGCGTATGAGTTGTTCAGGTGCAAAGACTGATGTTGGTGGTGATAGCGAATGATTGCTCTGGTTGCTGTGGGCAGAGGAACATTCCTCTTGCTTCGCTTGGTCCTAAAACGCATAAATGAGAATTGAGTCCGTCTCTTAAAAGCTAACATCGTGCGGAAGAGGATGCGACACGAGCGGTAGAGTCACTTAGTTCACTCAATGATAATGCAAGGGGGCAAAGTGGTATCCGACGTGACTGATGCGGATCTGAAGATGGCACTGATGACCCCTGTTACAAAGGACAGCGGCTAGAAACAAAGCATGGAATACAAGACGAGATATGCGCCTCAATGCTGAATGCAAACCATGGCAATGTGTCGGAACGTGGTCAAGCAAACAATATCAATTTCATCTTAGACGTACTCAAGGCACCAAGTTAGGCTTATCCCGGAGAAATTTCGAGCAATCGAGCGTCTCATTCGCAACAAGAGAACCATGACAACTCCCCTGAAAGCCGGCAGGGCGGTATGCTAGAGGGATAACCTAGTCTTACAGAGTCACCAGTAGCTATCCGCTACGCGCGATACTTCCGAAGCAGAAGAACAGAAAGCGCAAGCTTGAGTCACCAAAGGAAAACGTCGGCCTGAAGACGGGATATTCCTCTTTACATATTCGAATATGAGCGAAAATTTTGAAGGCGTAGACACGGACCGTATCGTATGAGAGGCAAACAGATGCACATTGCCCGCATAGGAGCGGATAAGAACCTGGATTGCAAGCATTCCAATGTTCCCGTCGGAAGAGAAACGAAAGAGAATCCGAGCTGAATGCTCGTATTCTCAACAGAAAATTATTGTAGGCATTCATACGTAATTCGCCAAAGGAAAAGAGAGGCGAAATTGCAGTCCATCGGCTGTAAGAGTCATACCGTCAGCAGGACTGATGCCGCACTGACCTCATGCTGAAGGCCACAAAGCATATCTTTCTTCACTGACGCGATATTGTGATGTAGGAAGCCATTGGATAGGAAACACTCAAACAACAGAAAGGAAGCCTGCCGAGAGTTGCAGATTTCACATTCACTAATTGAGCAAATAAGTCAAGGAGAGTGAGTTGGGTCTTGGCCTATAGCCGGCGTAGAATGCACGGTCCTCTCCGGCGAGTACCTAAGTAGACTTCATTATTGACAGGAGGGTGGGCTTATATTACTATACCTTAGTACATAGCATGTGGGAGGAAGGGCAGCCACGACTACCCGTTGGTGACCGCCTCTCCCTATTCCCTATGCACCCCACGCCCGGAGTATCACTCGCCTAGTTCTACTGTAATGTGGGGGTCTCCGACGGGCTGTGGGCGGGTAGGAGTACCTAGGTACCTAGGTACTTTGTAAGGATAGGTAGTTCTACACCAAGAGCAGCCGTACTCTAGACGCATGCAAACGAAAGCGACGGAAGGCTGCACAGAAGGCCTTAGATCGGTCAAATCATCAAGACTAACGGCGCTCGGGCCTTTGCATGGCGATGGCGATCACGACATGCGGTATTTAGTAAATACGGTGGATTGGAGATTGGTAGGGCCATTGGCACTGCTGTAATGTACATGAGAACAAGCCATACGGGGTTTGAGTGGGAACACGATGGTAGGGATAAGGTAGGTAATGGGTAATGGGTAAATGATGGTACACGTAGAAAGCACAGTCAGTGGGTGGCATATGAGAGGTCGGTGGAGCAAGGAGGATGCTAGAAGTATCAGTATGAACTCTGGACGGGCATGAACGGCTCTTATCAAGCGCGTCGGTGGCTTGCGATGGCAACATGCACACACCCTCCACCGACTCTTCCACCAACCATCCACAGATTACTGCTACACCACGCATGCGATGCCTCCACCTGGCCCACCCATTCGCCTAAATTGTACTTTGATCTCGATAGCAATCCTGGCAAGGTTGGCTTCGGCATAGAAGTCACTTTTGGCCCGATACGCACCTCTTGCATCGACGCAGTATCGACGCAGTATCAACTGTGTGCTTCGACATTGTCATTAGCCTCTGGGAACCATCGCGCCGTCTGACTCGCACCTTCCTCCTTCTCAAGAACGGAAACGGAAAGAAGCAATTCAAAGAACCCGGTCATCTTGGGCCTCCTCAGCCAAATCTACGGGGGATCCTAGCCTTAGTGGCCTCTAGTTGGCCTGGCAAATCGTTGCCTCTTCACCTCTATACCACATCGGGTTATACCAAGGCTTCTCATCACCCCACTATCGGCGAACCCTTCAGGAAGAAAATAAAGTCTGAACAAACGGATTTGACGGATTGACACGTACCACCAGCACCTACTTACAAACCGCAAATACCCTCCGCTAAGTGCGGTGACTAATAATAGGATAACAGGAAAAAAATATTAATACTCTCATCAGTCACCGCCCACTCCTCTTCTTTCCTCTCTTCGTCATGCAACCTTCTACCTCCTCCCACCCACCAAGCAACCGCCCAGATGCCACCGAAGCCTCAGGACGACGAGGGTCCAATCTGCCCACCACCACCTCCGAACTCGCCGGTCTTAAGATAAGACTGTACAAGTCACTGCGTCAATTTCCAGACTTTCCGGAACCCGGCATCCTCTTCGAAGACATCCTGCCCCTCTTCAGTGATCCTACCCTCCACGAGAGTCTCATTCGCGCTCTTGAATTGCATATTGAGAATAGCTACTCTAAAGACCAAAGACCCGATGTCATAGTGGGCTTGGAGGCGCGCGGATTTCTCTTCGGCCCAAGCTTAGCACTACGACTTGGTGCTGGTTTTGTTCCGGTCAGGAAGCCAGGCAAGCTACCTGGTCCTACAGAAGTTGCCAGTTACAAGAAGGAGTATGGGGAAGATCACTTCCAGATACAAGCAGATGCCATCAAGCAGGGACAGAGGGTTCTGATCTTGGACGATATCATCGCCACTGGTACGGCCTCTACGCATATATAAAATGGAATGTTAACTGACACGGAACTCAGGTGGTTCTGCTGCAGCCGCCGGGTCACTGGTTAAGAAACTTGGAGGGGTACTCTTAGGCTACATCTTCATACTTGAACTCGACTTCCTCAGAGGCCGCGACAAGCTCGATGCTCCGGTCTACACTCTCCTTTCCAGCCAACCAGATGGTGAAGGGACCTGAACTTTTCGAAGGAGTCCCACTACCTGCGAACACACTTGCGATGCTACGATAAACTTTTGGATGATCAGATCCAATGGCAATATGACCTAATGCTCTTTGGGTGGAACTTATTGGCCGGAGCTCTACCACAGCTACAGGATACCAGCTGCTGCTTTGCGAGATCCATGAAGTGTCGTCCAGGCCTGGACCAAGAGCATGAGGGCGATAGGCTATTGCTGATCTACTCCATGGGGACGCAACTCCACCAACGCCATCTTTGATTGCGGGAACGAACCCAGTATTGCCCTCATCAAACCAAATAGGGATTCTCAAACGCCTTTCCCAATTCGGGACCCTGGACATTCACGCAACCTCTCTGCTGCTACCGAAAACCTGTCATGGAATAGCGACCCTCCTTCAATTCCGAGAATGAGTAAGGACAATGGAGAAGTATCTACAGGCACTACTGACGTTGATCAATACCTATACATATTCATGGGAGCCAGCAGTACTTAACTATTGTGATAGCTGATTCATAATATCGGCATATAATAATAATGGATAGATCCGATTGCTCATATCTGCCCTTGAAAAACATAAGATCAAAATACCCGTTACCTTCATGCAGCCCAACAGGGTCAATTAGCGCGCATAGCCTTCCTCCGTAGAGCCTCACCCGTAAGCGAAGCCACGAACCTCCCCTCCCCTCATCACACAAAGCCTTCCAATTGATCAAGGAACACTGCTTCCGATATGCCCCTGGCACCCCTGAGAGCTCTGCCATCTCTCCTCCTCCCTCTCACTCCCCGAATCCCGCTCGTTGCCTGCACGCTCTCCTCCCTACTCCATCTCCGCCTCCACCTTGACAACTCGCAACATCATCGAACCCTCCATCTCCAATTCACCCCAACCACCGCACGAATGTCCGAAGCGAAACCCATCTTCACGAAAGATGCTTGTCCACGTAAGCTCCTCCATTACACTTGTCCCCATAACTCAATTGGAGCGATTGACTAATATGCCTTCTGCACAAACAGCAGCGGGACCATACGTACGCCCCTCCTTACCTCTACATCTTCCCCTCTTCCCCCGCCCCCTCGCAACGACAGCAACATCCCTTCCCTAATACCGAAAGCTCCACACCCTCCATACCCACAAACCCCTTCCACAACTCCCCCGCTTACCCACCCCACAGTCCCAAGCCATCTCCACCCCCCACGCCATCTACGTATCCGGCCAACTCCCTGCCCTAGCAGACGGCACCCTCCCTCCCGGCTCCATCGGCTACCACGCCAGCCTCTGCATCCAAAACATCAGCACCATCCTGAAAAAAGCCGGTTCCGACCTCTCAAGAGTTCTTAAAATGACGGTTTTCCTTACGGACATGGGAGATTTCAAAGAGGTTAATGAGGAGTATGAGAAACATTTTGGGAAGACGAAGCCGGCGAGGAGTTGTGTGGCGGTGAAGGAATTGCCGAAGGGTGTGAAGATTGAGATGGAGTGTGTGGCGTTGCCTCACGTACCTCGCGTACAGAGCGGGCTCGTGAGCGGGTTGTTGGGGCAGAGTGAGCACTAGGGGTTACGAATGTTACGGATGTTACGAGCATAGACGAAGACAGGTATAGACGGGCAGGCAACTCAACGTGCGTATACGCTGTGTGTGAGGAAGACCATTCATCTGGCTTTCTTTGCTGTCGTACAGCTTGCAAATGAGCTATCTCCTCTTCCCTATCCACTCCAATTCCCCGATCCCATCCAAGAAAATTCACCCCGGCCCACACTATCACACTTCCCTACCCATACCTCCTATTGCTTCTCACCAGAACATGAGCATCCACCACAAGAGCTTTCGACTGCTGCAGCTGGCGGTGTTGCTTCATTGACTTTAGGGGCGGAGGTGATGGATGAAGTTGGAGTGCTGCTGGTATCTTCCGCATCGATGCTGCTGCCGGTATCTTCTGCGTCGATACTGCTACTAGTATCTTCTGCATCGATGCTGCTGCTGGGGTCCTGGCTGGGGTGTTAATGTGGACGGGTGGAGCAGGGGAAGTTTAAGAGGGCAAGAGTGGAGAGGGAAAGGAGACAAACTTCAATGGTCATGACTCCAGAGGTGACTTCTTGGGTTGTTGTATTGTCATGCATTTTGATCGTCGCACCGGGTGTGATTTGTAATTGGTAGGTGGATGTTTTCCGTTTGCCGTTGTCGAATCGATTGGTATTTTGCTGTTGCAAGATTCTTTCTTATGGAGAAAGAAAGACAGAGGTGTTGGGCAAGATGCCCCTTTTATGGCTACGCTCTCTGTGTTAACTGCTCGAGTGAATGCTCATACGGCCGCATTGATGTCTCTTTCACGGGCTCTATCTCGCCACTTCGGCGGTGAATGCAGGTCACTCGTTCGTTGAAGTGACGCTTCTCCTGCATTTAGAAGCTCTAGGCCTAGATCCGTCCTACGGCCGCAGCTTCAGTACTTGCGGATCGAAAAGGCGACTAGGACAGAAAAAACACCCCTACTGAAGGGAGCGAGAGAATGACAAGACTGCCAAGGGCTTGAAGCGATTTGAAGCTCACGAGCGTAGAACATCAAAAGTACGGACAGGCAGCTGAAATTACATCTGGGAAAGGAAACCTTTAATCCATTCTCTACCACAAAGCTTGCCAACGAGCTAAGTCCTTTCCCCCATGCCACAACTCCATGTCCGCCACCACCATCCTATTCCCATGATCTCAAAATCTAAATCAAAAACTTTTCCCACCCTAACATCATAGCAGCAACGCCATAGCTACGTTCCCCCAGACTTCCCTCCCTGCCCACCAGAAGCGGCACCGGTGTTTCCTGCTGCTGCTGCTGCAGCTTGACTGGCGTTATTGGCGCCGGCGGATTGGGCACGAGCGGAAAAACTACCTGCGCCGGTGTCTTTGCCGCCGGTGGCCTGGGAGATGAGGGATGTTAGTGGGATGGGGGTTGAGTGGATGCATGTGTGAGAGGGGCAGGAGGTGAATTTGACGGTGTGGTAAGTGGGGAATTATGGGTATAGAAGAGGGGGACTGACCTGAGAAGATTGAATGCGGCTCGCAGCGGACTGAGTCATCTTCTGATCAGGCATGTTGAAAGGTGTTTGGATTGTGAGTGGTATTTGTTGGTAATAGTTTGTGTTTGTGTATGTGAGGTTTAGTATGCTTATGTTGTTCAAAGGTAATCTTTTAAGAGAGAAAGAAAAAGAAAAAGAATCGGAAAGTGATGCGAAGAACCTCCATTTATGTCTCCACCGCAGCACCTACCTCACCGCTCTCTCAAGCCCCGTCGGACGTCACGAAAGACGGGGTCTATGCCGTCTCTGCAGCAGCATCTCGCCCCATCAGCGGTGAGCTTCGCACATCCTCCGTTGAAGTGCAATATGCCGCATTCCACCCATGGATATTTTCCATCCAATAGAACGCAATAAATATCCACTCCGCCATCCATGCACATACACGCGGAGCAAACGATCCCTTCCGGTACATCCATCTCGCCAATCTTTTTCGGTAGGCAATAAAAATGGAAATGCAACGTCAGCTGTGCTGGAGTCGGGTCATTGCTGCTGCAGAAAAGCTACGCACAAGCTTTCCGCAGTATTTTCGCGCCGAGTTATTGGTGGGAAGGACATACATGCATATCATCCTATCCTTTGTGGTGAGGATTCGTGCATTCACTGATGATCATCGCTGGCGCACGGACATGCATGGAGGGAACGCTGCTTCCCGGGCCCCTCTGGCGGTCAGGAGGACCCAGGCTGGAAGTGAGGCCTAGCCTTCGTCATTGGTGGTAAGATTATGACCAAGCAGAGTGCGTGAGTGCTGATTTGCGAGGGTAGAGAAGGCTAGGCAAGGGATGGAATGTTAGGGTAGGTAGCATGATGCATAAGGCTGTAGATGCTACCATGGGCTTGGGATGGTGCTCAAAGCGGAGGTAGAGTGGAAAGCCGGTGAGCGACATCTGCAGATGCGTGATGCTCTACTGGAGGGAAATTATGCCGCCGGAACAACAAAGCGAGTGAAGCTTCTGTGGTGTTCTGAGCCTATTCGTTTCTCTGCAGTCTTCCGTTCACTCTGTTCCCGCTCTGCCTTCAAATTTTTCTTAGTGAATCATTTGTCACGCTTGTGACCTGCTAGAGCGGTCGACGTGCTTTGGTAACAACAGGGTAGGACTTATCGGTATGGCTTGCGGCACCTGTTGCGCTATTTTTGCCAATGTAAGAGCGTGAGTCGTCAGTAGCATCTCCCCTTTTGCAGGATCCGGGGTCCGTCCGTTTTTCTATCGGTTCTTCACCGCCTTCGTCCCTTTGGGGTTCAGAGCCTTTGATCTTTCTTCTAAGCTATCTTCCAGTCTAATCTTTTCATGTTCCTTTCCACTACTGTCTACACATACAGCTTTCATACCTTCTAAAAGGCTACTCTTACAACCCTCTTTCCCAACTACGGCTTCTTTAATACCTCATACTCATTCCTAACTTGCTCCTCACTCCGCTACCTTGGAAGGTGGACTATTATGTCACCACCAGCTGACCTAGTTGGTGTGGCGTTGTGTAATGGAGACACGGGTTAGGCTGGCCAGCGTGTATTCGTCCGCCTGGACGTTGGGGAGCAGAACTCTGATGTCTCCTGCGTAGGGTTTTCTGGATTGGAAGATGTAGATTTGTGGGATGCTGATGGTGCGATGTAGAGGTATGGTTATTGGTGAGCGGTCTCTGGTGAGCGGTTTTGTATGGGCGAGCTTAGCTTAGGGGATGGGCTTAGGGGATGGGCTGCAGGGGCGCTGCCTTGGGGAATGAATGCCTATCTCGCTCACGGGATCGTCGCCCATACAAACATCGTGGCCCCCTTAACATCATTGCCCACCACGTTGCCTACTAAGTCGCGAGGTCATCCGATAAGCCGCCCATTACTAGAAAGTTGTGAAAGCCAGGAGGGTTAGTAGAACTAGACCGCGAAGCGCGTGATACTGTAGTGATATCGAATCAACTCATGATTTTAGTATCTATTCAGACGAAATACCGCATGAGAGAAAGCTGCTGCTTGCTGGTGTTTGAATTCGGTATATGTATACAGATGATTGGTGATACAGAGACGCAAAATCTGGAAGCTATTAAGTATACGTAGGGTATCTGGAGAAAGGAAACAATTAACGTGGCGGCCCCTGCGGATCCCAACCACATTTCTCAATTAAAGAAGCTGCCTGATCAGCTGAATACCCAATGAATACGGGTCCTGTGAAAACCATCTGTGGTGGCTTGTCATCGTTCTGGCCTCCCGTGCCATGACCTTTTAAAGGTATCGTCACCTGCTCTATGCTTCCTCGACGTTGTTTTGTCTCCGGCCCTACGGGTGTCGGAACAGCTTCACTCTCAACTGTATCTGGAATGGCTGCAGCGCCAGGAACAGAGATCCCCCATGGCCGACTAGGAGATTCTCCAACTCTGACCTCCTTGAGCGGCCTGTCAAAATACCCTTCTCTGGCATCTGGGTCTGAACGATTCGCCAGTAGAGTGCTATGTATATCCGCCTCTTCGGGATTTTCCTTGATATTGTCTGCCCAATTCTCAACCTTCTTGATGGATTTTGCATCGACCTCTGATAAATCTTCTTCATCATCCTTGGTTGGCAGCAAAGGCTGATGCTTCATACCCAGCCCTTGTATCATGTTGACAAGGTTTCCATATTTGGCGTCTAACAGCCGAATGCTTTCAGTATTGCTTTGGAAGCGCTTGACGCAGATCTCATGACTTCTTGGAATTTCATGTTTGTGATGTTCAAAGTACTCGGCGATCTCCTCTGGCGAACGTTCATCTAGCATACGAATGGGGCACTTCGAGATCGAGCCTGTGATCGAAGGACATGGTGACATGGATCCATCCTTGTTGCCTTCAAGAGCTGGTTTCCCCTCAAAATGCTCTTGCGTATGTGGTGGCATTGGTACCAAGTCGGGTCGTTGACTTTGTGGAGCATCGGCCTTCCCAGGCTGCTGCTGACGTAGGTTGGCCATAGAAGCGAATGGACATTTCGAATTTTCACTGACACTTGGGCTGATGGCAGGATGACCGGAGGGGAGATAAGGTGATTGTTCCGTGGAGTCGAGACTCTGCCTTCTTTCTAACTCTTCCCTGTTGAAGCGACGCCACAAAGGCCCCTTGCCTTTCGTGAGCCTCTTCCACGCCCTGACCCCTTCTACTATTTCCAAGGCATTGTCTTGAGCCTTATCTCCCAGAAACCATATTTCATCATCTTCTCCGGAGTTTTCGACGCGGTTGTAAGATTTTGACCTTGTAGTCCCACCATGCTTGGCTTGCAGCCACTTTGTAGGAACATCCTCCGATAATGGTCCGCCAGATCGAGTGATATTGAACGCCTAAAGATGTCGTGATATTGTCAGCCGGTGTAGTGTGGTCCTAAGATATATGAGACTGGATCAAGAGGGTTAGGTTTCGTTCAGGATATGTATGTTGTCGATCACCGCCACACAAGTAGCTCCAGATCTAGAGCTATAATGTGTCTTCATAGGAAAAGAGTCAAGTGCAGGAGGAGAAAGGGGTCATTACCTCTTCTCGTACAAGAGCCAGTCGCTGCTCAAGATTCGTGTTCCTCCACGCCAGCTCCTGCACCTGTTCTAGCAGAGCACCGAAGCCAGTGGTAAGTCTCTCCACAAGTTGTTCATGGCTTTCTTCGTCTGGCGCCTCCATGGTAATAGTAATAGCTTAGGAAGGTATGAGCAAAACATTTGTTGCGATTCGAGGGGTACTTGACGTAGGAGTGGCAATTGTAAGCCGATGCGCTGAGACATACCCGTTACCGGGAGCTAGTAGAAGGGTTAAATTTATCAATAGCCCCATAGGCTGGACCTAAAGCTGGCGAAACGAGCCCCGAAGATACCCTCAAGCCGCGACACTGGGGACCATTCTTGGGGCCTCTTCGGGGCTCGCTTCGCCAGCTTTAGTTCCAGCCCTACAGGGCTACACAGTTGAGGGGTGGACCCTTCTATGTCATCAGGCAAACTCGGCCATGACCTTGGTATTTCCCCCATTATGTTTAACTATATTGTAAAATATGGTTCATTCCAGCACATACGGCCACAGACTGAAGAATAATCGGCATCCCGTTCGCTCTGCCAAAGACAAGCTTCAGATCGACCAATTAGTAGTTGGGTGGGTGACCACCAGCGAATACTGGTTGTTGTATGTTTTTGACATCTTTTTGGTGGGTGGGCACTAGTCGTGAACCATGACCCTCCGTAGCACTGATATTCTTAATCGTTATTTATTTATATAACGATGGCCCGCATTGCAAAGATGCGGCTCTAAGCCTTCTTACCACTATGCCCTCGCGGAATAGAACCAATCCATCTCGCATTGGACTACAAGTCTCCTCGCAAATGCAGTCGATCAAGATAGCACACTACGCACATAGAGAAGCTGATCCTTCATATGAGAGATGACCGTATTACTCTGGAGCTGGCCAGTTCGAACAATCATGGAGTAAGGGTATGCCAATTACCAAATGTGACGTGTGTGACTCTGGAACAGTCCACTCAAGAAGCGCTAAGATCTTGCTACGAAGTCCCAAATCAATCTTTTGGCCATGGCTGGCATGTTTTCTACCTTATCCTTTTACGCGTTCCATTGTGGGAATGGCATGGGCGATACGTAGGTGTAGCGCGAAGTCTGAGAAACGGTCATGCCTATCTGAACATTGCCTACCGAACGAGCTCGTGCCTACTATGGTTAGCGTAGACCCTGCATGTCCCTCTCGGTTGGGCGCACAGCCTTGTTTGGAGGCTACAGTGTGTCAGTGGCATGCGAGATATATTGGTTTGTCATTGTTTTGCTTTACTCAGGCCAAAAGGATTCGCATTTGTCGGTTCCTATGGAACCTCAACCAAGATAATCTATATACAAGCCATCCCAAGATGAATATATACAAGCCATCCCAAGATGAATATATACAAGCCATCCCGAGATACATATATACGCGCCATCCCAAGGTACACATATACATGCTTCACGTAAGACAGGATGCAATAATTACCCCGAACCGAATGAAATCCGAATTTGGAAGGCTGTCGCCTTTTCCACCATCGATAAACTCCATTCATACCCATGCCTCCAAATCTTTTTGCCTTCAAAATTACGTCCCAATGGCTAACAGCTCGAAAAAAAAACCCAAAAAAACCTAAACCCTGTTGAATACCTCCTCTTCATACTCGTAGTATTCACCATCACCCGGCCTCCGCGCCGAAGGGCCTCCCTTAACCTTAGTGTTACTCATCTCTTTTGGTACACTTTCGAAACTGCCCTTGTCGGAAGGGAATGCACTCGGCACAGAAAAGCCGCCTTTGTCATGTGTTGTGTGAGATGGCGACTGGACACTGCCGAGCTCGACCTGGTTCAAGTCTTCTTTGTCATCGAGGTGCCGTGACGCAGAGTCTCGGGACTCCTTTCGTACGTAGCCATTTTGGCTGCTTCGACCAAGGTAGCGGTTGCTGCTCCGGCCAGTCTTTCGACTATCTCGTATGTTTCTACTGAAGAGTGGACGTAGGGTTGGGATGGTGGCTGCTATGATGCCGATATTCATTTCCAGACTAAGCGATGTTAGCAAAAGGCTTCAGAGATATTATTGCTCGGGATTATACGAACATAACCCAGACAGCTAGATCCACGAGGCCCCCTAGAATAGCACAGTCAGCCTTACTACAGCATCGAGCGAAGACATTGCTCCTAGACAGTGACCAACTTACAAGTGACCGTTCCGTCCGCTTTGCTCGTTTCAATGCTTCTTAACAAGACCGTTTTCACAACGGTACAAATTCCAGTGCTGCGATTGTCAGAGGTGGAAAACGTAATGTAACAATTTAGGGTCTCACAAGTATCCCATGCTCATCAAGACAACAATGCCAGCTTTTGTCTTAACGCTCATTTGTACGTTCCACATGAATACGATGGGTAGTGTGGCGAGGATCCAATCGCAAATTACTGCGACGGCTAGAATGAAAGGTTAGTAACAGGTAGAGATAAATAGAGCGCACCATGCTGGCTAGGGGCATCTACCGCCTTGGAAATCTCCGATAGCAATAGTAGTATCGAGATTCCAGCATGTGCCGGGGAGAAGTGGATTCCAGAGCTTCGAAATAGGTTGACACTGAGTTACAGTAACAACGGCAGTGGCTACCCCTGTCACAAACGCGAACACTGCAATGGCATGTAGACCTATTCTCCAACGCCGGTCCGTCCGAAAAATCCGTAGAAGGAAGAAACAAATGGAGACTCGAGTGAACGTTACGGAAAGAATTGACGTCGGCTGTGACACTTCCTGCCATTTGAGACCATAAAAGAGCTCGGGGACATAGAGCGGAGACCCGTCCTTGATAGACTCCAAACGTTCGTGGACCATGATACCTAAGATAGCGAGTGTGACAATGGAGAACAACTGGACATTTGATAAGTAAGGTAGTTCTCATACTCCCTGCATTGGCGCTACTTACCAGGGCAATGATTATGAAGACTTCGTCCAGCCCAACACTCTTGAGGATCCTTGATCGCACGTAAAGGCGTGCTATAACCAGAGCAGTTGCAATGCCAACAAGGACTGACTGCAGGACAATTATTGCAGTGTTTCCCTTTCGATCAGCATCGACAGGCTCTGGGGGAAGCATGGGTGGTGTTCCGGGTGCTGCCATGATGCCTGCAGCACAGCAATGTATCACAGGATTGTTTTTGCAATTTGATACCACCTCGAGAGGGACGCTTTTTATCTATGCCAGATGCAGTAGTCCATACGAGCCCAGACGGTGCACGACCGCAGACGGGAAGGAATTCGTAAAATTATCGACAGTGCAAATCAATAAGATAAATTTCCGCCGCCATGCTTTGTAGTTCCACGTGTGGAGACGGCGCAGGATCTAGTCAATGAAGCTAATAGACTCCAGGGAGCTGGTGAGTTGGTCTAGGCGAGCAAACCAGGACCAGAATATGAACCTCCTTACTTATGGGCTAAGGGTGAGTAAGATTGGTGGCTCTTGGTCCGCTAGCAACTGTGATTGCGAATGATGAATTGATATGCATGCATAATCAAGATTTTGTGGCATGATTCTCAAGTGACAAGCACGTAACAGCGGAGGGTCAGTAAGAGAAGATCGGTATTGCAACTCGATAGGCAAACATCGGTACCTTGCATGTGGACGTTCTAGATGCAGTAGTTCGACTGGCATTCGCTGACCCGTTCCCCGCACTTCGTTACTGGGGCCCTAGCAACATTAGCACTCGTTCATCTGTTTCGTAATACCACGCGATCTGGGGAAGACAAGCCACAAGAGGTGGGGCGACTCAGTCTAGTCGATGGTGCGCTGCCGCTTGAGGACGAGCCAAAGCCTAGTGGATGTCGTCAAGACCAAGTCGATAGGAGCGCATATACACATATCCCGCTGGCTGGTAGGAGGTCAACCCTTTTCGGGAGCTAGGTAAGCCCCATAGGGCATGTGGGCCAATGTGGTTGGTTGCCTAGATAATCGCATCCACCAAACACTACCAACAGCCAACTTCATCCTTGCGGTTATCTATAGCCTGGTGTCCTAGCCAGACGATCCCATGAAAATCGACAGCACAGTACAATCGGCGTAGTATTGAGTAGCGGTCCGGGAGCCCGCCAATTTCTACTCCAAGACTCGCGGACCCGCCGACCAGTACCTAATACTAAATCTATAGCTATCATTATGACTGGAAATGATATAGGGTAATAGAAGTTGAAGCTAAAGACAAGTCATATCCCCATCAAGTGGCTCCTATGACGCTGCGAAATTTTCGCCTCACCGATAGCCAACCTTTAAGGGTAGTGATAAGGTAGTAAATAAGGTAGAAGGGACTGACTACATCCCCTAAAACTTGCCAATGTACCCACGAATAGGGTAGCTGACGGGGACCACTGGAGCAATAACAGCGCCTAGTGAGCTTCGCTGGGGGCGCTGGGGGCCGCCGTGGTGTGCCCGAAGAAAAGTTAGCGAATCATCCCACTGTCCAGTAGTACACCAAACATTACACCAAACCTTCTTACCGCCACCGCTTGGACTCTGCGGTGAATTAATGCGGTCTCCTTTTCATCGGAATGTCCACTCGGATCGCGTGTCGGCCAGGTATCACTGTTTTGGGACTGAATCTGACAGCAATTGTTTGGCTCTATCTTTCACCATGCAAAAAACCTAACCTATGCAAGCAGGTCTATTCCCGTGCTTACTACTAGACACTGAAGTATTCTCTGCTTTGACCTCAAAATGCTGTTACTGTGTAGGATATGCTCGCAACGCAATGCTACAGGATCTGCGCATCCTAGCAGCTTTAGGACTTACACGGTCCCCTTATCGGAAGCGTTCTCCCCTTAAAGAGAGCACGTGTCATTCAAAGTACTACCGCGTAAGGAGAGTCTCGTCATTCTGCGGTGACGTAGGTTTGTCAATCGAAGGCACAGATAAGCTGAAGAGAGAGTCCGCCTCATATCCCCTGTCACTGTGCTATCGACTAAGTGGGCATTGGCCCAGCGATCAGGTGGCTTCCATAAGTCGTACGGCTTATAGCGATCCCGCGTGCACAGAAACAAGTTTCCTTCATCACCTGCTCTCAATTGGATGCCCTTCAATACCTCCAGACTCGTGTGAGGCAAAAGCAACATGATGGACCTTCAACTTCGCTAGATATACATGATTGGCTCAATATGACAGCGGACAGTATATACAAAGCCAACACGGCCGCTGCCACGCCAACTCTCATAGCGTTGGCATCTGTATTAGTCGGTTTTGGCCAGCGATGAAGACGACGTACCTCCGGTACTGGGCGTCTACTATACAGTGAGTGATGTATCCCATTCTACTGTCCATACTTGTGCCTTTAGTGCTCCTTATCCATTGAGCTCTTTGCACAGTTATAGCTATGAGTCATTAAAGTGTCTTTTATTACTAGAGTTCCTTTATTGGTCTCGGATAGCGTCAGTACAATGTTGAGCTGGGGAGATCCGATGAGAAACATTATGCTCTAATATAGTAATTTGCAGAGATACTGCTCTCGGGAGCCTCATAAGGAAATGGGATTCGATTGGCCTGTATGCAGTGCTGCAAGATGGAGTTGATGTGAGCTATGCAACGCTTCACGTGCGACATCCTAATTCACTGAATATCTGCGAGACATGGTGGGAGCTTGCTGTGGGTATACGTTCTCTAACAGGGAGGAAGGCCGCATTAGGCTCTGCCTTGCTGTTACCAAATCGGGAGATATTGTGGCACCTCGCCCGGATAGCACCTCGTTCCATTTCCAGGGTGAAGCTTATATAGATGGGTTGATGGAGAAGCACTCTAGATGAAAGAGAACGTTGGGCTGCAAGCTACGTATCTTGAAAATATTTGAGACGCATTTTGACGCGCCACACTACGCTCTTTCTTGTGGATGGATCATCACCTCAAATCATCATAAACATCTATGACTACGTTATATAGCGTCCTCAGAGCTGCGACTTTACTCCGAATTTCTATTTTAGCTCCGCATAACAAAGCAGATCACGCAAGGATATGCTCACAAGTGAAACTTTGAAGTTGCCCAACTCAGCCTTCTCGCGATTCGGTTCGCTGATTATCATGGAGGGTTGAAGTACGAACATTTGTCCCTCCAAGGCAGCCGCCTTGCAGATGGCCTCAATAGCGCCAGTATAGCCTTGTGCAGCGATCGTAAGTGTAGTGACAAAAGACGAGTTGGAGTAGAAACCTGTAGTGAAAGGACTGATATGTGTCGATACCACTTCATAGGTGACTTGCCATGCAGGGAGGATGGGAAGCTATATCCGCGGGGACTAGACGGAAATCGTAGATTAGAATGCCGATGCCGCGGCCTGCGTGGCTTAAGTCTGGTTCGAGGGCGGACTAGAAGGTACGGGCTTGGACAAAGGAGTCGTGGTGTTTTATGTAGCGGGCTATAGCACCATTGACGATCTCGTAGGGGGTGCTAATGTAGTAGAAAGTATCGCTAAGAGTAGTGCTGAGGGACACGCCGATGACGCTGCGGATTCCGTCAGGAGAGGATGTTGATGTGCCTTCAGGTTGCTTTTAGCCGTCGGGATAGTCGTTGTTGATTAGGACAACAGCCTTCTCAATTGGTAGGAGGTATCTGCTGGGATGCTGTTACGATACTTTGCCGTGTCTCCGTAGGGCATAGACAACCACTGAAGAAGTCCAGGGACGAAAGGAACACCTTTTACGAATTTAAGAGGGCCAAAAAGATGGCCTCAAGTTCGAAGAAGCTAGTGGTGTTATTCGAGCTCGTCTTCCCAGGCGTCATTGGATGACTCATCTCAAATGGAATGATGATTTTAGAGTCAATAAGGTCGATGCCGTCCTATATGTATGTTCCATCGTCAGGGAACGGCTGAACGAGAGATTCCCACTCGGGGAAGATACGCCTCAATGTTATTATAGGGGTCTGTGCGATCTTGGTTGGTCCATCGTATTCACGAGCACGGTGGCCAAGTGTCGGCTTTCAATACCACTTGAACAGCGTTGACTTTCCGGCGGCGTTGATGAATCAGAATGTGTGGACGCCATTACCACTGATGTGTCGAACGTCATGACGGATACCAAAATCAGAGAGTACATTCATCAGCTAGAAGGTACCTTCGGTATAGATCTTAATTGCAGAGCCACGTATATCATATCCCACTTCGCTGCCTCCATTGCTCCTATGACTGCAGAGGAGGGAGTGAAGATGTCATTTTCAGTGTCTGCTCTCAGCCAGCACGCTGAGATCAAACGGCTCCAATCACCATACGATTCGAAAGGACCATAAGCACCACGGCCAAGTGGATGAAAAACACGCTCCAGACGCGCTCGTGTCAAACTGAAAGATTTTCTTTCAAACACTAGTCTCTTCAGGCAGGTTACAGCCTCTTAGTCTGGCACACACGGAGTTCGCAGAGTTCTCTTGCACACCAGTGTCCGTGGTCTCGATCCGGCCACCGGTGTGGACCAATGCCTGGGACAATTGGTTGTGCTGGTTCTCTGTCAGCGTGTATAGGTGATCTGGAGCGTCTAGCCTAACTTAGGCACTGAGCTTGAGCACAAGGGCCCAGGGCCAATGCAGGAGGATGACAGAAACAGGCATTTCAGATATTAGTTGAGTAAGCCTAGAAGCAAACAACGCGCAAAGCTTGTGAATATACTTGAAGGAAAAAAAGGATTATAATATGCGAGGAAGTAAAATATCGCATTTCAGCCATGTCTTGGGCTAATCTTCATGAGAGAGCCGGTTAAACGACATATCAAAACCAGATCTAACAGCCACATTCATCATGAACATCGTGACCAAGTTTAATGGAATCAATGTATACAGCGACGCTTTATTCATAAGAGCTATCTCCGGCTCGTTGCGAGGCCGCCGCAAGCGAAGGCAAACGCGGCCGAACCGTGCTATGGATGGTTCTTAGAGCTCCTAGACATTGAGGAACTACCACATTCAGGATTCAATCCTGAGCCAGAAGACCATGGTGAAACCCCTCATGGCCGCTCGCGGAACAGCATTCGCGCAACTGAGTCGTCATTGGACCCGATCAAGTATGCTGCAAGTGCTGGATACGGTGGGTTGAGGCAATAAGGCAGCCTGAGACGAATAAATCAAAGATGCAGTATCGTCTCTTTTGTTGTGGAGCACCAGGCCGGAGATCGTCAGTCCTGGGGGAACGCTTGTGCGCGTTTAATGTGGTGATCCATCAACGCCGTGGACGAAAGCTTCGATCTGTACATAATTGGTCATATTAGCTTCAAGCTTCTCGGTCGGTCACTTTAAGGCTTACACACTTTGTAGGAGGCATGGTCTAGACATGTTCCCACTTTCACATACCTCTAATTCCCCGCAATCTAAATTGATTCGCCTTTCCACCGTACAAAAGCCGATGTCCACAGCCAGCAATTTTGAATGCTCGACTTGTTCAAACAGCATCAAAGTTTTTTTTTCAAAGCACAAAGTGGTCGTTATCATAGATATGTAGCTCAAACTCATCAACAATATCCCCCAATAATGTGCCGGAGCATACATTGTTGGGCTCTCATTAAAAGCCCCGATCGAAGGGAGTGAGAGGTTGCATTCATTGGGCTTCCAAACATGACATATCAAGGGACGGGCTCGGTTCTCCTCCCTAGAGCAGGCGCAGCTCACCCACAATAAGAATAGCAGCAGCCAGATACTTGGCGCTGACCCCGATCACCGTAACAAGGATGCAGCCGCCTCCTTGTAGTAAGAGATTTCCTAACTTGACAGGTTCCACTATCTCGTAAAGCATACATAAGCCATCTCACCTTCTCAGTCCAGTATTTAAGGTACATTAGGACTAACGGAGGTTGGTCCCTTCTAAAGCGCAGTCAGATCCATTAGCGGGAGCACCCGTCGTGCAACATCCTCAGCGCCAATTATTGATGAGACCAAGTTGCTTCAACCAAGGTATACCAATACAATAGCTTTGTGATCCAACCTCATCCATACCGTCCATATCAATGACTTGACCAACAATCTCGAATAGATCGTTGGTCTCAAGGTTGTGGAGCCCCATGGCTTCTGAAGACAATTTTTAAAACGAGCTTAGTATAATATGCAATATGCGTCCGTACTCCAGAGCCACCAAGCGATCATGGCAAAAGGGGAACATGATCGATATGGGCATTGTAGGGGCTTTTGGAGGAAATCTCAAGAAGCATGCGATCTGATGGCTATTCAATGTCGCCTCACACAGCTCTAATTTGACCATCCGGAGATTGTCGCCATGCTCTCTAGACGAATATATTCGCTCAATGCCGTGGGTGACGCATGAGGTGCTGATAAGAAAGCTGGGTACGCGCAATTGCTATGTTGGAGTGGGAGAAAGGTGTAGAGGTAGGTATTGTAAACCTTGGCAAAGGCACTAATCAGGTTTATGGTCAAATCCTACTACCCTTGCTTTCGCCTCGGATTTGGCCTGTTGCTTTTTGACTTTTGTATCCAATATGGAGGGGTCGATAAAAGGTTGAGGACCCTTTTGAGATGAGAAAATTTGTACTGAAGCATGGTTAGATATCTGCCAGCTATATTTTATGATGCCAAAGCTTACTTTTTGAGTTGATTGATGCATTAGATTTTTCAAGCAGGACTTCTCCAGCTGATGTAGCGTGTTGTGTGTGGGAAGTCTGCCCATATACTTGGGTAGGAGGCAATAAGTGACCCTTGAGAAGCTGTTTGGGGGCTTTCTCCGACATTTTCGAAAAGATTATGTAAAATCAACACACAGTAGACTCTCCATTCGTACCCCTGCTGTCGTACACAGAAGACGGTAGAGGTGAGTCATACAGTGGTGGCGGTGAAGCTGTAGTTGGATACTAGCTCTTCTAGTAGACCCCTCTGCAATTTAGATACTCGTATCACATAGCACTTATCGGTGCTGGTCAGAATCATCTCACATATGGACCTTACTAGCATCCTCCCACAACTAAGACCGTACGTCGAAGATATCTGCTCCGCTTTATGCCAAGACCATCATCAAAAGTCTTGCCCGAAGAATTACCGAGCCAATTCTGAAATCCACCGAATACACCTCCGATATCGCAATCGGGAACTCGCTCCTACTACGCCATTCCAACCACCAAATGAGCGCGCTGCCAGCTTCTGCGTTGGGTCGACCCCACAGCAGCGCTGGTAGCATCAGCAATGCTCCTGTCAGCCCCGTCAGCTCGAAGGGAAAGAGGAAGAGAGTCCACGACCTTCACAGCTCGCCTGGGAGTGGGGAGGATGGATATGAAGCTGCCAATGGCGAAAGGAAGAGACAGCCTGGAGTGAAAAGAGCATGCAATGAATGCCGACAACAGAAGGTGAGATCAACAACACGCCTCGACAACGCCGCGTGAATTGTCCCTCACCTTGTCCGTACTGCACTGGCATAAGCTGTGAGCCTGAGCATGCTAGGAAGAGTATATCAAGAAAGTGTTCATCTATCTCGCAACATCCCTCTATCATGCTAGAACTAGGAGGGCGTGCCGTCAATTCGTTCAAGACCAGCAAAGCTGATTGTGTTACCACAGCTACGGTGCGATGTCGTAACAGAACCAACCTACATTACATGTGGAAGATGTCAGCGCCTTGGCCTAGAGTGCAAGATCGAGTCGAATTTCAAAAGAGTTGGGAAACGCAGCAAGAACGCTGAGATGGAGAGGGAAATTGTGGAATTAAGGAAGTTGGTCGAGAGTCAACAGGCGTCTCCAACCGCAGTGGGGCCTTCGGTAAAGGCCTCATTGAGCTCCTCTGCGAGCCCTACTATATCTCAGTTACCTTCACATCGAGATCAATATATGGGCTCCGAAGAGGCCGTTGCGGCAATGATGGAATTGCGAGCAGGTCACGATGGTGGATCGTTCATAAGGATACCAAACGCTCAACTTAGGCTCACTCGGCAGCTGGGGAATGTGATGCTGACGCAAGAGCGCATTCAAGACCTATTTCAAATGTAAGTAGCCTCCGCCTCCAATGCTCTGCACATGCCTTTACTAACGATATTCAACAGATTTTTCACGTACTACCATCCCTTTCTTCCAATTCTCGATCCATCAAGACCTCCGGAATACTACTATACGGCGAACCTCCTCCGTTTTTGGGTCATCATAAGCGTTGCTGCACGGCGTGACGACCCCCCTCTATTGGCTTCTTTAGCTGCGCCAGTATCAGACCTACTGTGGAAGACCATTGCAGACGTACCCCAGAACTATATTGTTGTTAAAGCGCTTTGTCTTCTTTGTACATGGCCTTTGCCAATCAGCAGTACCTCAACGGATCCAACATTTATGCTTGCTGGGCTAATGATGCAGATTGCAATGCAAATTGGTCTTCATCGACCTTCGCATTCACAAGACTTCACAAAGTTTAAAGTCGAGCTCATGGAGGAAGAACTCAGGGATAGGGTACGGACATGGGCTGCTTGTAACGCGGTAGCTCAACGGTAGCAATAATCTTCTCCTACTTAAGCAGTGAGATACTGAGACCTGCTAGAGTATCTACAGGCTACGGACAGCCACCGACGACATTCTATGAGTGGACCCTCGCGCCTTCGGGCCCAAATGAATCCAGCTTCAGACTTCCCTTGGATGCTGAGGGTCGGCTGTTAATTGAGCGATTTAGCAACAATGTCACTAAGGCGCTGTACAGTAATCCTTCGGATCCAGTAGGCTTGGCCAATGACAACGAACGATCTGTTTTGACTACATTCCTTCAGAGAGAATACGACGATTTAGAGGTGAAGCTTAAGGCGGATCAATCTTGTACGATTTTTTCTTATAATTCCTATGACGCATTGGGCACATACTGATTTTCTAAGCGATCTCTCTGATCTACCTCCGGGCTGCCGGGCTCCACCTGCGACTCTCGGCCTTCTTCGACTCGCCTACCTCTAAAGACTATCTTATGGATCTTTCACGCCTGTGGCTCGCAACCATCTCTTTTCTTGATTGTGCTTTCAACCTGGAGGCGGATGGTCTCCTCGCATATTCTACGAACTATATCCTCCAAATGATCATCGCCGCAGGATTCGCGCTCCTTAAACTCCTGAACAGCTTCTTCGCAAGTCAAATAGACTTCGAAACCGGCCGGACTTTGTTCAATCGAACTATCTATGCAATAAGGGCTGTCAGCGTCAGTACTAACGACCTACCCTCTAGACTAGCCGAGGTTCTGGCACAGTTGTGGAAGGGAAGCGCAGCTCACTCGAGGAAGATCAATGATGGGAACGCTATCACCGATAACTCACTGCAACTTAAGGTCAAGTGCAGGATGAGTATGAGTCTAGTCTTTGACTCGGTTTGGAGATGGCGAGAAGAATTTCAGCAGAACGGCAACCTCGACGGTATGTACTATCCCGCCGTGGCAGATCTAATGCTGACGCCATGATAAGCTGCCGTAAAAAACCCAACAAACCCAGATTCGGCTGTCGAGAGCTCCTCAACTTCTGTCGCAGACCAGAGCTTGGCGCCCTCGAATGTGTTCGGCGATACGATCACGCCTGATGGCTTTGGTGGATCAAACTATGAGGTTTTCGATCCCTTGAACTGGGTGCTTGATGGCCTGGTGGATTTTCCTTATAGTCTACCCCACGTCTCGGAGATGGAGGTGCAAGGTATGAACTAATGCATGACTGATGACTGGATGAACATAGGTGCCCTAACATAGATGTGATGATCACTAATTCGGTATTTACTTGATTACAAATTTTATGATGGAGAAACTGGTACCTAGAACTCGATAAGTCATACCGTAGGGATTTCTTCTTGCCAATTGATATTCTACCTCACGAGGTCTATCTGTCCATTCCACAATGGCAGTGATACTTATGTCACAATAGCAACAGTCATGCAGACCCGAGCCAAGGTAGTGCCAATCTAAATCACAGACCAAATTCGCTGCCAGTGACTTCAAACGCTTACGTTTGTAGTAGCTCACGACCTGCACCTGCACAGTAGAAAGGCTCTTAGCAGACTAGTCACGGAGGTACATTCTTTGGTCTGGAGCAATAATAAGGAGGGAAGGGAAGAGACGGTAGATGACTAAAATGATGTTCAACAATATAAAGTCAGTATCGGCTTATTGTTTGGTTGGTCTGTGGCCGGTTGCCGTCCCTCATAGTAGCGCGTATTACCCTGGAATGCTACATCGAGCTTGATGCCCCTCCTGCACCTTAATCTCCGCATGTCTTTCTATTGTACGTCATCTGGACTCGGAGAATGCACTCTCGTATGGTTGGCATAGGAGTGGTGGTAAAGCATCACGACAAAGGTCTGCCTAATCCGGTAACTGCCATCTACTAGTACGATCAGACCAATGGCAGTACATCGAGAGGATCGGGCAGAGCGGCCAGTATTGAAGTCCCACTCGTTTATCCTACGTCCAAAAAGGTTCGGCCGGGAATAGACGCATAAGAGCCCTCCAGTCTATTATGCGGCTCAGACTCTGCCCATGCCCCAACGATCACAAAGCCCGTTCATGGACAACGGACAACGTCGACCTCTGGTACCAGCAATTCCCAAGCAAGCCGAGCAGAGCAGCACAAGCAATAAGTGCTGAAGAATGCCCCGGGGGTGTTTCCAGGACGGATCGAAGAGCTCGCTAGGGATTATTCTTCCTACCAAGTTTGCGAAGTCCCTCCCCCTCGAGTTGCACACTTCGGTGACAACACTCCTACAGACGCCTTGCTAGTTGAACGCCGCTAGCTACGGTGCATCTACAGCTCATACGCGTCAATGCAATAGGACAAAAGAACGTGATATTTAGTACGTTTTCAGACGCTCTGTCGACATCCCGGAAGTGGCTTCTTTACACCGTTGGATGGATTTTCGGCTGTTGGGCCAGATACAGTGGATAAGCGTAGGGGTTTCCACACAACAAGTAGAGGTTCCGAGCTAATAGAGACTGTGTGGTCTACCAGCATAGCTTCTACTCCATCTTACCTCACTCGAGAACTCCTAGTTCCCCACGGCAAAACAAAGACAATACGGATAGACCAGAGCATGAGCCATTTGCCCCAATAACCACGTATGGAAGCCCGATGACTTGATCTCTTCAATAGATACCATTACTTTGGTCTGCTTGTTGATCTATTCCTCTTTACTTTTGCAGTAGAGCCCGCTTCAAATAGTCTCAAGCTGAGCCAGCAAGAGCGACGATTCGCCGGCCGACGCAGCCCAGCAAATACTTAGATCGACCGCACTCAATGGAATCGTCCTGATGAGAACATCTAGAGCAAAAGTCAATTTGTGCTAAGGCTAGAGGTCGGGGCCGTGGATACTCAGAAGCAATGCACGGTGGGGGCCCGCACATGGACCGGTCTACTTCACAGATGCGCTCCTGTCGTGTGAGCGTAGTACGCGTCATTGAATTCTTCATATCACGATGCCTATAATCGCACTGCCTCCATATCATAATGATCTCTACGCTACCAGATATGCGAGATCGATGGTTAATGTTCTGAGCAACCCAGGGGGTGCGGGCAACTCTCAATATCATACAGGGACATTCGTACAATATCTATGCTACAAGAGGAGCTGGTGCTGAAGGTCCATATATCTAGGCTACTAGGACGGCCTTAGATAACACTGCGTGGATTGGGACTTCATACACCGTTCTGTCGCGGAGCGACAGGAGCAGAGTGGTTTACATTTGGAATTCTCCTTTTACCCTCTGATATATCTCGATAGATACAGGGTCTTTAAATGGACCATGGTATACCATATAATTCATTTTGCCGTTCCAACCCACTCCTCCTTCCCGTGTCAAGATTGTCAGGGGATAACACGGGACAACGTCCTCGACAGCGATATTGGAAAGGTTCGATACAGGTCCTGCTGAAGACGGTGTAAGACTCCCAACGCACCTATCCCTGACTGAAGTTAGCAGTACTCACCGAAGAGGTGAACGTCTGTCATACCGTAGGCCAAGCTAGACCTTAGAGTGGTCTACCGTATCTTGCTCTTTACCTTCCTGTGAGCCTCGAAGTGCCATCGCCTGTCTGTTTTCAGGCTTCAGGCTGGCGCAGAAGGGACCAGGATCCGCTAACCATCGCTCCATGGATGAGATTAAGGAGCGTTGCTCTCTCTGTTATTGCTCGCGAGCAATCTCGTCTCTCTCCCTGTTATACACTTCAGCATTCGGCTCTTGAGTCTTGACCGCGGAGAGAAGAGTAGATGAAACCATACATAATAACGTAATTCAGTCTAGGTGGCACTGTGCTGGCTGTCGAAAGATGCTTGCTTTGCCGGCAGGATCAATAATGAAATGATTGCTTCTGTTCATAATGAGTCAATTGGATCTTCGCAGAGTAGCGAAGAACAATCTGTTTGAAGACCGAGATTCGATGTCAGAAACTGTCTGACGGGAGATTTGGAAGGCCGGGAGCTTACGCACCACTTTAGACAACCCCTAGCCATTGAAGACTGGTCTATGCATTTGTATTCCTCTTCTCATGGTCCCCGGTCTCATTTAGGACCGTGAAACCGGTGCATATCATGGTCGTCTACTTGCCAACCCTTTTCATACCTGGATAAATTGTCCTAAAATGTATAACTGCTGCAGTAAAGGTCATCTTGGGACCGTTGGTGGATAATCACACGTACAGTATCTGTCCCGAAGTCCTCGCAACTCTGAAATCAGAGCCGCCTCGAACTCCTCACATCCGTGACGCTGACAGCAGCTGAAAACCTGATTGGGCGCTCCGGTCTGTGTGACTCGATGGATAAGCAAAGTGTGCAAAGCTATCTGACAGTTGCTCCAGTAATCTGGCATTTTGGGATTGTCACTGCATTGGTGCCAGCCAAATGGCCGGGACCAGGAACCATCAAGAGAATTCAACATAACGAGAATCTAGCCACGATGGAAAGGCCAGAAATATTCATACTGAACCTGCAAGGGAGTCTTCTATCAGGATGGTTACCGGGGGAACTTCGAGGCTCTCTCTTGGACAACGGAATGGCTAGCCTATGATCGCCTTGGGGGCTTAAGGTAAAAGTCAAGCTGAAGGCCTTATGTGTTACTATTGGCTTAAAGGACGTTAACAGTGGGACGCACCTTCGCCAATAAGGAGCCAAGCCACAGAAAGACCTCACATTATAGCAATCGACGCCGATGCAATACCTCTCTGATTCTTTGATTTAAATTAGATTCGAAACAAGCCCGCCCGTGTAACCCTGGATTACCAACCACGTCTAGACTAGTTTCTAAGCTACGAATGCAGAGGCTTTTTCAGCCATAAGAACCGGGCGTTCGGGTGTCAGCCTCCCGAGACCTATGGCCGTTCCAAGCAGTCTATGTGCTCTTTCTCGTTGATACCTGCCGCTATACCCTGAAAGTCGCTTTGTGGGCCTGCAAGATGATATCATGAAGCTTGCACGCCCAACTCCCAACGCACTTGAGGGGGCGTAAGCCAGTAACATCTACATAGCGATGCTTAATGAGCGAGTAATTATATCCAGATTCTAGGCCTCCAATTTATGAATGGCCCGGGCCGTCAAGACCTTAAGACTATAGGGTCAAGGTTGTCTTCGGTCTGACGTGCTCAACGAGCCGGTTCAGGGGGCTGAAGTACAGATGCGATCGCTGCTGGGTTCATTACCCTTGCGTACCTAATCATTACGATAAAAGCGTAATGTTATAGAAACGTGCCTCTACCCTCCGGCATTGAGTTAGATTGGGACTCGGCCCAAGACACATTGCTAAAATCGGAAGATTTGCGGAAATTATGGGCAGCAACCGACCGTGCTTTGGGGGCCATTACCAGGGGTTGAATCCCACGCCCGACTTCCCTAGTCCCTTGCATACATTGTAGATTGATCCGCAAGGCCTTTCGACACCAGGAGTGATGTCTACCTCGGCTGATGGAGCATCAGCCTCCACGTGAATTTGGTCTCGGCGTGGCTCGTACCGCTTCGAAATAGATTCCACTAGAAGAAGTCAGACATGTGTCGCTGTGCTCACCGCATTCGAGGTTCGGCAATTCATTCCCTTTAATACCTACACTATGCTACGAAAGAAATTTTGAAAAACAATCAGCTTTTCGACTACCACCGTAAGATGAGTCGCAGCATGCGGTAGGAGACAGGGGCATGATGAGCGCTAGACTCGATTTTGGGATTCGCCTATCAGACACACACAACCAAAATGGAAAAGAGGGTGACTGAGCTTGCGATTGCTGGTCACCTGTGTGGCTCAACCTACTCTAGGCATTTTCTAGCAATCGAACACATCTTCGCTTCGCATTCCAATGAGTCTCATGCCCACCATCATCGATGGAGGTAGATTACCGGATCCCAAATAAAATCATGAGACTGAAAATTCGCGGTCTGGCATGACGTGTTTTGCCTAAGCAGAACAAAGTATTGGGTGAGATTATATCCCGGGGATGTGCCAAGTCTTCCCAATACTTTCGTTGGTGTTCACAAAAGTGCAGATAGGCCTGCCTGTGGATACTTTAGGCTTTCAAACGATGGTCAAATACCTGCACGGCTTGAACCCTGGCCGTTCCCTCATAGTGGGTCTGCACCGCATTTGAAGTCTCCACCTGTTCCCACCGAAATATTCAGTCTCTCGAGCCACCGTTAAATTCCACCTCTCACTCTCTTCCTGGCAATTTATATGACATGAGTATGGCTGAGTCCAAGAAAGAGCTGTCTAAGAGACTCGAGCCTTCGAGAAGGCAATTTTTCCAGTGGCATTATCGGGAAGGAGAACCCATTAGAAGAATTAAAGAGAAGATGGACGAGCTCTCTTATCACCTGAAGGAGACATCAGACTTTGATTTTCGAGCAGAGTCGGTCCTCCATCTGTTCGCAATGAATTCATCTCTGCTGATCCTGACATGAACCTAGCGAGGGTACTTGGCGATATCGCGCTCGCGAATGGAATAAGGCATGGGGAATCAAGAAAGGCGAGCGAGGTCTTCATCAACCAATACCGGGAAATGTCAGCCATCTACCCATATGGCAAACAGAAATGGGAGATGTGGGACATTGGCGGGCTACTACACTATCAGTCAATGACGAGTTAGAGCGGACTGCCTGGTTGTCGCTGACTTCGCTGACGTATCTAGATCACATCCTACCTTGTCGCCAGCAGAGCAAGACCTACAGACTTCCCAAGCTACTCAAGGGTTTGGATTTTGGAACGCGAGAAAGATAAGTCACCTTGAAAGGTTTGACGCGTCTCGCCCTGCTTGAGCTCTTACTAACTGATGCCCAGGCCGCTGCACGACGTTTGCAGCCAAAGCTCTGCGGCTACCTCTGCGTCATTTATCAGCACACAGTCCCCCTATAGCCCTATCGTAAATATAGGCAACGAACATCGTGCCTTCAACACTGCTGAGATTGCTCAGTGGACCAACTCAATCACACCACCCTTCACGGACATACACCCACCTATGCTGCCGTACGAAGATCAGGATAATAATAACCTCCAATACCACACACAAGCATACAGTGAGCCATATGGATCTAATCACACTACTGTCGCAACACTCGCAACTGGTCCAGCGAGCGCAGGGTATTCGACAGATGCCATCTACGCATCCAACAATTATCCCACTTCATATGAGGGAGGGAATATACCGCTCACCCGGACCCCTTGCTCGACGATATCGATGGAATTCGAGTCAATGACCCCCCACATTCATGGCTATCGTCAGCCTTCTCATGTTCATGGGCAGGCCTTCGCATACGGTACGCAAAAAAACACGTTCTCCGCTCAGAGCTGTCCAATACATGCCGACAATCCGACTACACCCTCGTACGACGAAGAGAGCGCGTCGCAAGACCATGAAGCAAGCCAGACCCTCTATTGATACCAACAAGAGGTGGTGGTGTTACACAGGCTTTCCTTCCCGCATACCATCGGATGCGGGAAATACGAACAGGAACAACGGTGGCAGGAGGTAGAAAAATTGATATCTACGGCGGCGTTATTGATACAGCCAAAACTTTGTTTAATTGGGATGGGCAAAAGTCGGCTACTTGACGAAGATAGACACTATAGACAGGAATGAACGTTGCTTTCTATCCAACAAATAACTTGGCAAAACGTGGCTAATGCAGAAAACTCTTTCAGGCTAATTGACATGCAGAGGACTAAAGAGCAAGCCAATAGCGACGAAGCGACTAAATAAACATCAACACACGCGCCCGTCGTGCAAACCAATGACGCGGAACAAGACAATCACCACCCAGGAGCCAGCTCCTAGGTCGCCAGTCCCAGCAGACCAAATGTTGATGCAAGACAAAGTCTTGATGCGAGACCAGGTGTTGATGCAAATCCCCACGCTCAACGATGACCTTTCACTCCATGCTCCCTACCCATATTGTTCGACACCGTTGAAGAAACAGAGACTGACAGCGTCATCAGCGATTGCTTGTATCCCTCCAGACAATAGGTGTGACATACCACAAGCCTTGATAAGGGTTCCTGGCGATGTTTACTTATGAGTCTTGCCATCCGGTCTTCCTGCTCCTTCTTTGTGGGAAGCCACGCTGAGTGCGTACGTGTCTTTGTCGGATACAAATTGCATGATACGCTCTTCTCGCACCATGGCTGGGGTATCATTGCTGGTGAGCATTGTCAGCCGTGATGAAGCTTATGTTTGAATGGGGAGAGATATTTCCTTACCCTCTCATATGGGTCGCCAGGGTATTGGGAGTGAGCTGCTCTTTATTGCTGGGGCCCGTGTGTATTTGGCTGTTCTGTCGTGGATCCGACATTATAAAGAGACCGGTGAAGGAATGTTTTTGTAATGTATAATCGTATGTAGAATGCAGTATTTCCGCCAGAGTCGGACACTCGAACAACAATGTTGCGTGTAGGGTTCGTAAGCTCAGGAGTCGCGTGTTATTGGGGACCAAGGGTCAGTAGTAAGCCAAAGGCTTTGTAGTGAATCAAAGGCGATGTAGTAAAACAAAGGCGTTGTAGTAAACGAAAGGCGTTGTGTAGGATGTGAAGTCAGGAAGCGGAGCATAAGTCCTGTGCTAGAGCCCTTGATATAATCCTGAATTCGAAGAAAGGAGAGTATGTCTGTTTATTTATAATTTAGCTTAATCAAAGACGTGTTGAAACAAGTCCTCAGCTGTCAGGGGCATCGACCGCAGGTTTGAATTGCTGTGGTCGTATCGAATAGAAGAGATTTTCCCCCTAAATGGGGCCGAAGGAGGAGGAGCACTTCATGCACGGAAGGCCCCATGATATTTTGGAGGCGCATGGGCATTTGTATTCTGGCAATCGGGATCCATTCAACCCGCCCCCGATAGTTCCGGAATTCATGCACTGTTCATCACCTGCAGACAAGATCCTACGCGACTCTGCATACTGATGGCTGTCACGTCTCTTGTTGGCTGGGAATATCAGTAACGTACAACAACATCCGCAACCCGAAACTTACTCAGGAAAGCCCATTGGAAGACATAATTCTGCCACAGCCAGAGTGCTTGTCGATCCTCTGCTATTGCTGAGTAGGATATTGGTTGCCTCCGCTATTGTAAACCCAGAATTTTGCGAACACCCAATAACGAGCATTCGGCAAACCGGTGGCTGGAAGCGAAAATAAGCTGACCGTTATAGCTGCATATGATACAACTGGTCTCGATGCACAAAATGACCTAACGTAGCTCCACCTCCATCGATAGCCCAATTGTTGATGGTAATATTGATCTCACGTCTTTGCTCTAAAACCTTTCTGCATGGCTTTTCTTGTAGCTGTTTTGCGGGATCACGACCATAGACGAGGCGAGGAAACAGTACAGGTCTTAGTCGTTAGGACAAGAGAAGAATATGGAACGACGAGTCGAATTCCATAGATACTCTTGGGGGCAAATTGTGCTGGTTCCGGGAAGCGTCACCGCTTCTATCCTCTCAAGTGCAAAAGGTGGAATTACGCTGTATAAGTTTGCGAAGATATGGCTGGCAGAAAACGGCGGCCGGACTGAAATGTAGCAAAGCTCATGCTTATTTGGTCAATGGTACGATTAAATCGACAGACCCCCAGAAGAGAATCAGATTCATAGTACGGGTGGTTGCTTACACCTGATTGGCCTGGATGGTGGTCACATAAGCAACCGCATGAAACCGCATGAGGCTGAATGGAATCAAGATCCTTTCAAAACAATGCAAAAAATATCGCCGGAATACAGCCACGAACCCGACTGACCTGTGCAGGCATCGATGAGAAAGCATAGGCAATTCAATATTCTTTGCGACATCCCCAAGTTCGAATAGCCATACCAATAACAATGGAAGAGGAGGTTGTCGACACGTGACTTCTACCCCACCAACTCGACTTTTTCTCTGTCCCAAACCTCTCAAAGTGAGAGTAGAACAAAGGTACCACGCATAGCTTTTATGGAAGACGCGTTAATCGTCGCTGCATGCAGCATGGCTTCCAGGCAGTGACGATTGACACGTGGCCATGTGGAAGAGCAACAAACACATCACAGACTCGGGCGACGCAACCAGCTTCGATATATGCTTACGAATCAACCAGAGCATGGACATCTATCCCTTCGATCACACCGTTCTCAGACGAAGCTTATCTCGTTATATATCCCGGAGATTCATATGATCAGTAGCAACAAAGAAAAGATCGAGCAGATCCACCGGGACGACGTCTTCTGCGCCGCTGACAACATGGTGCTCCGTGCTTGACCGGTCGGGCAATGACGTTCAATACATGTACGGCGCAGTTGGACGATGAACCTAAAACCATACTCTCAGCAGGAGCCGCCCTATCTCTTAGCATTAGGCGTCTCGGCACCCCACGTCTCCCCCACTTCAAGAAATTCGAGAAAATTCTGGACCGCAAAGAGGGTTGCTTATATTTGGTTGGAGTGATAGAGCTCGACGTCAAGGATATCGGCGGAATGCATACCTCCACCTCGACCGTTCATCGGAAGAGCATTACGGTACCACAACGCTGCGCGTGAGACGTCAATGTGGACGTAATCACATAGTCAAAAGAGCAAGCACGAGATGGAATTCTTGGCCCCTGACATGGAATCTCAAGTGATTCAGATATTGAGGACTCGGAGGCTTTGAGCGAAACACGTGAGGTAGGCAAGTAAAATCCTCGCCCTTGGGTGAATGGTAGCATCTTATTATTCCTACTAATGTAGTGTGTAACAGCAAACTGCCACACGACGATTTTGGCGGGCTTCAGATGATACCCAACGCCCCAAACCCTTTCACCACATCCTCGTCAACGCTCTGGACCCATTCCCTTTGGAATGCTTCCATGCCACCACAGCTCTCAATAGTAATGGCCAATTTATCTCGTACAAAACTTCGGACATCTATCTGATGCACAGGGTCTCTGAATTCCAACAGCCGTGTGCGCAAATCAGCAGGTGACTCTGGCCCTTCTGGCTTTGAAGCGTCGGGGTCAGTGTAGACAAGACAGTCACGCTTCTCGACTACGCCTTCTTGCAGGCTACTGTCTATAACGAGTTCGTTTATCACGTCAGTCCACTACGATTACTTCCAATCAGTATATGTCCCATCATAATATCGTTCCGCAAGCGATTATTTCACTCACTACTGTCATTAAGCTCTGCAAGCGGCCAAGTATCCATGGCTGGGCCGTTTCGAGGAGCGATGTGAGAGCTAAGCAATGTAGTTTCTTATGCACCGGATGACCAATACTGTCTATATGCGAGAACCATTCTGTCAGAAGCCAATCAAGCTTTTGACTGAGGGTCCCTTGAGCTTCATCGTCACCATATGTGGTAGCGTCCAGCGCGGTAATGAAGAGCGGAGGACTGGCGACTGCAAGACGGGCGAGGACGTTGAGGTAATCAGTTTCGACCACTCCGTCTATGGCCGAAGTCGTTCTGTTAGGGCCGGAAGTTTGGTGGGCGAGAAATGCCTTACGGAGGCCGGCAAGGGTGACGGATAACCAATTCGAAGAAAGCAATGACTGGGCCAATTCAGTGACGGCCGCCATACCACCGATGCTATCTGCTTGTCTAATCAAGATTTCGACAAGCGAAGTGGCCGTGCCTGTGCCTTCACGTCTGGCAGAGCGCAGCAGCGACACCAAAGGAGCGAGGACTATACCGACATTGGAGAGGATCTCAGCAGGGATCAAATAGATGTATAGCTCAATAATCTCGAGCGTTTTCTTGCCAGATCGAATATCGACCAGCGGCAATACATACTGCACAAGTGAGATGATGTCGGAAGACACAGCCTCCGATGGAGTCTGCATGAGGACTATACTCAGAAGTTCCAGACCGTCTTCGGAAAGGTAGGATGATCGCATTTCGGAGCTAGTGTCAATAGAAGATCTGATTAGTGGGATTAAAATTGGGTGATAACGTCTGGAATCAGCCTGCATTGATGTTGCGACTGAGCACAAGATTCCAAGAATAGATTGTTGCATGAGAGGTTCTTCTGCGGCCTGGTCCCACAGCGGAATGAGCAGCGATATTATCTGGTCTGTATATGGGACAATCTACCCTAGGTCAATGACTCTTCTCGATCGTGTCCATAGCAACTGATTTACCTGTTGCTCCATTTTAAGTACAATAACATTGATAGTGTTTAGGAGCTCTCTTTTCGTTTCAATTTGCTCCACCTCAACGATGAGTGCCATTAGCCTGTCGAAGATAGCCGACGCATAGGGCATGAAAGGCTCCGCAGTGAATTCGAATGGATCAATGATATGTTTGAGTTGTTTTCCGGCCGCGATTCGGACGGCCAGGTCATTAGACAGATCTTCCTTGCTGAGAAGATGCTGAAATATTTGGTAGACCAAAGCACGGTTCAATCCTTCACGGATTGGTAACCAGTGACCTAATAAGACTGCGATGCGACGGCGGAGTATGTTGTAGCCAGGCCGCCCTATCTGAATCTCTTCTACTAAGGTATGATCGAGGAAATACCCGATATCAAACTCAGAGTAGCGGTCTAGGGTCGGCGCAGCGAGACCAACAGCGCAGTAAATAGAATCCTTGAGCAGTACATCCGTGTTCTGAAGATCTGTGGCTGTTAGTGGGAGCTGATATCAACTTTCATTTTGGTTAACAAACCAGCCGCAGCCCTGAAGACGTGTATCAATGGTTGAATAAGGAGTTCTTTGTAATTGATAATCAGGTCAAGAAAAAGCTTTTCGGAGCAAGTTCTAATGGAGATATCCCAATCTTCACCGCTGCTTTCCTGGGTCCGCTCCCACTCCTCAGGGTCTTCCTCCCATTGCTTCAGATCCCGAGGCGTAAGAACAAGAAAGCGGGTGACCAAGCTTTCCATGACTTCCTGGGCAAAGAGCCCTGTAAGTAAGTCATTTTTCACCCGCTCTTGGGCGATCTTCTTCTCCTCCTTGTCCTCGGCTCGTTGGTACTTGAATGTCTGCATGGGATTATACACCATCTTCAGACAGCCTCTAATAAGTGTTAGCGCACTAAGACTTAGCTTCTCAAGCGCAGATGTTCGGTCTTCTGCATCTGGCTCCCCATTCAAGCCACTGTTTGAATTCACAAGGAACGTTTGGGAACCCATAGTATCGCCGAATTGGCGAGCAAGACTCCACCATGCTTTGGCAATGTTCATAGAGTCTGGGAGTAGTGGGAAAGCAGCAGGGTGTACTTTTATCATATTGAGATGCAATTTCGATATTTGAAAGAGATGCTTTTCGATCAAAGACCTGGAATTAGACTGAATGGAGGCTGATTCTTCATGCAACAAAGCCAGTATTTCCCCAGACTGTGAGGCAAGCATGCTCCATACATCCTTCACCTCCTGATGGCGATTGGGGAACTCGTACCCAGCGACGAGCAATCTCCGCAGGATCCGCAACGCAAGGAGGCTTTGGTCGATACTTTCAACGGTTCCACGCTCTTCATCATCACCATTTCTCAAAAGGTTTATCCAAGTGTTCACCTTCTCCACGTATATCGAAGAAAGTGACTCAATGATATCTGGAGCAACAGACTGGAGCGACGTCCGATGGCGTAGTAGTTTTGCTGAAGCGAGGACTTTGATGATATGTAGCAGAATGAGGAAAGCGCGGGAGAGACGTACAGAGTTTCCGGCGGAGAGTGCGGAGCTTAACTCTCGTAAAGTTGAACTTATTGCATCAGGCCATTCATGCGGGTACTCAAATCTCGTTATTTTACCAATAACGATGCTGATCTGCAGTGCAAGCCGGGGATCCGGTTCCATGATACCACTTGAGATTAACTGTGAGCGAATTGACTCCCTTTCTTCCTTTTTGATGGCATTGGGAGCAGTCTTTCGCCAGTATTTGTCAATACCATTCTTGAGCTGAAGAATGGCCAGATATCGAAGCTCTACCGGAATTGTATAATCTACGTAAACAGACTGCAGCGAGCTATAGAAGCCGACTGTTGTTTCCCAGTTCTGTAACTGCTGTGTGCCAGTCTTGATCTGCTGCTGGTCATTCGAGGTCGAAGATTGAAGAACATGATACAAGGTTTGTTTAGACAACGGGTTTGCTTCCGCTGTCACCTCGATGGCAAAGTTCATCATGACTAAATGGAGAATTGGAGATACGGAGAGACTAAATCAGTGCATCACAGATACTTGGAATAGAGGTGTTGAGGAGAGAGACCGCTTGATCTATTGGAAACCGCTCATAAAAACGGCTGGACAATTAGCGTCTGTAAACAAAAGCTAAGGTCCCCTAGTCTTAAATATCATATTCTACCGCTGCCGCGACAGACGCCGAATAATACCTCGGCATCAAGCATTTTAGATGCTGGCGCTCATAACGAGAAAAGGGAAAAATGGCTGCGTGGGGGAGATGAGACAACGCAAAGCATAATCATAACATGACATCTGTCGACTTTGCTGCAGCTCAGCAGCGGGTAGCGGAGCGTCAACGCCAGCGAGATGCAGAAACTCGCTCACAGTTCGAGTCTCGACGAAGCGCGCATGCCTCGAACGCGTTAAGCCGACTACCTCACCATCTTCAGGGCATTGGTCAGCGCGGCTTAGCAGCCTGGGATGTCATCAGAGGAAGAGAGGGTACAAGACCAGCATATCGGGTTGGACAGGTAGATGCAGAATTGCTTGATGAAGAGCTCTTGGAACTGCTGAAAGGTCAGGTTGGAGAAGGCCTAAAGTATTTCGGTGTATGGTTTAGCGCTCTTGCCGAGCTCAATACATTGACTGATGTTTATTAGTCACATATACGCGATGACTGGTCGTCCGAGATCCTCCTGGGATTACGTGCTGTGTTGTTCAAATTGTCCATTTGGGATCACAACGCCTCTTATGGTGCTGCGCTGCAGAACCTTCGCTACACTGACGCCCGGCAAAGAGGCCTTGTCTCTGCCTCGCCAACCAAGTGGCAAAAGACCATCTATGGCTTGCTTACCGTGGGCGGGCGTTACGGATGGACGAGGTGGGAAGATTGGTTAGCGGAGCAAGAAGGGGGCTACGAAGGGGTATCTACAACTAGGCTTTGTCAACACAAAAGCTAATAACAGACAGCCTAGTCCCAGTGTCCGGATCCTCTCACGGATGTCCTCCATTGCCTCGACCACGCATTCGATTGCTGCTTTTATTTCGTTCCTAACATTCTTAGTAAACGGCCGCTATAGGACCCTCCTCGACCGCATCCTACGCATGAGACTTGCCCCTCCAAGCAGTCAAGTGAGCAGAGAGGTCAGCTTCGAATATCTCAATCGTCAGCTCGTTTGGCACGCCTTCACAGAATTTCTCCTTTTCCTCCTTCCGCTAGTAGGCATCAGTCGATGGCGGAGGTGGCTTTCGCGTGCCTGGCGCAAGACGAAGGCGCTTGTCAAGAGTGATAGTGGACAGGAGGATGATATGACCAAGGAAGGGGAACTGGCCTTCCTTCCTGAGCGGACATGCGCGATCTGCTACCAGGATCAGAACCCCACGTTGACATCCGAGAACGAAATTAGGGCAACATCGGCCGCTTCTGTTGGTGTGGTTGGGTCAGCCCAGACAGACATTACGAATCCATACCAAACGATCCCCTGCTGTTGTATCTACTGCTTTGTCTGCTTAGCTAAACGGCTTGAGGCCGAAGAAGGAGAAGGCTGGATCTGTCTGCGTTGTGGTGAGCTGGTAAAAGAGTGTAGACCCTGGGCTGGAGATGTCCTAGAACAGGCTCTCTCACCGCCGAAGCAAAAAGCGGTCAGCTTCTCAGATGAGGAAGACCCGGGGCAGCCTCAATATGCGAAGCGCAACGGCTCGGGCACGTCGGAGAAGGATAGAAATCTTCCCCACTTAACATACGATAGCAGTCGTGAGCAGGAGCCGGCAATCTCGCAGGATCTTATGGCATCCCAAGAATGGGCACGCGAGGAGGCTGAACCTGGGACTGACATTCGAACAGCCGAGTAGCGCCTAAAGCCCGCTGGCACTGTATAGCCGCCGCGTTGAAACCTGCAACGAAAGTCACCTCGGTGTTTCGCGCACAAATTGCTCTTGTGCCTTTGAGAAATACGCGGTGTCTCACGCGCGAGTGTGGGATGGAGAACGGGTATCCAGAGTCTATCTCTGTAGCTGCTCCAGTCGTTAAGGATGCACAAGCTGTTGCCTTCGCGGCATTTCCAACGTGCAATAGAGGATCTCTCATAACGCAATTCTTAGATCTGCAGCACGCCAAAGGTCATGACTTCATCCTGCTCATTGCTATCTGCCATCTTATTCGCCACCTTCGCCGCTATCGCCACCTGTGCACCAGCAATCTCTTTAGTCTCTCCAACAAACAACACAGTCACGATCTACCAATGTACCGATTCGCAGAAGTGGGCCGCTCCAAATTTCAGACGCGGGGACTGCTACTACGCGGTAGCAACGGGAGCATTCGCGGACGAGCTAGCCGATTTTGGCGCTGATGAGGTGGAATTCTATAGTGATGACGGCGGGCATATACCACTGCCGGAAGCTCATGATCTGCAAGCAGTCCCGCGAAAGTACACGTTCGGTAAGTCAACCAGAGCTGTCGTTCCCGTCCGCATCGCCCTTTAATATGCTAAATTCTTTCCTTCAACGCACAAGGCAGATGCACCATGACAATTGCAATGCTGCACAATTTCAAAACGGGCGATATACCTGGCTTTGGCCCATTCAGGCCGCTCCCGGACCGTGATGTGTCTTCTTATCAACAGATCTCAACAGTAGCATACTTTCTGCTCAATCGTTGTATCGATATTGGGCAGACGGGCTGGTTTACAGTTGGTATGTAAACCCTATCCGAGTAGCAGGCTTAGGCTTAGCTAAATTTGATGTTGTGTAGGAAAGAGAGATGCTATTGGTGTGTTTTTGTGGGAGACGGATTCAGATATTGATAAGAGCATTCAGGCTGTTAATGCCGTGACTAACACTTCTGCGACGCTTTTGCCGTTATTGGGGATAGTTGCAACGGAGTAAGTGGTTGTAGACTGCGTAAAGGTACAACTGGTGTGGTATTTATATAGACCAGCTTGAGTTGCCAGAGTGATAGCCACGAGACATCTTTCTTTTCTAATTACCATTTACATTACATCATCCTTTACCCAAAGCCCTCCTGACTCCCCCAAAATTCCCCTAATCTCAACCAAACCCTCGCCCTCCAAAGCCCCAGCAGCACATCATCAGCGAGCTCCGTATCCCGATCCCTCACCTCCTCTCCCAGACTCCTCACACACTTCTCCAAAGCCGAGCTATGCCTCTCAGAAGCCGTGGAATCAGGGAACCGTAGGCATATGCGTGTTTCTGCATCTGGTCCTATCAGGACAGCATGAACATTCATTTCGCGTCCTTCAGAATTTGAATTTGAGAAAGCAATGCAAATACGTCCGCAGGGCGTTCCATCGACGCAGCAGTGTGAGATAATGGTGGAAGGAGCGCCTTTGGCGTAGGCGGTGGGCGAGAGATTTCCTAATGCTTTGCGCGCTGTGCGTGGGCTCCATGATGGTGATAAATTCGTGGTCAAGGCAACTTGATTAACGGTTCTGCTTGTTGCATTTTCATGTTTATTTCTGTCTTTGCCGAGAGTATCTTGCAAGGCTAGGGCGCGGCAAGCGGCGATGAAATCTCCGGGTGTGACTTGCGTTGTAGCTTTGAACAGTCGATGGAAGTGAAATGTGCTCAGACCTGCTGACTGAGCTAAGGTTTCGAGCTTGAATGCATTCTTGTTGTCTTTGGTACTGTCTTGTTTATTCGCCTCGGCGATGATGTTGCGGAGGACTTGGCATATCCCAAGGACAGCTGTGTTTGTGGTTCCGAGAAGCTCGGGATGGCATCGCTTGCAGGGCCGGAAGTTTGCTTGTTCGGCGGCCTGTATGGCTCCGGGGAAGGGGAAGAACCGGACGTGTCTTCGGGAGGGACGACGGGAGGCGCAAGAGGGACGGCAGAAAATTTTGGTTGTTAGGACACCGTAGAGAAAGGATTGGTCTGCGGCACGGAGGCGTGACTGTGTTGCGTGCCAGCGTTGGTTATCTGTTTTGAAGTCACTGGTGGATGTTCCGACAGATAGGGGGCTATTTTGGCAAGTTGAAGAATATGTTGGTGTAGAGCTATCAGTCATATCAGGGGTGGAATAATCGGTAATGGCGTTAGCGGAGGGTGAAATCATAGTGCCAGGGATGTCAAATTGACCATCATTCCATGGAAACGAATACTCTGACTGTAATAAATCCACGAAGTCATCGACTGGCTGACTTGTGATGTCAATAGCAGAGCAAGTATCTCCACTCGAATCTAAAGCTTCACACCATCCAAATGGTTCCTGTTGGCCCAGATTACACTCGACACGATAATCATCGGAATGGGAGGTGAAAGCTGGTGGGAGAAATTCCTCTTCTTGAGAAAGCCCAAGGACATTGTCAATAGACTGAAAGCAAGACTGAGGAGCCTTAGGGTCAGAATCCATTGGCGAAATAGCAGAGGCTAACATTTCTTTGCCACTGCATGTCCGTTTGTAGAAGTCATCTGTAGTATGTTCCATGCCATTGAAAGAGGTTTGCAACTTGTCTAAACTGAACTCGTGGACAAAGTCGTCGTGCTGATCGAAACAGGTTGCATCAGCCAGCGATTCCTGCAGAAGTACGGCCATGGCCAGTCAAGCTGCAAGTCGCGAACCGAAAACACTCTAAACTGGACTTATGTTTTTATAGTGACGAAGTCTGAAAACCGCATGGATGAAAGAAGATGAGACTGCAAAGCAAGGATGTCAGAGGATGCAAAATGTAGAGCCAATGATTTACGGCCTCGGTTAGGTACTTGCGACTTTGGCAGCAAGATTGAGCACTCGGTCCTCCGCGACATTGATAGATAGTATTGATACTGACACGACAGTTCGATGCAACTAAGATTGAAGCATACAGCAGTTAACAAGATGATTTTGGTGAAAAAGACAGGTCTATACCATTTCCCATTTACCGATCAAGATCTTGCTCGCGCGTGCTATAGAGAATCTGGTCAAGAACGAACATTCAGACAATACGCCGCAGATAGATGGTAGCCTTTGTTGTTGAGCTTACAACAGCTCTGCAGGTGGACTTCGTGGAAATTTTGTATACGGCCAGCGGTTGAGTGTCTTACCGAACGGAGTCTTTTTAGCTTAGGTAATATTCAGAATGAAGATTTGCCACACTTGAACTAAATTGCATCAAGAGAGCTCACAGCGGATGGCGCAATACGATGGCGCAAAAGCATGACGCGTTTTATGAGAGAAAGAAGAGCCGCTTTGTTCTCTCAATACGAAGGGGAAGACAAATGTGTCAAAAGCTTGGCCGGGAACCCAGACCCTGACCGCCCACAGCGGCCCCCCATGAAAAGTGGCCGCCGCCTTACGGCCGAACCGGGGGTTCGGTGGGCAGATTTATTATTAGGTAGCCCTGGTGGGCCCTAACCCACGCCGTGCTTATTTCGTCTGCCGTCTGCTGAGGGGCGCTGCTTCGTATCGGAATTTTTAGTCCATTTCTGCCGCACCCCCTGCTAGACTGCTAGACTCTGCAGCAGCCACCAGTCTTTTCCGTCAGTCTTCTTCTGCTTCTGCTTCGACGACGACGAGGCGCCGACGACAGCAGTATTCATTTCTTTTCACATTCGTTTAACACATATACATGGTTCTAGCAGTCTGTCGTTGACCGGTTCTTTGAAGGGTGCTTACCCTACCCCTTGTTCCATTTTCACTCACTCTTTGCACCAAGATCGGCAGGAGAGACCAACATTTCCTTGGATAATCACAGCGCGAATACTTCATAGTCGACCTCTTCGAATTCATCTACTGATATAATAAAACTTCGGCATACATACTCGCTATCATTAAGCGTTACTAATAAGCCATGATGCACCTTCGGCTTGCGGCCGCGGTGGCCATCCTCTCTGGCTCAACCATTCTAGCTCAATCGAGCAGTCAAGCAGGAAATGGAGCGAGCGGTGGAGTATCTTGTGGCGCTGGCCAACTGTGCCCAGAGGATTTACCATGTTGTTCTCGTAAGTGTACCAAAAGGCTCTCTAGGGTTGCCAAGGTTGACTGATTGGTTACCAGAGTACGGTGCATGCGGTGTTGGTGCATACTGCTTAGGAGGCTGCGATCCCCAATACTCGAATACCCTTGATTCATGCATGCCAGCACCAGTATGCTCTAGCGAGGACTACAAGATGACATCCCTGGATGGCATCCAACCCAATACACAATACCTGGGAGATGCTTCGAAAGCGAATTGGGTATCAAGTGGAACGCCTCTACAAGCACCAGACAATAACTCCGTAATATTGACCTTGTCCGAAGATGGGGCAAGCGGGTCTGGGACGCTTTTGGCCAGTACTCACTATGTCTGGTACGGAAAAGTCAGCGCAACACTGAAGACAAGTCGGGGGGCTGGTGTTGTCACAGCCTTTATCATGCTTTCCGATGTAAAGGACGAAATTGATTTCGAATTCGTTGGCGCGGACCTGCAGACTGCGCAGTCGAATTTCTACTTTCAAGGAATCACAGATTGTAAGCACCCGACTGGCAGACAGACTCGAAGCCCTCGCTAACGCGCTCAGATGACAACGAGCTAAATATAACGGTTGATGGTAGCGACACATTCAGTGCTTGGCATACATACGAGCTTGATTGGCAACCCGATCGGCTCACATGGTCGGTGGATGGAAATGTCTCGCGGACACTGAACAAAAAGGACACCTTCAACAAGACTGACAACCAATTCCACTATCCTCAGAGTCCAGCTCGTGTCGAGCTATCTCTCTGGCCTGCAGGTCAGTCAAAGAACGGAAAGGGCACAGTGGCATGGGCAGGAGGCTTGATCAACTGGAACACCCAGGATGTCCAACAGAATGGCTACTACTACGCCATGTTTCAGGACGTCAATGTGCAATGTTACAGCGCCCCATCAGGTGCCAACGTCTCGGGTTCTGATTCATACATTTATACAAACAGCGCCGGTATAAATAGCTCCATTGCCGTAACCAATGACAACACAGTCCTTAAATCTCTCCTTGGAACAGGCACCGACCCGGATAAAGAATATCCCAGCGCATCCGGTACAAGTCCATCAGCAAAATCAACGAGCCAAGTGGCAACAGTGCCAGGACTGACAGGCGCCGGGCCAGGCACAGATGGCACTCCCACCACTGACAATTCGGGCTCGGGCTCGGGCTCGGGCTCAGGCTCTGGCTCTGGCAGCCCTGCTAGTAGTGCGGCTGGTTCGGCATCAACAGGCATTGGTGGCTTCTCACAAGGCGATCAAGGAAAAAGCAGTGCATCGAAGGGCGAGGAGGTTATGAGAGGGTCAATGTTCGCTGCATTGGTCGCTTTCATTGGTATGCTTATGCTGTGATTTGGTTAAAATGCATCGAACGGATTTTAATGGCCATTATTCATTGGATGGAGTCACTCTTTTGGAAGGGATTTTGCTTCGCGAGCATTTGCGGCGTCGGAAAGTCGTTCATTATGCATATCACCAGATTGGATATTATAGCCTTGGGTGATCTATCTGTTCATAGCTCTTCTAGTACTATACTGTCTATAAAGCTGTTACACTCCAGCCTCAGGGCATCAGTACGCATCATCATCCATAAGAGTGATTGAATACTACTACTGGCTACCACCAAGAAGCAGCCACCATCTCTGAGAGAGATCTTAAAAACTCACAATGCTTCAGTGCTACATCTTCACTTGATATACGATAGGTGTAGTAGTGAATAGTGGTCCTGGAGCCCGCGAGTCTTCGCGTAGAGATTTGCGGCTTCCCGGACCACTATTTGATACTACACCTATTGTACATTACAGCTAAACCTGATCCCTGACCGCTGACCGTAACTCTTTTGAAGCTCGAGCGTCTGGGTCATTGAATAGTTCAATGACGTCCATGCGGCTTCCTCCGGTCAGCTGTCTACGTTGCCTTTATCGGAGGAAGCCGCGTGGACGTCATTGAATTATTCAGTGTGCTACAAAACGAGCCTCAGTATGCTGCATGTGCCCGCATAATCTGCTAATGGATTGACGGCAAGGGCAAGGAGTTAATAGTCCTCCTGATCCATGATGGATTGTGCAAGTCAACGGCTAGCAATTGAGCAATTGCTTGTCTCATGGTGCGGGGAGGTGTCCTCTTTGACAAACAGAACATCATCTCAATTCTAAGTGCTTGCTTGATGGACTATGCAATGCGAACCACCACAAGTCTTTGAATCAACAATCCCTCAAAGATTGCTCTTTTCCACCAAAATGGTAGCCTTTCAGCTGCACGTGGTCAAAGCTGTTGTCATGTTGATTGAGCATGGAGAATCAGACCAAACGTCCTCTTTCATCACTATATCTCCGTCGTCATTTAATTGATTCTCCGTGTTTGATGGTCTGGATAGCCGCATAAATCCTGGAAGCAATGCTTTTGTTCTCATGGCAGTCTGCATGTCCTAGGGCTCTGCGACCTGCAGACATTTTCCTTGTCATTAGACTGACGACCATCATGTTGTCCTCCGAGAAAGGTATACGAAGTTTGCGGCAATATTGATCCTTTCCTCCACATTGGCCCTACCGTTGTAGGTGGCCAAGCGGGCAGATGTTGCAAACTCCAACAATGGTCAGCCGTTCTCCCAAGCGTATGCAGACTTTGATGCTCTACATTGAAATATCACAAATAAGCATTCATTCCCCACGAAATGGTTTCATCAACAAGCCTCCGTCCAGTCGTCCACAGCCGATCGCACAAGTCGTACGAAACTCCGCAGAGCAACAAATTCATACAATCTCACCCTACCTACCCTTCCTGTCTGAAGCGTCAGCTACAACAACTGCCCACCTTCTCCAAATAGTGGCAGGAATGTGCCTCGAACGATGCTATGTTTACCAGTGCGGCTGCCGAAAAGCTTGTCCAATATACCGAGAGTATTGCGGCATTTATCTCGACAGTCTTCGTCGAATCACAACCCAGCGATGGTGCCACCCCCGCCACCGCTACGAGGTACCCGAATGCCGTAGTACCCATGTTACTACGCGGGTCTTGGACGGGCTTTGTGGATCTCACCGTTACACCGCCTGGCTTGAAGACGAGCTTAAGATGGAGCAGCGTAGGAGGGAGAGGAGGGGAGACCTTTACAGAGCCCGCGGCAATTAGACTAGGGGTTTCACCCCATAATTTCGGGTTGGGCCGCAAATGAGGCTCAGGGTCAAGCGGAGGGAATACGACGCTGACATTTGGACCCACGATGGGAGGCACACCGTCACCTAGCTCAAAGATAAACTCATCAGATGGGCGTTTTTTACGAACCGTTCTAGATCTGGTTCATTGATGTGAGCAATTGTGATCTGGCTCTCACGAATCGACTTCAGCATTTATGATGGTGGTTGGGTTTTCGCAAAAGTCCTATTATGTTTTTAGCCCATGCACAATTCACTCTCTACTCGTGACTTTTGCCGCTTTGGATTATGGTTTCCTGTGTTCTATTAAACGTCATGTACGACGTCACAAGATTGCACGAGACTTATGATTTATAATTGCTTCAACTTTTTCGAACACCAATTTGGAGTTACGTATGCGGTGTCACTCTGAAAAGATCTTAGGTGCTCAGATAGCCACATGGCAACCGGCAGATATGGTTACTGGCGACTACGTCCGCCGGTCATCCGTCAAACCTGGCAAGGCTGGAACTTGACCGCGGCTATATACGGCAATATCAACAAGGCATAGAGGTCACGGGCCCTTAGGAAGACGCAGAATGTAGAAAGGAGCCACCTCCAGCAGGTATCAGCAGGTTTTTTGACACTGTATCATTCACGCTGCTACACCTATTACTGTTCATGAGATGGCTCGTGGCGCTTCAGTGAGAGATTGCATCATCTCGGTTCAAATTATCCAAGCAGATCGACTGATAGATACTGTATGATAAGACGCAAGCCTAAAGGGCCTTTCCCTGCACAAAGCTTATATTGACACTGACAGATTTCGATGCCTTTGCCGCTAGCCAATCGGCCCACACCGATCGGGATCAGGATATCTACAGCACGTTGTGCAGGGGTCCAATCGTTGATCCATGTCAGTGGTCACGAGTCATGAAAGGCAATCTGTTGAGAAACTTGGTAACACAGTCCCATGGGATTGTGTATCCAAGATCATGAGTGGCAGGTCCGTGCTTTATATAAAACGGGAACCCCTTCTTGAAAATTCCTTCTTTCTGGGATCACAACACTTCTTGCTCTTTCATGCACATTTTTTCATGCATCGAGATTAAACACTTCTTGCTCCGCTTCAATTTATCCATGCACCGCTTGCAGAGTCTTTAAAAATCTTCGAAGGTAAGCCAGTCATACATTTGGAATAGTGTTTAAACCCCCATACCCTCAATACTCTGGGAAATCATTACAAAAAGAGGTAAGCACCAACATCGATACGAATTCGATACTAAGACTCCGACTGATGCTCGACACTCCTTCCAGTAACAGCTTAACTTTCTCTTATTACTCAGGAATATCCATTGGCCTACAATGTGCCAGTTTAAATACACACGCCACTCTTGTGGTCATACTCTCCCTAAGCTTGAAGCCACACACAACCCCTCATGCAAGCTATGCGTTCCGGTTATGGTGGCTCTCAAGTATTACCATGATCAGGTAACACAAGTCTGTATTGAAAATGCGTTACAACAGCCTCCACTTCGGATGCCTAAGCCGTGTCGTCCTGTTGCGCCTAATAGCTTGGGCGAGGTTGAAGAGACTGCCCATATTCATACTCGGGATCAAACGCGTTTTGAGGAGATCATGGATCGCGTTGGGGTAAACTCAGTCGAACGAAGCTCCGTTGAAAATTTGGCTTCGCGGCTTAACCAAACATCGAAGAGAAACACCGATGGACCCCTGCGTCCCGTTTGTCCACAGCATTTATGGTTCATGACGGGGCTGGAGGTGTGGCAGCAGCGCCAATTTCAACCGCCAAATATAACGTTCAACACCGTATCCTGGGGCTGCGGAGGTACGGGTCCCGGTGTGCAGGGCGATTGTCTCGTTGGGTGGACGGGGCAAGGTATCCTCATGTACCGTCATGGTATATGGAATGTAAACCCTCCTCATCCCTCGCATACATGGTCTCCGCTGCCGGTAGGCTACCTTTACATCGACTACGGAGACGCTCCAGTGGTCAAACTCCCAGAGGTTTGGAGAGCCTCAGCGACCAGGACACTAATCGATATTCCCATGTACAAGTGTCTGTATGCGGTCCTCTGCGGTAGGCCATCAGGTCCCTTGGTACAGAATGATGAAGGGCATCTGGTTCCTGCGCTTGGAGCTAGTGGACCTGAAATTCCTATCGCTCCCTACTTCAACCCTGCTCCTCCTCCTCCAACCTCAACAGGGCTACCTCTCCCTCAATCGACATCATCCGTTCCCACTGCCCGCTTAAATCAAGGGCGACGCCACAGATACTCAGCAACGTGGAACTCTCCAGCCCCCATTCATCAGACTGCAGGGGGCTCGAATACAAAAGAATCTCAAAAGCAGAGGACTAACAAAACATACAAAGAGAGGTACAGCCACAGCCAGACCGACGCTGGACAAGATCGGGCGAAAATTACCACAAAGATCAAAGAGCTACCTCAGCGAAGAGCATCGCGGTCTAGAAATGCGACCCCTGCCAGCAATACCTCCCCCAAAGCCTCTCAACCAGTGTACTCAAGACATTCGACCCCAGGAAGTACAAGACCAGCCACCCCTGCTGACAATACACCTCAATCGGACGAGACTACAACTGTTGGACTAGGCATCATCCATGAATCTCCTCCCAATGTTGCTTCCGTCGAAGCCACGAAGGAAGATGCTGAAGGTAATATATCAAGAATCTACGCCCTTACGATATAGCTAGCTAACGAATCCTAGATACTGTCACTTACCAGCCTCCTCACAACCGCATCGCACAACCTCACGCAGCATCAGCCGAGACATCCACATCTGAAGGAAAGAAACCAACGAGGCCCGTCCCCTCCCGCCAGACATCCACCCAAGAACTCTCACACTCCCCACATCCCACCATCGAATCACCATCTCCACCAGAAGACATTCCCCTCGAAATGTTTTCCAACATACACATCGGCGCCGAGCAACCTCCACCACAAGCCTCCCACCCTACTCCCAATCCCGCCATCATCCAAAATATAACTCAATCAACATCGCACATGACACAATTCACCGCTCAACTCACCGCTCAGCAGCAGGAGGTGCCCGGGATTACGTATACACTTAATCCGACCGCGGAGGCTTTTGAGCCTGGTTCTGGTTCTGATGAGACTGAGGAGGGAGATAGGGAGGGCGAGGGAGAGAAAGAAGGGGAGGGGAAGGAGGAGGAGTGAGGCAATAGGTGTGTTTTGGTTTTTTTGACATCCTGGAAAGGAGAAACCGGGAGGGGGATGTGGTGCCTTGGTATGAGGGTAGACCTGGAAGGATCGCAGGGCCTACTAGGTCATTACATTCGTGCAAAGAAATAACTATTATACCAGTTGAGCCAAAACACTAATTGATCTGCTTAGTTCTCCCACAGTTCTCTCTCAGTGCTCCCCTATGCTCCTTCGCTACTCCCTTACTGTGCCCTTTTACTCCCTCGTTGCTCCCTCTTAAACGGCCCGGCTCCCTTTCCGGGAATGTTTCAGTAACTTCCAATCCTAAGTCCTGGGTGTACGTATAATATATATATAGAAGAAAGAATTCTCGAACCCAGGCCAATACTTTATCGGCTGCTAACTAAGATGCCGTCGCTTTACTTAAGAGACAAAAGGTAAGGGTCCTGCCAGCCTTATCCTGAGCGGAAACAATTGCGCGGCGGGGCAGTGCTGACAGGGAGCACATCAGTCATCCTATTAGCGATGCCGTATGGATTGATAGACTGATGAGAATACATAAGACCGACGGCCGCCCACCAATCATTCAGGCATATCTTCTTATCTATCTTGGACACCTAGCGCCGATTATCCACGTCACCCTGGTCTCACCCTCCTCCGCCTATGAGTTAATTTTTTGAAGTGTTGCATCACTGCCTTGTCCAGTTGAAAGAGGCCTTGGCAAGCTTATTCGGACCGTCTTGCATTGATGTGTTGAACGTGGCTGAATTGTGGAAGGGTTCAAAAGAGTTCGATTGCCCCGTGATTGAAATCGAGAAAATTCCCCCCCTCAGCCTTATCACCTACGGACTTGTTCCATACTACGATGTCTTCACTGCGAAGACCTCCGTCAGTCACCGACGAGCGGACTGTCCTGCTCAACCGTGATAGCAGTTCTTCCCTTGGAACAAAACCCTTGCGTGTTCGCGTCAACCTGAGCAATGGAGCCCGAATACTCGTCCCCGTCGACGGGGAATCTACTGTGACTCAGTTAGTTGCTGAATCTGCTCGCCGCGCAATGGCCCTGAACCTTTCCTATGATACCAACGAAGCTACTCTCCGCTCGAATGACGGCAGTGTCTTATTCGGAGATGATAGCTTGAAGGACGTTTTAGATCTCGCAGAAAACCCTAACTTGTTTCTGGGTCGTGCTGAAGCCCAATCATCTGTACCGTCCTCTGTAGGTCAAATTTGTGTCTAAGCTATTCCGCGGGCTTATCAGTGTTGTTGGTATAGGTCAGTCCGTCGTCAGCCTCATCAATTATAGACTCCAGTAGCCGGTCACAGTCTTCCAATTTATACATACGATGGATCACTACAGCTCGAGCCTTAAATCAATCACGTTTAAAGTCTCTACCAGCTGAGAGAATCGCTGTCTCCTCAGATATAACACTATCTGAGCTCAGAGCTCTTGCCATCGGTAAGCTGAATCCTTGTGCAGAGCACACAGTGCCACCAGATGTATCTGTGGAGCTTTTTCTTACAAGCTGTCACCTGTCTTCGGATGCTGGCTCAATAACATTACGCAACCTCGAGTTGGAAGGTACAAGGGCCCATCCCTTGGACGTTTTTGCTGTGCCGGTAAGCACGGCAATGGAAGTAGCAGGGAGGCCTGACATACATTGTGGTTTTACCAGTACACAGCGAGGCATAGCCACCTTCCATACATGCTTAGGTATCTTTTTGAAGGAGCTCAGAGAGAAAAAGATTAACCTCGACAACATCACGGCAGTCATTTTGGAGATAACACACTTCCCCCCTGCAGTAATTGCTCTACGACAACTTTACGAAAGTGGATATATCGGTGCAAAGTCTTTGCCTTACGCGGTTTTTGCTTCCTCGTTTCGAGAAATCGCACTTCAGATGGTTCCCCCAAACATTTCGGCAAATCCAGAATCAATACTCGAATCATCGCGGCAGATATTTGCCTGGCTTCGATCTCTTTCATCTGAAGGATACAGAGGTCTAGACGGTTCACACCTAGCGCTTGTACATCAAGTTGAGCTGAGAGAGATTCGGAGCGACCAAAACAGTCGTGAAACTAGCCAACCAGGCCTCTACAACCATAATGACTATGCTGAGTTTCGCATGTGGCTTTCTGAAGGACCTTCCTCGATAGAAGCTTCGCACAAGATGGTCCTTGTTAGCAAGGAGCAGTTGGACACCGTGAAACCGGATTTTCTCGCGGCTGCTCTGTGGGGCTCTTACGGGTCGCCTTGTAATTTTTACTTCAATATCCCGCCAAGTGCGACTCAAATCCATGAACATCGACGTGTCAGTTTGTTACATCCTCAAGACTTTGATAACCTGATTCAAACCACAAACCAGGTCGATGGCTTCAAGATGATTGGCCCTCTGCAACTGGGGCATTGTACAAGCTGGACTCTTCCCGTAATTACACTTGATAGTGAAGGATATGTATCAACATATAATCAACAAGATCTAGGTTGCGGCGAGAGAGAATTTTACACAAGGAACATTTTCAGGAACGAATTCTTATCGGACTCAGATCCAGGACAATATTTGCTGCAGAAATTGAATCCTCTTATACGGGAACGGAAAGAAGAAAACACATGGGAAGTAGATGCGTGGGACGACGCCAGTAAGACTATAGACTCTAGGATCCCCGAAGAAGGTGAGAGCTTGGCTGAGTTCGAGCCTTTCGCTTTTAAACTAACAACCTCTGACTAGCTATTGTTATATGCGTAGATCACAGTGGGTCAATGAACCTCACAATGGAGCAGTCTTGGATGCCTATACAGCTGGGGAAAACTGGGAAAGTGGCAGTGAGTGAGTTGAATAGGCTATCAGAAGTGAAGGAGATCTTCAAGAATCTTGTCTCACGGATCTCCGCCTACCGACTGCCGACTCATATTGGTCTCGTCACTTTCGCAACCCAGGCGAAAGTTAAGCAGCAGCTCACGCCAATACTCTACGATTTCCAGAATCGTCTTGATGATATCATCGCTGGAGGCATGACCGCACTCTTCGATTCTCTCGTCACTGCTAAAGATATGCTTGACACATTTAAATCGTCTAATCCAAAAGCAAAATGCCGAATCATCGTGCTCACAGATGGGCTTGATAATGGATCAAAAACCAAACCTGAAGATGTTTGCTCTAAGCTGTATCACAGCGGTATTGTTTTGGACGCAATCGTGATTGGAACAAATGAGACTCGGGATCTCTTCAAGATAGCAAAGCATACTGGTGGCTATGCCTTTCATCCACAGACTCGAGATATGCTGTTCCAGATCTTCTTGTTAGATGGGTGCCTCGACATCAAGTCTAGACCGGATATCCAGAAGGTTGCAGTCGTCGACTACGCCTCTTCAGTTCCAAAGGCTGCGGACATGCAAACAATTTTCGATTTCCCGCCTTGTCGGACCCAACCTTACGAGAACGACAGCTTCATCCCGCTGCAGAGTGCCCGTAGACATTTTACCGGTATGTTCAATCGGCTGAGTAGGAGTAGTAGTGTCACGACTTCCACTACTACTACAGACTCTGGACGCCATCCGAGTAGTACCGGTACAACTCTAGTGGGCGGGGCAGGTGGGCAGGGACGAATATTCCTCAACGAAATAATTGCAATGATAAATAACCCTCACCCGTCCATGGACGTTTATGCGAGTGAATCTAACATGGGAATATGGAAGGTGGTCATGGTAGGCCCCTCAGGGTCGGCTTACGAGAACGGAACCTTTGTGTTGTTTATCGAGCTCGGGGACCAATTCCCCATGCGACCTCCATCAGCGCGATTCAAGACCCCAGTTCTTCACCCAAATGTTACAAAGGTACAGAGCCCCGCCCCCCCTTTCTAAACAATTCTAACATGCCGCTCAGCATGGAAGGATCTGCCATGAGATCTTCAGCAGGGAGTGGCAAAGCAGTATCCATGTATTCGAAGTGCTACGGCATATATGGGGCATTTTCTTTTCTTTAGAGGTGATTGAACAAGACCCTTTTGCAGCATCTAGAACTCTTGCTGACCTCATATTGTAGGCAAGAGACGCGGTGGACCCTTTATTCACTCTAAAGTTCTGGACCGACCCCGAGGGTGGTCGACGCGAGGTAGAAGAATATGTCAGTTCCCTGAGCTTTGACCGAGAGTTTTCGCCACAAGTTGACATTTGCGCTCAGGTCAAACATTTTGCTTCTCAAACACGCGAACAGCACGGCGCCGAGATCCTGGGCTCTTCCCACATTGATTCTGCATTCTCCACCGGGTCAAACACGCCGGTGAGAACCCCGTCTGTTGTGTCTGTTATATCATCGGCTGGGACCGTTGGTTCACAGGCGAGGCCGCTGTCGAATGCACAGTCCGGCAGCGCTGGGTCGGTGTCTAGAGGCGCCTTTTTTCGCCGCTTCGGAAGACATCGAGAATAGGTTGACGTGTGAATCCGAATGGTATGGTCTAAGAGGCGTTGAGGAGGTGTTGTGGGGTATTTGGAAGGTACGTTCTAGCTGGATCGATGGTTGATGATTTCTGGGGGAAATCTCTTGGAACTTTCTGCTTTCATAACGTTCATATTCTAATATCCTCCTCGCGAGATGGTTGGGATGAGGAGAAAAGAGCGTTTATTCTATTCTATTCATGAGGAGGATGATTTTAGCGTTTCGGGTCTGATCAGACTACCCTAGTGGAGCCATGATTTAGTAGATGGTAATACCTAAGGCCAGATTACCTTCGCCAATCGTGGTTCAATGAATTGTTTGGCCGTTAATATCAATACCAGAAGAATGATGTTATTCATTGAATGATGCGTCACAAAATTCTTGGAATTAGAATAAGTATATCTTCTAGAATAACGCTGTATCCTCTACAACATCTACTAGCCCAGCTCCCTCAGATCCCTCCATCGCCTATATATAGCAAACGCCACCCGCTAAAGCATCATGCAACGTAAACCCCAGGGGAAAGATTGTCGTAGAATAAGAAGATTAATCAATGCACCACACCACAATCACACTCCAACCCCCTCTTAAAATCCCCCTGATAATGATCCACCTCCGCAATCGCATCAATATCCACAACCTCCTTCCCCATCCCCACCGCATCCCCCGCCGCTTTCAACTCCTCAGTCACAGCCTCCAAATCCACATCCAAATACGCCCTAATAAACTCCCCCACCTCCGTATTCTCATGATTTCCCACCAACTTCCTCGCCGCTTTCGCACTGCTGGCATAGATATTCACATCAACGGCTGAATGCCCATGCGTGCTCCATCCCACTTGTGCGCGGCGGCTGATGATGTCGGCGAAGATGTAGGAAGCGGGGAGGGCGGTGGGGGAGGTATCCATTAGGGAGCTGATTTCGGCGTCGGTGGCGTCGTAGACGCCGAGGCCTTGTTCGAGGAGGACAGCGCGGATGTAGTTGGCGAGGGAGTCTTGGACGATGTTGGGGTGGATGGAGATGTGGTAGTGCAGTTGGACGGCGAGGTTTGCGGCGGAATGGGTGGCGTTTAGGAGGGCATCGGGGAACCAGTGGTAGATGGGGTAGTCTTGGTGGAGTTCTGAAAGGGTTTAGATGGATTGGAAGGGGGGGGAGGGGGGAAAGGAGGGCTTACGGCGAGCGGTGGCTAGACCACCTGTTTCGTGGTCACTGGTGCCGACGAGGACTCCCTGGGTAGGATCCTTGTCCAGGAAATCGAGGACGCTGGCGAAAGCCTTGTCGTAGGCTAGAACTTCGTGCACTTGGGCGACAGGGTCGTTCCCATGACCTGCGTGATCAATTCTGCTGCCTTCGATCATGAGGAAGAAACCCTTGTCGCTGTCTTTGGTAGCATCACTGAGAGCTCTCAATGCGGTTTGCGCCATCTCATCTAGAGATGGAAATACATCATTTAACTGGCGTCGGTCTACCTCATATGGAATATCAGTAGCCGCGAAAAGCCCGAGGAGCGGCAGCTTGACAGCACTTCCCATGTTGAGTCCGTCGAAGCTCTTTCGGTCATCCACGTAGCTAAAGCCCTTATCCTGAGCCAATTTGGTCACATCCTTATCGTCAGCCCGACATGAACCTTGAGTAGTATTGGGCAGGAAGTGGCATCGTCCGCCACCGAGCATAAGGTCCACCACCCTGCCTAATGGATAGTCCCCGACCATTTGCTCGGCAATTCTATCCTCTTCGGACCTCTGGTTTACATGGGCAGCGAAGCAAGCCGGCGTAGCATCTGTTATCCGCGTCGTGACCACCAGGCCTGTCATATATCCGGCTTTCTTTGCGGCTTCAAGCACAGTACCGCAAGGTGAATGGTCTGGTAGAACCGAGATAGCGCCATTATAGCTCTTCATCCCACACGAGAAAGCGGTAGCGCCAGCCGCAGAATCCGTAATCAAGCTCGATGTACTCCTTGTCCTCGAAGACCCAATCAGATGCTGATCCATCACTAGCACATCTCCAACAGGCAGTCCACTCTCCGTTTGTCTGAAAGACCTTGTAAGTGACAGACTCGTCGGCCCCATGCCGTCTGAGACCATGAATATCATATTCCTCTTCCCTGTAGGCTTGCCGTTCTTTCCCCATCCGGAGCGGTTAGGGGGTACGCTTTGTTGATGTTGGTACAGGACTCCTAGGACGATAACAAGGGCCGTAGCGATAACGGCCCAAGAGAAGAGGCCCACTTCTCGCCAGAACGGCCAGCCATACTTGCTCTTCTGTTGCTTTTGTTGGCCGGTTAGGAGGGCGTCTTCTTCGACATTTCGTTCGCTAGATTGCTCCGAGGATTGCCTCTCTTCGGCGAGAAGAGGCTCCTGGTCCTTGGCCATTCTTCGGCGCCAATTGGTAACGAATGTTCGGTGGGAACGAAGGGGGAACTACATCAGTCAGTATGGTGTTCCAGGTGTAATTATCAGATGATCCATGCTCGTCATCCGGATGCGATACAATTATTGTCTTTCGGAGAGGATCATTCGAACAGGACGCAATTTCAGCCGACTCGGCCGAGATATCACGAACAACAATTCTAAAGCCTTATGAACCAAGCCAAGACGCATGTTCCCTCTCGCTAATAATGGATCTGCGGAGAGCACTGCTATATGATTTTCACCAGAGAAACTAGGATTACAGGAACTAATTTCTTTCTCAAATAGGCTGCTATTTCGAAGCTGCATATCCAATGTCCCGAATCGAAGTCCAGCCAATTACTTAATAGTTGCGGCGTCCTCCAGCATACGAGAACGCAGGCCATGCTTGGATAATAAACTGGACAAATCTTCTGTTATTAGGCAGTCGCTCATTCTTTTCCGTCATACCAAGATTCTCCAAAAACCACCCGAGTATTGTGATGTATCAACCTCATCTATAGTACATAATGCTGTCAGCCCTTATTGACTGAGCCATCGGGCGCGCAAAATCCTTCCGGGAAGCAGCGCCAGGAACTGTGTCATGTTCGAGACAGCGCACAGCTCCTTCATGATTGTTGCGATCCAGGTCACCGCTGTCAGCGAATGTTTCAGAAGTCGTGACTCACACTGCCTAGCAATGAGTTGAAACAAGGTCATGAAAATCTAGGAGGTGTCAGGAATCTATATATTATATTTGTGCTTACAGACCCCGTATCAGGAGCCGAGCGCAAAATGCGACCGTGGACAAAATAGCCGAGCTGGAGCACCTCGGCGACGTTTAACGTTTGATCTTCGACGTGAGGAGAGAATAAGACATCAATGCAGATATATTGCCGAATAGAAATTGTGTGGAGATTTGTCTTCTTTGGAGATCGTAAAGTGCATAAAATATGGACAATTCCCCGCAGGACCCCGTAGGGGTTTCTGGCAGGGGAATGCTCCCTAATCGGTGCTAGTGGTCGGATCCCAGGCGCAAGGCGAATATTCCGAAGTCTCCAAAGCCTTCATGTCCTCCGCTGAAAGCTCAAAGTCATACAGATTGGCGTTCTCTTCGATTCTCGCTGGTGTCACAGATTTGGGTAAAGGCACAAATCCCTGGTCAACATAAGCCGATGATAACTCCAAAGCTTCAATACCAATAAGATCAATTTACCTTCTGCAAGCTCCACCTTAAGAGCACTTGGGCAGGTGTCTTTTGATGCTTTCGAGACAACTCCTGTACAACGCTCTCGCCAAACCTCTGCCCCCTGACAATTGGACAATATGCTTCGCATATCACGCCCCTCTCGGTGCACCAATCCACAATATCCTTTCTTGCCAGCCAAGGATGCAGTTCCCACTGACCCACGCTGATCTCCCCGCCCCTGCCCTTCCCATACCGCTCCTCCATCTCCTTGATGTAGGCCTCTAGTTCGTTAAGATGATGTACGCCGTAATTGGAAACACCAATAGATCGAATGAGACCTGCTTGTTTGGCTTCGACAAGCGCACGCCATGCGCCATTGCGGGCCTCCTTACCACCGTATGGGGCATGTATGAGGTATCTGTTAGAAGTGAAATGTTAGAACATGAACGCTTTGCAATGCCTCTCTCAGACCTCGAACATCCTGTGTCATTCAGGCCGTCTATTTCGCAGTCTGCCGGTTTTTAAAACGGATTGGAGTGCGATCAGACCAGACTTGAGCTCGCAAGCAGCGTGGAACGGGCACTATTTGAAGCCGCTAGACTGTCCAGGAATGGCAAATGCTTTACTTGATTTAATAGTCGTCTGCATCTGAAAGCACAGACCAACTCTTTCAGAATACGATTTACTTGCCCATCGAAGCACAAGCCTTGATTTTGGTCCAGACACCATAATACGTGGGTGAGAAGACAGAAAAAGGAGAGACTAGAAGACTTACAGATCAATATAATCTAGTCCAGTCTGCTTAAAGCTGGAGTTTATAGATGCCTTGGTCTGCTCATATCCCATAGCACGCGGCGGCACCTTTGAAGTGAAGAAGATCTCGCCACGAGGAATCAAAGATTTTCTCATTGCATCGGCACAAGGCTGTTCGTTACGATAGCCGCGTGCAGAATCTGGCCAAAGCCTGTCAAACCAAATGACCACCACAGAGTCGGTGACCTAAAGCATACCTACATGGCGATAACCAGTTTTGAAGGCATGTAAGGTGACGTCCTCAGTCACATCGGCAGGTCTGGAGTAAAGGATTCAACACGCGAATAGATATAACAATAATATTCCTTACGTTTGGTAGACCTTCCAACTTACATTAGTAATCGCTTATGAAGATTCCGATGGACTTACTCCATAACCCAGTACTGGAATCTCGTAGCCTGAAAGCATCTTATACTTCGAATCAATACTGAGAGCAGCCATGCTTGGACTCGAGGCAAAGCAACGCGTTTGAATATGACCTCTTAGGTTATTCAGCCGTAGTACGGTTCTCATCATAAAACTATGCTGGAGCGATGTCAGATGAGAGATTTGATTGATAATGTGTTCGACTGAGGCTAAACCCAAAACAGCCTCCTTATCGATAAGGACATACATCTCCGTCATGCAGCACCCAATGCTTAACATAGCTCCTTAATGAAACATCTGCTGAGCTTTACGGGCAGTCAAAAGCTCCATTAACATCCATCTATCTATCACGCCAGTGTCACCTGCACCAGCTCCCTTCAGCTGGCTTCTATATCTTGCACCTCGATATTCTAGCTGAAATACATCCTCTTTCCTCAATATTTGACTAATATGCGGCTCATAAAGCAATCAATCGACCGAGACGGCTCTGGTAGCATAACACTTCTACCTGAAGAAGATGAAGACATGTGGTTCAGCTACAACTTAATACGTCCCACAGATCTTCTTCGTGCCTCTGCCGTCCGACGCGTCACCACTGAATCCGCAACTGGCAGCACTTCTTCTACCCGCGTACATATCAATTTGTTGATCTCGGTCGAGAAGCTGGACTTTGATACCCAATCAGCGCAATTACATGTTTCAGGGCGGATCGTCGAGGAGACCAAGTATACAAAAGTGGGACAATATCATACGTTGGACTTGGAGCTCAATAGGAATTTTACACTCCAGAAGAAGGAAGGATGGGATAGTGTCGCAAGGGAACTGGTGAGGGAGGCCTGTGATCCGGTTAAGAGTGCAGATGTGTGGGCTGTTGTTATGCAAGAGGGTCTAGCACATTTGGCAGTCTTAACAGGACACAGGACCGTGCTGAGACAGAAGGTCGAGATGACAGTACCGAAGAAGAGAGGAACAGGAAAGCAGGGAGATCATGATAAGGTTGGTCAATTGGGCCCTCGAAAGGTAAGATGAGAAAGAAACTCATATGTGTCCAACGATCCTAGGCCCTAGAAAAGTTCTTCCAAATTACAATGGATACCCTCCTCCGCCAACTCGACCTCACAGACAACAAACCCATCCTCCTCGCATCCCCCGGTTTCACAGCCCAAGCCTTCCTCAAATACCTACTTGAAACCGCAACCCGCACAGGCAATAAAGCCCTACTAGCCCAAAAGTCGAACTTCGTGGTCGCACATTCCGCTTCCGGCTACCTACACTCCCTCAACGAAGTATTACAGACTCCCGAAGTACTAGCCAGATTAAAGGATACGAAATATGCAAGAGAAACTAAATTGATGAATGAATTTATGGATCTACTATATAAAGACGATGGAAAGGCAGCATATGGGCCCCGAGAGGTGGAACAAGCGGTAGAGAAAGGGGCGGTAGGTAGAGGTGGTGGAGTACTTCTGATCAGTGACTCGTTATTCCGAGCACAGGATGTAGCTGTTAGGAGGAGGTGGGTTGGGCTTGTTGATAGGGTGAGGGAGACAGAAGGGGGCGAGGTGAGAGTTCTTAGTAGTACGCACGAGAGTGGAAAGCAGCTGGAGGGGCTGGGTGGTATAGCTGCGATGCTGACCTTTCCGCTGGAATGTCTGGACGAAGACGAGGAAGAAGAGGGTATTTTGCCTAATGGTAACATTAATGGAGCCAAAACTTGATCATAGCCCTTGATTCCCCTGCTCCAATGACTTGGAACTCCATGAGGGCAAGGTCAAAGCCCAATCCCCAAAATCAAAGCTATTGCCCTCACAAAAAAAAGGAGTGTACGTACGAGACTAAAGACAGAGTAATGACAATTTATTTACTATAAATGATCCAAATATAATTACTATCCCTCCTCTCCCTCTATGTCCATTTATCCATCTTACCTTCCACCCTTCCTTCCTCCCTCCCTCTCCCTTTACCACTTATCCATCCCCTCCCCCAATGTCATCCCCAAACAATCACCCCCTCTCCCTTTACCCCTTAATCCCCCCCCCTCCAAAACCTCCCCTTCCCACCTCCCCCCACCTTCCTGCCTTACTCCCATCCCCCTCCTCCCAACCTTCTCAAAGCCGTTAACAGTGTCTAAGACATTTCAGACTATGCAAGGGCATGCGAAAAGGGTAGTATCTTTACCAATAAATTACAGAAGAATGGATGGAAGAATAATACTTTGTTAGTAGATACCTGGGTGAAGTTCGACAGGCTCTCTCTCAAATCGGACATTCATTCGATGAAAGATTGTGAGGGATAAGGAAAGCGCTGAAAAGGGGTAAAGAAATGCATAGGGAAAAGAAGAGTGATATTATCATAAATTTGTTGAATGTTTGATCATTGTGCCTGCAGAAAATGCTGGTATGTGTAAAGTGCATGATATAATAATATAGCCCATCACCCATTAAACCAATCAAAATCCATAATCCAAAAAGCTCGAAACCATCCACCCATTCGCCTCATCATACTCACTATAAGGTGTCGTCCCATGCAAGACCGGATAGTCAACCTCGCCTGAGCAATTCGTCCCAGTAGTGATACAATCCGCAATCTGCTCCGCCACAGCTTGGCCTTCGAAAAAGGCTCCGTGCAGAAACCCATAGTATTCTGTGCTCGTAGCCTCTCCAGCAAAATATAGCCGTCCGACATTCGCACGCAGATTCTGATGCATTTCCAAGGTCGTACCTGTCGGCCAGTTCGAGTAGCTGCCATATGCCCAGGGTATTAGGCTCCAACGGGGGTACATGAAAGCAATTGGGTCGGGTATGTCTGCGCCGAACATGCTTCGCAACACTGCCATGACTTGCGCTTGCGTGGTCGCGTCATCTTGTGCTGCGACCTGATAGCTTTGGTCCTGCGTTACCGTTACGAAAATGATACCAGAGCCGGGGAGAAAGCCTGGACCGTCGAGCGATTGGAAGACGGGATAGTAGCCGCGCTGGTCGGGATCGGCGTATAGGAAGTATTGGTATGACTTGTTCCAGAAGACTTGGTCGGGAGGAAATTGAAGGAATATCTTGGTGTAGGTAGCCATTGTAAAGGTCTCTATGCCCATCTGTTTCCAGTACGGTAGCTCAGGTGAGAAGGTTATGGCATCGCTTTGTAATACTCCAACACTGCGTGCACTTGATGAGTAGGAAGACGCTGCTTTCAGAACGGACATGCTTACGAAAAGGTGCAGATCGCATAGTCCGCATCGATACAGCTTCCGTCCTGATTGTACACAGTAACGCCGGTATCGCTATAGCTGATGTTCGTAACAACTGTATCGAGCAGTAGCCTCGTATCATTCGGCTGCAGAAAAGTGGCTGCAGTTTCCTTGATGATGAAATTGTAACCGCGCGAATCGAAGACGTAATTATTCGCATCGGAATATTGGTAGAATGTGGTGTTCTACCAAAATTCAGCCCTGCCCAACGAATCAAGGATCAAAACTTACATAGTTGACAATGGCAAATAAATCGGAGCTTTGTTCCTATTCCCAATCAACATCGCGAAGTCGTTTATAGATATTCTCGCTCTTACTGGGTTATATCCATATTCAAAGTCAAACTCCCACCACTCTACTGTTTGAGCCTCCATATCGGTTCCAGGTTTCCATCCCGCGAGGCTCAATGCAGATCGAAAGCTCATATCTTGTAGGTTTTGGGTGAGGATATAGCCAGCCTGCTCCTCCACGGTTGAGTATGCATTGTCAAAGTCATCAATCAAGCCAGTGTAATCAGTAGCGCCGTCCTGGTTGAAAGTTTCCAAAGACGAGTAATTGCTGTATGTATTGGTCAAGTTGTACAATTGGGCCTGTCTCAAAAATCAGCACTTTCCTCACTTACGCTGCCGCGGTAGTGTTAATGGCTGACACACCAGCGTCCATATTGGATTCTCTGGTCCTGGAGGCGTTGCTATGCCTTGCACCTATTCCAGAAACCCTCAGCATGCGCTCCAAAGCCATTGGCACCACGACTTGAGAGTTCCGTACCCAATTGGCGCCCAATTCAATAGTATAGCTGTTGTTCGGTACACCGAAAGTGGTATGTGCGACTCGTCCACCAATGTCACTATTATACTCTACGATCAAGAAGTCGGTCACGGAGTTGTTCGTCAAGCCTTGCTGTCAGGATATGAGTAAGAGCCAATTTTGGTAGAACGAGACGCGACAGACAGCAGCTGTGATACCGGCCATTCCTGCACCACTGTAGCTTTGTCAGTGCCAATTTTTGAGAACCTTAGGGTACAGTCATCTATACAGAATCGCCACGCTCGTTTTCTGGCATGTCGTTGTGCTATTCGTCGCATTGTAGCTTCCCTGCCGCCTGTACAATGACGAGGCATCAGCGCAATGGATAGTCAGGAACGCGCACAAGCTGACCAAGCGTCCGACCTGCATAATGGAGTCAGTCGATGTTAAAGAGAGGCAAGCCCTGGAGCATCTTGGGACACACCTGTACCTGCCAGTGCTGCCTTTCGGGTCTCCAATCGCACCCCCTCACGCGAGCAAGAAGTCTATCGAAGAGCCATCGGAGCTTCGGACGCAATTGACGGTTATGACGGGTTCAAACTGCCAATGGGAACTTGGACATTGATGCAGGGCAATCTCTGGCCAATTGGCAAAGAGACCGAACGATCTGGTTAGGGGAGTTGGGGGAGAAAGAGGAAGGTGCAAGCCCAGAAGAAGAAGATTGAAGCCTACCCCAAGGAAACGGGGAGAGGGTTGATAAGTCGATAAGTCGATAAGATAACGTTTCTCGCCTCCTATCCAGAATGGTCAATTAGGTGATATTTGAATTGTTCGCCTAAAATGTTAAAATGTGACATAAGCAGCTGAATCGACGTCTGACTTGCATAATACCTCTTCCCTCTTTTAACGACAGCGAAAATCCCATACTCCTTCTCTTTGATGATCCCGCGATGTCCCTGTTTCGAAACAGTGCGGAGTACTTTGGTCCCGCTCCTGAGCGCCGGTCACTGTTGATTTGCCACGCGCCAGTATTACTAAGCGAAAAGTATTCGTCAGCACAGCGTCGCTATTCCTTCCCGTTCCAGCAGGCTCGCTTAGCAGCTTGGCATCCCTGTCATCACGTCTCACAATACAATGTAGTACTTTGTAGCTACAAACACTGGTGTGACCGAGATTAAAGGATGTGGTCACCACAAGGCTGTGCTGTGCTTTGCAAGAGCCCTTTTTCATTGTAAGAAGATTGAAGCCAGGGCTGATCATCATCCAGCAAGGATGTGACCCTTTCCGGGGTATGCAGGTACCCACACTTTGCCACATTGGGCCGCACAGCCTGGTTTTGGATAGATTAACTACCCATACTATAATGAGCACGTCCCGGTTAGGATTCCTACACCGCACGGTGCCTGTGACGTGCTGGCCTGAGGCTCTGCTTTCACAGCTCTATGATCGGCCGTGGACCCCGTGGGAGGCCTGGGGGCCGTTAAGGTACGAGCGGTCGCAGTAGAAGCTGTGCGCGAGTACAGTAAGCGACCATGAGAATTTGATTTGTCTGCCTTGATCCGATTTATTTTAGGGGACACGCGGATCATCTTCTGTTTTCCTTGAAGATTAGAAGTCAGGAGTCAGGAGTCAGAGTTGATGAGGGATTTTCTTTCGATCAGCTTAGATACAGTAGTAGTCGATATGATGACCCAATGCGCCGCGCCAATGCAGTATAGACACGCTTCGCAAAAAATTCAATCTCATGGCAACGTGACACAGCCAACCAATGGTATCATAGTAACAAGCAGCCCCATGCGCAAGCAATGCTCCGAACCCACTCGCTGATTTCTATGTTCTTCAGGATTTCAGCCGGCTCCGCGGATGAATGTATGTACTCCAAAAATAAATTCGTAATGTCTGCTGCGGCCCTCCCCAAGGTAGGAGGACACAGCAGGAGAGTGAGCCCTTGTAAATCGTCTAATCTGGCACCGCTGACTGATGGCACCCGATGATGGATCACTTCAGAGTGGCCTGGGGCTGTGACTGTGACTTTGACTCAGTGATTCCACGGGAGAGGTTGCCTCCCAAGGGTCTTGTAGGAAGTTTGATTGTGCGCTGGGAAATGGGCCTCGTCCTGGATGTATCTCTTCCCATTTTCGTGCGCAATATTTTGCAGGCCAGCGTTCTGAGGCGCCAAAGTCCAGCATCTGTGAGAGTGAGGTGTTAGCCATGCACTAATGCTCGGGAGTTTCAGATTTCCAAGGACGGGTCTCGGTCTCGGAAGATTTACCTTTGCGGCGATGATGTCAAACTGGAACTTCTCCCAGTAGTCATAGGCTTGTTCGAGAGCTTGCACCTAGAGTCTCAGGATCAGAATCACACATTATCGGGTGTAACAAAGAAAATAGTGGCATACATCAGTCTCGGTCCAGGTCCGCATTCGCTCACGCAGTCTCTTGAAGCGCATCTGCAACGCTGGCACTTGATAAGACTTGCCCAGATCGGTCTGGAAGCGCACAGCTATGTCTTTCCAAGGCAGATTCTCTTCCTCCTTCAATTTGAGCAATAGTTGTTCTTCCTCATTCAGCTCCACTGGACCAGAAGTTGAAGGCGCTCGTTTGCGTTTCTTTTGACCGTACTCTAAGTACTCCTCGTCTTCTCGCATGCGCTTGAGGGCATTCATTTGACGAAGCCCCACTGGATCTGGGGCGATGGGGATCGGAGCCTGTCGTCCAGGCGACACGCTGGCATTAGAAACGGCATATTCTGCGCCATAAAATGGGCTCGGGGCTTTGCTAGACGATGGGAGTGGTTGAGGCGACATGGAGAACATTGTTGGTCCGTAGTCCTCGTTCTTTATTCGAAATGGGTTGTCCGAGAAAAGCAGGTCCTCCACATTTGGTCCAAAAGTACTTGGACTACTCTTGGGTCTTGAGAAAGGTACCACGTGTGACGGAATGTGGGATGGAATGGGAGAGATCTCGATAGGAGGTGGTATGTGAGGAGCTGAGAACGTCGCATCGTACTCATTGTGTTGTAAAGGCTGGCTAACCTGCGGGAACGTTCGGCGTGCAGAGAAAGATGGTGTGGTTAACAGAGTGGAAGGATTCCATGCTGGCTCCGAGAATTGATGGGGATTCATCATATGATTAGGATAGACAACTTCAACCCCGGAGCTGCCGTAGAAGTGATCCAAAGGCATTGAGGACAGTTATAGAGGAGTAGGAGAGGAGAGCATTAAGCCTTTTGAGAAGTAGTTGTGGACACTTTCGCGACGCCGGATAGCCCCAACGAAGGATTCTGTGTGTATAGGTTAAGATAGGAATAGGCAGGCGGCAAAAACGTTATGCAGTAATGCAGTAATGCAGGTACTGGTCATGCAGGTCAAACGGTACCTTAGCAAAGCAGGAGAGAGCATAGACTAAATGCAGAATGGCAGTGGCTGTGTATTCCGAAAGGAAATGAACGTATGAAGTCTGATTTATCTGAAATGTTGTTATGGACTGTGCCAGTTGCTGCGGTCAAAGTACTTTGGCATCATCCTTGGCCTTCAGATTGATATATGAAGTATTCGCAAGCCCCGTTATGAAAGCTAAGGTAAGTGATGATAGTAGGCTTAGCTGATAGCTGTTTCGGATTGTTGAGAGAGCATTTAGCGTTGCCACGGCGTCCCTCCCAGGTGCCTCCCGGATCTGCCCCAGGGAACTGGGTCCCCATGAGGCTTGAGTCATCGCAAACCTTTATTCTATACATGGCATAGCGCACAGCAGGGAAGTAAGAATCCTCTAGGTATCCTTAAAATCCAAAAAAGAAAATGGGGGTTAATTTTGGCGGTGTTCAAAATAGCCCTGCTCACTAATTGGGAATTTTAGGCGCCCTGACATAAGAACATCCATGTCCAAAATAACTTGCACCTATGAAGGAAGGAGCTCTAAGTAGCTAACAGGCGGGCCTAACATGGAGAAATTTGAAATACACTGCCTGATGTAATCTCTTGTTCAGCTGGACGGCCTTCTTTTTACTGTACCGCGAGCGAAAGCGAACCGGCCAGACCGGTAAGGCGGCCTGCAAGTTCAGAGGCTCAACAATAATGGTGAAACGCTCTTGATGGTGATCTGCGGCGAAACCGTTACCCCAGAGCAGAAGCTTGCACATCAATTTTGAACACGCCATTCTGGGCAGATCCGACCCCACCGTGTGAGAGATCTGATGATCCTCCCTGCCTAGAACTCGCGTGGACTCGGCCTGGACCAGGAATTCTGCCAGCACACAAGTTTCTCAGATGCAGGTACAATCCTTTAGAATCCTTCGCGTCGTACTCAACGCAAGATTGTCCGAACGAATGGTTCCGTTCCCACGAGCGATCGATTCTCGGCCGCATTGACAACGTGTCTTGCGCAGCTTGGTGGGGTAGCACCTAGATTCTAGCCTCGAATACTGCAATCATGCAATTATAGCGGTGAACATCTGAGCGAGCATCTGGGGTATATTGGGGCGAGATTGGTCAATGCTTATCCACGGTGCAGAGTTACATACTGTGTAGAGGACTGTTAGGGCAGCAGCTAGAGCAGCCCCACATGATTGCTCTGCCAGTACAAAAATACTAAAGTAGTTCGTGGCGATAAGGAGAGTGGCTTCACCTACTTTAGTAGAGTAACTTTAGTAGGTATTTTCGAGTGTGCTCGGTTAGATGCAGTGTTGATGGCTGTCAAGGATCCTGCTCCTCGGGATTTTTGAATGCTACGTACCGCTTACGAAAGTAAAGATCCCAAATTAAGCATCTTTATGATAAGCTTATCCTGTCTTGGTTGATTTAAGTTCTTATAATAACACCCGACTTAGACTAGCATAAACGGGAACTATTTATATACCCATTCCTGGAATAGCTTTAAGGCCACTCATATTTCGGGAAGTCATCGCAGAACATAAGGTACTCTACGGTACAAAAGCTACTTGGGGGCCTAGGAAGACGGATTGATTTGGTGCTTGAAATAGAAACAGAGGGAAACATTCGCCGAGTGGTGGTGAACGAAAGAAGGAATCGAACGGTAAGCATGCTCGGACATATATTAGGACTCCAGACTGCCGTATTCCGAGCAACTTCCCCAGTGGAAGTGTAAAAAGCGAACATTAGTGCCTGTATCGCACTACACACCGTATTGGGCCGGTGCAGCAAGCTCGAAGCGTGAAGCAGAAAGTTCCTCGGAAGGCTTTGTCTGCCTTGAGAACCTTCATAGTGCAACTGGCTCTGGAGCAGAGCGAAGGAAAGTTGCCACGCTGGCTTCGGGATCAACTAAAGTATCCGAAACGATCATGGTTACGCTCGATTGACATATCATGTGGCCATCTCAACCATGTCTGACTCCTGATCACCGTTACCGCGTTTAGTGGATGTTTCATCGACCGCACATCGACCTCAACGAGGCTGAGCAGTAACCTGAAACCCGAAAAAGTCACGCTGTAATATAATGACCTTTCGCCAGCAAACCTGCTGATCAAGTACCAGGGACCAAGTAGTATATTATGTGGGTTATAAAACCCTGCATAGTATGCCAACTTACTGTGGCCTGTTCAGAAGTGCTATGTTTCGGTTAACCATCAGACCAGTGCCCGGTAAAGCTTCTTAAAGATTCCAACATATTCCGTCAATGGCTAGAAGCTGGCTAGAACAATCGCCGAGACACCGTTACGTGCAAGGCTTCCGGGCAGTGGAGAATGAATGTCGCACAAGTGCCTCAACTGCATTGGAATATACGGTCCTGGTTAAAAGAGGGTTGAGCAAGCTCACAATATCATTCTAGCAAGTTGTGAGTGAAAGATAAATGACAGCAAAGCTGTGCTGTTGATTCCTCATATTACTCCATAGAGTCTCCTTCTTAGAGAGCTTATGAGCCCTGCCTTGGCAACGATTTGTCTGAAACACATCCACGTCATGTTAACGAAGATAATTTTCGTATGTGGTGGCTTGGACCAACACAGTTGAAGAATTGTTGCAACTTCTTCTTCCACCTCAACCACACCAACCGAATGCTCCTATGATGCCGGCCGACAATATGCCTTGGCCACTTTGATCATTGCATCGAGCACTAGGGCCAATGATTTGAGCAACTAGGCCTGGTCTGGGGCAAGACCTTCTTTGGAGAAAAGGCCTTACGCATTAAGACCCACCACACCTTCAGTCTCGCCATTCGTGTCCGTTGGCCTCTCCAGTGGGACTTCCATTAGTCTGGTTGCGTAGGCTTTGTGAGTCTTCGCTTGCATCGTCGCCCAACATTTCAGCGAATTCAGAATTGCGTCCTTTCAAATCAGCAGGATGATCTCTGGCCTTTGCTTTGGGTCGTGTGTCCAGCAGGCCCTCATCTGCTGAGACGGAAATTCCTCTTGGTCCCCATCTGCCAGTTCTTTTCGAACTTGGGGATGCAATACCAGGACTCGGTCCTTCACCTGCTTCCTCGTCATCTACGGCAGCCTCACCTCGCCCTAGCACTCTGCTGACTAAAAAGCCTCTGCTGAGATCGTCAGAATCGACTACACCACCATTGCGCAGCTTGACTCGCTGCCTTGTCCAGTATACCCATGCAAAGTCTACGTAAAATGCTGTCTGAATGATACCGAAGAGCACAGCTCGCCACTCAAAATGGTGTTCTGGGGAGGCCAGTCGAACAATCCAATTCAGTATATAGAATCCACGATAAGACCCGAGGGTGAGCAGGTAGAAGGAGTCGATCACAGTTGGCACTGTGGTCTGTCTCAACAAGAGCAGCTGAGGTACGACACATACCGACTCTAAGATGATAGAGAATGTCCATAATATATCACTGAAATTCGTCCCGTTTTGAGCAAGGACGTTGATGCCAATGACCACAGGCGTGAGGACGATAGACCCTCCCAAGCAGTACGCCCCCATCCTCCAAGCTTTCTCTCGTTCCCTAGTACGCGCGTATACTCTCATCATGAGGAAGATGATATATGGGGAGGAAAAGATGTAGAAATTTTTCAGGATGAAGTTCCACCATGATACCGAAGGCGGGACCCAGAACAGGTCCAGGTAGCGAGTGATGAATACAGCGACGTAGAGCACCTGCGTGATCAGAGATACACCTGCAAGACATTTAGTCCCCGATCATACTTTTCCAGAGCTGGATCAATTACCCTCCGCACTGCGATTGCTATGTATTGCCCAGATCAAGATGCACTTGGACGCAGTGTGGGACACATCCCCCAAGATGCGGAATACATTCATCTGTATCATCGCTGCACGCCCGGCTCGGGGATCAAAGCGGCCAAAATAAAGTGGGGGATAGATCTAGGAGTATCTGTAGGGAGAAGCTGCACGCGCAGCAGCAGTGCCTTCGCGACAGCCGGTTGTTCTGCGCAGCAAGATCGGTGGGCCTGCCTCGAGGCGGCCCTGGCAATTCAATATGAGATGGTAATGCCTTTCGTATATCGGCCGGGTACAATTTTCAGGCGACCTTCTGGACGAGCCTCAGTAGATGCGAGAGGTGCCTTAAAGGAGGCGATCTCAAGACAACCCCATATTGATTCAGGTGGATATACTGCGAAGATATGCGCGGTAGTTTCGTCCCTGGGGCCGTGAAACGATCAGAAATACCGACCATGATCCGCAATAAGGCGTTTCTAGCGGATTAGACCGAAGCCATTTTATTGGCCACCGAGTGTAGCCGAAAGTTGTCTTTGCGGCTCTTATGCCCCACCACTCCCCGATTAGAACGTGCTCGCTACTTCTCAAGGTACTTTTCCTCAAAGGTCCTATCAGAGACATCAACGAACAATACCGTAAATGGCGCCAATGCCCACGGCCATTCGTGTTGCGCAGACAGTGGGCATCACTGCTTCTGCATTCGCTTCAGGTTAGGTGCATTCCACCTGAAGGTCTTGTGAATTACACGGAGCTGACGAACATTCGCTGTGTAGGTTCAATACTTTCTCTGTCCTACGCCTCAGTACCCTCCTTCCTGCTCGCTCCCAGTCCCATTCTAGTACGCCAATGGCATAGCGCCTATGAAAGTGGAAAGATCATCAACCCAAGCATCTCTGCCCTCTCAGCCCTCTCTTACGCTTTCTTATCATACAGGCTTTACGGCACCTTGAATCATCCCAAGGCGGAGATGTACGCTCTTTCGGCCCTGCTTACGGTAGCTATAGTGCCATACACTGCGATCGGCATGCAGCCTACCAACAAGAAACTCAAAAAGAAACTGGAAGAGATGAAAGGCCTGGATATTGGTGAGAAGGCTACAGAGATCGGCCTTGCGAAAGGGGAGTCAGCGAAAGAGCTCCTGGATTGGTGGGCTACGCTTAATTTTGGTAGAGGTATCTTTCCACTCGTGGGAGCTATTTTGGGAATGTGGGCAACTCTCCAGTAGATGTTAAGGATTTATACACGGGCTTGGCAGTGACAAGCTACTTTACTTAAAGGGGCTTCATTTTCATATCATTTGCAGTGAGGTACCTCTAATACCAGTTTGGTGAATGATCCGAGCATAAGAGAACGGTCTGGCATGATTCATAAGTGGTAAAAATGGGGAGTCTGTTACTGTTGGTAAACTAACCCTGGAAATTGGAGGCATCTCTACTTCGTTCTAGTTGCTTTCAGTCCTTTTCTCATTCATCTTGCAGAAGGACAGTGTGGTCCATGATCTCCTTTCTCTGCTTCCAGCGTTGTCTTCCCCGATTGAAGTGGACAGTATGCCAGGCTCTGGCATCAAATCTTCGGGTCTAAAGCTTGCATTTTTCAGCTATTAAGATAGATGGCATGAAGAGGCCATGGCCTGCTTCATACTATCTCATTATATCAATTTCTATTAGCCTTCTATGACTACGTGCCATCCCCTCCGAAAAGGACATTCATCCAACTTGTGGAAGAACAGAGAGGCCTAGTTTGCAGGTTTTGGCATGCGTTTTGGCGTTTGGGCAGCTCAGTTTACCAACCGGGCATCTAGGTAAGAAGGAATTAAAACAGTGCACATGGTTTTCTTTCACTCCATGAAAAGGACACTATCGAGTTAGTGCATATGGATCCGAAAGACGAATAGTGTAGGGAAGATGCTACTTCAACTGGCCTCTAGAATAGATTCCATCTCCTGACCATTCTCAAAATGATCTTCTGCTGAGCCTGATGTCGAAGTAAGCCCCAGACTTTTTTAGTAAGGAACATGGCGAGCCAAATTTGATTTCTGTGTGGGTGCGATTGACTTGTACAACACATTTCAGCTGCAGACCTTGACGTTGCCTTTGGCAATGTTATGGTGAAATCCGCAGAAATACAAATGACAGTCCTCATCCTCGCGGTTTCCATGTTGATCCAACATCCGTCACGTCAGTACTTGGGCAAGGATCCTCCAAGTCTATCTGATTACTACAGCAGTAGATCATTCAAGGTGCATTTCCAAGAAGATCCTTCACGGACTTCAAGGACCTTAATATAGGGAGCGAGTCCGAGGCACGTACTGCCGCCGTTGGGAACAACTCACGGTTTGTGCACGTCGAATCACGCACCTCAAATTTGGACGATCGCTCCCTCCTCTGTACCGTCAGTTCGGCATTAAATAGACTCGACAAGAATGGCAAGGTACAGGGAGCGGCTGTCTGGGTGCGTTCGTTTCCGCGCTGGATCACACATGTAGCGCCATCCATTGGTCTCACAAAGCCGAACTTGAAGTCACAGCTAATCATCAACGAAATGCTTCAGTCACTTTCACATGCAAGCATCCAGACCGTAGCCACCTTTTCAATTCATGTAGTTTGAATGACAGCTATTCACTCCCCCACTCCATCCACAAAAAAGCCCTTGTTAACGCTTCTTCGCCAGGTTCTCCTTGAGTACCTTCTTCACTATCTTTTGCTCCTCAACCAAAAATGCCCTTGTAATTCTATCCTTTACACAGTTTGCGCATCTTGATCCCCCGTAGGCACGCTGGACGGTCTTTTTCGGGCGTGAGATGGTGGCGTATTCGCGGGGGCGTAGGGCGGGAATCTGTGAAAGGAAAGCTGGAGTCAGCGAAGCCATTCCTCTAATCTCCCTAGGTTGTAAACGGGGGAACTCACGCCTGGGAGTTTTAGGCCACAGTCACCACACTTTGGCGGGCTGCCCCTCTTCTTGGTGTGTTGATATTGCAACTTTCCACCAGGGGTTTTTACGATTCGGACTTTGTTTGAGCGGGTATTGTACCTGAAGTTGGCCTGTCAGTAATTGCGTCTCTAATGGGATCCGGTCTTTCAAGCGAGTCTCGTGCGTGGGGGAAAGGCTTACGGATTCCTCCGTCGCTAGACGTTGCAAATGTCAGTAAAGCTCAGCAGGTACGGAACTCAGAACGCTTACATATGTCAACCGCGCACCCATCTTGACAACTTCGTCTAGTAGGAAAGACTGGTATTGATATTCGTTGTCGATGAGAGTAGTGCCGAAATTCGAGATGCGGAACCTTAGGTTGTGTGATAGCCGAGGCGCTAAGTTTTTTAGCGCGACTGAACCGTTTTGATGGACAGCCGCCACTTACAGAGCAGAGCCTCTCCCGATCTGAACAACTCATCCTCGCCGTTGAGGGTAGGAGTCAGGTAAGAAGTCAGCCCATCAGACGTGGATTTAACCTCATTCCTCAAGACTGGCTGCTCGTTCGCTGGATCTGGATCCAGCAGTGAAGCCCTAGATAAAAGTCTATACTCAAATCTTGTTGATGCAGTAGGACTGCAATCCTCCTCAAGGCATCAATATGTCTTCTCTTCCTCCTCCGCCGCCGCCTGGGTGGGCAGCCGGCCCTCACTCAATGCCCTCAGCTCCACCTCCACCAGGCTATCAACCACCTGCAGATCCTCAAGTCGCGAAGTTCGCCCAGAAAAAGAAAGAATGGCTCCGAATGCAGCGCAACCGCTTTGGCGAAAAGCGAAAAGGCGGTTTCGTCGAGACACAAAAGGCTGATATGCCGCCAGAGCATCTACGAAAAATTGTCAAGGATATCGGCGATGTGTCGCAGAAGAAATTCAGCAGCGACAAGAGAAGCTATCTAGGTGCCCTGAAGTTCATGCCGCACGCGGTGTTAAAGCTTCTGGAGAATATGCCTATGCCTTGGGAGTCTTCGAGGGAGGTCAAGGTGCTGTATCATGTTAACGGATGCTTGACGATGGTTAATGAGACGCCGAGGGTTATCGAGCCTGTGTTTCATGCGCAGTGGGCTACGATGTGGGTCTGTATGAGGAGGGAGAAGAGCGATAGAAGACATTTCAAAAGGATGAGGTTTCCGCCATTCGACGACGAGGAGCCGCCGTTATCCTGGTCGGAAAATATTGAGGATGTAGAACCGTTGGAGCCTATACAGATGGAGCTTGATGAGGCTGAGGATGGACCGGTGGTCGAGTGGTTCTACGAACATCGACCACTGCTTGATACACCTCATGTCAACGGGCCTAGCTACAAGGAGTGGAATCTAACGCTACCGCAGATGGCTACGCTCTACCGGTTAAGTCATCAGTTGCTGAGTGACCTGGTGGACAAGAATTACTTCCACATGTTCGATCTTCCTAGCTTCGAAACAGCAAAAGCTTTGAACGTGGCAATCCCTGGCGGTCCACGGTTTGAGCCTCTATACAAAGACGTTGATCCCAACGATGAAGATTTTGGAGAATTCAATGCCATTGATCGCATCATCTTTCGAGCCCCCATAAGGACTGAATACCGCGTCGCATTTCCATACCTCTACAACTCGCTTCCACGGAGTGTCAAACTCTCGTGGTACTCACATCCACAGATCGTCTATGTCCGAGCCGAAGATCCCAGCCTTCCAGCCTTCTACTTCGATCCAGTCATTAATCCTATATCATCGCGCGCAGTCGCTCCGAAAAATCTCACCATCAGTCATGAAGATGAGATATTTGGGGAAGGCAGCGAAGATGAGGAGTTCTCATTACCAGGAAATATGGAACCTTTCCTTGCAGACGAGGAATCATACACTAGCGAGACAGCATCAGCGATCGCCCTATGGTGGGCCCCATATCCATTCGACAGGCGATCAGGGAAGATGGTTCGCGCTCAAGACGTGCCACTTGTAAAGCAGTGGTATCTTGAACATTGTCCGCAGGGCCAGCCAGTCAAAGTGAGAGTATCGTACCAGAAGCTACTCAAGACCTATGTTTTAAATGAACTTCATAAGAAAAAGCCTAAGGCACAGAACAAGCAGAATTTAATGAAGTCGTTGAAGTCAACGAAGTTCTTCCAACAAACCACCATTGATTGGGTTGAGGCTGGTTTGCAAGTCTGCCGACAGGGTTTCAATATGTTGAATCTGCTCATCCACCGAAAGAATCTGACGTACTTGCACTTGGATTACAACTTCAACCTGAAGCCCGTCAAGACGTTGACTACAAAAGAGCGAAAGAAGTCTCGTTTCGGGAATGCTTTCCATCTCATGCGAGAGATCCTCCGCCTGACAAAGCTCATTGTTGATGCCCAGGTGCAGTATCGGCTTGGCAACATCGACGCTTTCCAGCTTGCGGACGGTATACTTTACGCATTTAACCATGTTGGCCAGCTCACAGGAATGTACCGCTACAAGTACAAACTTATGCACCAAATTCGATCGTGTAAGGATCTGAAACATCTAATATACTATCGATTTAACTCTGGTCCTGTCGGCAAAGGACCGGGATGTGGCTTCTGGGCGCCGGCGTGGAGGGTCTGGTTGTTCTTCATGCGTGGCATCATTCCCCTACTGGAGCGATGGCTTGGTAACTTGTTATCTCGGCAATTCGAAGGCAGGCACAGTAAAGGCGTTGCAAAGACTGTGACGAAGCAAAGGGTGGAGTCGCACTTCGATCTTGAACTTCGTGCTTCGGTGATGGCAGATTTAATGGACATGATGCCAGAAGGAATCAAGCAGAATAAAGTCAACACCGTCTTACAGCATTTGTCGGAGGCATGGCGGTGCTGGAAGAGTAATATCCCGTGGAAGGTACCTGGTCTCCCTGCGCCAATCGAAAACATCATTCTGCGATATGTGAAAAGCAAGGCTGATTGGTGGATCTCGGTGGCGCATTACAACCGAGAACGTATAAGGAGAGGTGCTACGGTCGACAAGACCGTTGCTAAGAAGAATTTGGGTCGCCTGACACGGCTGTGGTTGAAGGCAGAGCAAGAGCGACAGCACAACTACATGAAAGACGGACCTTATGTCTCTTCTGAAGAAGCCGTTGCAATCTACACAACGACTGTTCATTGGCTAGAATCCAGAAAGTATTCGCCCATACCCTTTCCGGCTGTTTCCTACAAGCACGATACCAAGATTCTCATCTTAGCTCTTGAGCGGTTGAGGGAGGCTTACTCGGTTAAGGGACGCCTCAATCAGAACCAAAGAGAAGAGCTTGCCCTTATCGAGCAAGCCTACGACTCACCGGGGACCACCCTTACTCGAATCAAGCGCTTCCTGCTCACTCAACGAGCTTTCAAAGAAGTTGGGATTGACATGAATGATAACTATAGTAGCATCAATCCAGTCTATGACATTGAGCCTATCGAAAAGATCACTGATGCCTACCTTGACCAGTACCTTTGGTATCAGGCCGATCAACGGCATCTTTTCCCAGCTTGGATTAAGCCGTCAGATTCCGAAGTACCACCATTACTCACATATAAGTGGGCCCAGGGTATTAACAACCTCGGCGGTGTCTGGGAGACTGCAAATGGGGAGTGTAACGTCATGATCGAGACCCAGCTATCTAAAGTCTACGAAAAGATAGACTTGACGTTGCTAAACCGGCTATTACGTCTCATCATGGACCACAACTTGGCAGACTACATCACTTCCAAGAACAACGTACAGCTGAACTATAAAGATATGAATCATACTAACAGCTACGGCATGATCAGAGGGCTTCAATTTTCAGCCTTCGTCTTCCAGTACTACGGTCTTGTACTTGACCTGCTTCTGCTGGGTCTGCAACGTGCTAGCGAAATCGCAGGCCCACCACAAAGCCCCAATGACTTCTTGCAATTCAGAGACCGCAAAACCGAGACCAAACATCCAATTCGTTTGTACACACGTTATATTGATCGCATCTGGGTCTTCCTAAGGTTCACTGCGGATGAGTCGAGAGACCTTATTCAACGCTTCTTGACTGAGCAGCCAGACCCAAATTTTGAGAATGTCATTGGTTATCGAAACAAGAAGTGCTGGCCTCGGGATTCTAGGATGAGGCTGATGAGGCATGATGTGAACCTCGGGCGAGCTGTCTTCTGGGACCTTAAAAACAGACTTCCGAGGTCCATCACAACCATCGAGTGGGACGACACGTTCGCAAGTGTCTATAGCAGGGACAATCCGAACCTCCTCTTCTCAATGTGCGGCTTTGAAGTCCGCATTCTGCCCAAGATCCGTAACCTGAATGAGGAGTTTCAGACGAAAGACAGCGTCTGGTCGCTGGTTGACAATACCTCAAAAGAGCGCACTGCGCATGCATTTTTGCAGGTCACGGAAGAGGACATTCAGAAGTTCAATAACCGCATTCGACAGATCCTCATGTCTTCAGGTTCTACCACGTTTACTAAGATCGCCAACAAATGGAACACCAGCTTGATCGCGCTCTTCACGTACTACCGTGAGGCCGCCGTATCTACGGTGAACCTTCTCGACACGATTGTGAAGTGCGAGACCAAGATACAAACCCGAGTCAAGATTGGGTTGAACTCCAAAATGCCTTCGAGATTCCCGCCAGCTGTGTTCTATACGCCAAAGGAGCTTGGTGGTCTCGGCATGATTTCGGGTTCTCACATTCTCATCCCCACCAGCGATAAGCGGTGGTCAAAGCAGACTGATGTTGGCGTAACCCATTACCGTGCTGGTATGAGTCACGACGAAGAGACTCTCATTCCCAACATCTTCCGCTACATCATCCCATGGGAAGCGGAGTTTATCGACTCGCAGCGAGTTTGGACTGAATATTCTCAGAAGCGGCAGGAAGCCAATCAACAGAATCGGCGCTTGACCCTTGAGGATCTGGAAGACAGCTGGGATCGTGGCTTGCCTCGTATCAATACGTTGTTCCAGAAAGATAGAAGCACATTGAGCTTTGATAAGGGTTTCAGGGCTCGCACCGAGTTCAAAACATATCAACTTATGAAGAGTAATCCATTTTGGTGGACCAGTCAGCGTCATGACGGAAAGCTGTGGAATCTTAACGCCTACCGAACAGATGTCATCCAAGCGCTTGGTGGTGTCGAAACCATCCTCGAGCACACGCTCTTCAAAGCCACGGCATTTCCGTCTTGGGAGGGTCTCTTCTGGGAAAAAGCCTCCGGTTTCGAAGAATCAATGAAGTTCAAGAAATTGACCAATGCCCAACGGTCCGGTCTCAACCAGATTCCCAATCGTCGCTTCACTCTCTGGTGGTCGCCCACAATTAACCGTGCCAACGTGTACGTCGGTTTCCAGGTGCAACTTGATTTGACTGGAATCTTCCTGCATGGCAAGATTCCAACCCTGAAGATATCGTTAATCCAGATTTTCCGTGCCCATTTGTGGCAGAAGATTCACGAATCAGTGGTCATGGATCTTTGCCAGGTCTTTGATCAGGAGCTGGATCAGTTAGGGATCGAGACTGTGCAGAAGGAGACTATTCATCCTAGAAAGTCGTACAAGATGAATAGTTCTTGTGCTGATATCTTACTTTTCGCTACGCACAAGTGGAATGTTACGAGGCCGTCGATACTATTCGATACCAAAGACATAACTGAACCTACAACTACCAACAAGTTCTGGGTCGATGTCCAGCTACGATACGGTGATTACGATTCTCACGATATCGAACGTTATGTTCGTGCAAAGTACTTGGACTACACTACAGACAGCATGAGTATCTATCCATCTGCGACGGGGCTGATGATTGGCATCGATCTTGCCTACAATTTATATTCAGCTTATGGACAATACTTCCCTGGTTTGAAGACACTTGTCCAGCAGGCTATGGCGAAGATCATGAAAGCTAACCCAGCTCTGTACGTCTTGAGGGAGCGTATTCGCAAAGGCTTACAGCTGTACGCTTCCGAGAGTAACCAAGAGTTCTTGAATTCGCAAAACTACTCGGAGCTGTTCAGCAACCAGGTCCAGCTGTTCATTGATGACACTAACGTGTACCGGGTCACAATCCACAAGACGTTCGAAGGCAATTTGACAACCAAGCCCATCAACGGAGCAATCTTCATCTTTAATCCCAGGACCGGCCAGCTCTTCCTTAAAATCATTCATACCAGTGTCTGGGCAGGCCAGAAGCGGTTGGGTCAACTCGCAAAATGGAAAACAGCAGAAGAAGTAGCCGCACTAATTAGATCACTGCCCGTGGAAGAGCAGCCGAAGCAGCTCATTGTGACGAGAAAGGGTCTTCTCGATCCATTGGAAGTGCATCTGCTTGATTTCCCGAATATATCGATTAGAGCTTCTGAGTTACAGCTGCCATTCCAGGCTGCCATGAAGGTCGAGAAGTTAGGCGACATGATATTACGTGCTACGGAGCCAAAGATGATGCTGTTCAACCTCTACGACGAGTGGCTCAAGACCATCTCTTCGTATACCGCGTTCTCTCGGTTGATCCTGATACTGCGTGCCCTTCATGTCAATCAAGACAAGACCAAGTTATTGCTTCGCCCGGACAAAACAGTAATTACGAAGGAGCATCACATCTGGCCTACACTTTCAGACGAGGATTGGATCAAAGTGGAGGTACAACTACGCGATCTTATTCTTAACGACTACGGCAAAAAGAACAATGTAAACACTTCCAGTCTAACCACCAGCGAAATCCGCGACATCATTCTCGGAATGGAGATCAGCGCACCTTCAATGCAACGTCAGCAAGCGGCCGAAATTGAAAAGCAGCAACAAGAACAACAACAGCTTAATGCAGTAACCACAAAAACCCAGAATGTCCATGGCGAAGACATCATCGTAACCACCACTTCACAGTTCGAACAACAATCCTTCGCCTCTAAAACCGAATGGCGCACCCGAGCCATCGCCACCTCCAACCTGCGGACCCGCTCCAACAATATCTACATATCCAGTGACGACATCCACGAAGAAGGCCACTACACCTATATCATGCCCAAAAACATTCTCAAACGCTTCATCACCATTTCCGACCTTCGCGTTCAAGTAGCTGGCTACCTCTACGGTTCCTCTCCGCCCGACAACGACCAAGTCAAAGAAATCCGCACCATAGTGATGATCCCTCAAGTCGGCAACACCCGCGACGTCCAACTCCCGCACCAACTCCCCCAACACCCAAATCTCGCATCCCTCGAACCCTTGGGAATCATTCACACCGTCGCGGGCAACGAACCCCCTTACATGACCGCTTCAGACGTCACCCACCACGCTCGCCTTATGGCCTCACACCATTCCTGGGACAAAAAAACAATCACAATGACCGTCTCCTTCACCCCCGGCTCCGTCTCCCTCGCCGCCTGGGCCCTCACTCCCGCAGGCTACAAATGGGGCGCCGAAAACAAAGACCTTTCTTCCGACATGCCCGCCGGTTTCTCAACCAGCGGCTTCGGCGAAAAAACACAATTACTCCTGTCGGACAAGATTAGGGGATATTTCCTTGTTCCTGAGGGCGGGGTGTGGAATTATAGTTTTATGGGGGCGGCGTTTGGAGGCGTGGAGAAGAAGAGGGTGGATGTGAAGATGGATGTGCCGGTGGGGTTTTATGCTGATGTGCATCGGCCGTTGCATTTTCAGAATTTTGCGGAGTTGGAGGATATTTGGGTTGATAGGCAGGATAATTTCGCTTGATGAGGAAGCAAATAGGGAGAGGAGGGGGCTGTTGTACGTACGGGTCGAGGGAAAGAGGAGAGTGGTAGTCGTGTGTTCTTCCGAGAGGGGCATATTGATGGCGTTTTGTTGTTTGGGTGTCTACAGCGAGGCATTTAAGGGGAAGAAGAGAAAATTTCGCAACAAGCCGTGTATTCTACATGTATGCCAGACGTTGTTTTAGCAAATGTTTAAACCGCACCAAATTTCATGCCACGGTCAACAATGCACCTTGATTGCCTCTCCTAATACTTATGAAGTTCGTTTCAATCCTTCTATACCACTCTCTACCCTCCCCTTCCCCAGCCTCAAACCCCCCATCCTACAACCTTAATTCGGTATATATACAACCTGATGCTCCGCCCCACTGTTTCACGACTGCGACGTCACCTCCGCCACCTTCCCCATAACCTTATCCTTCCCCTTCCCCTGATAAAACGGCTGCGGCGTCCCTCTATACTCCGGCCTCACGAAATCCGCCCACGTCGGCGGCTCCTGGTATCCATGGTGGCCGTGGTCGTCGTGGCCGTGGCCGTCGTCGGAGGGACCGATGTATTCCATTCGGTAGATGCCGCCGCATTCGGGACAGCGCTCGACCGGGCGGGTGCGGGACATCTGTGGGTGTTAGTGGTGGGAGGAGATGGGATGGGAGGGGAGGGGAAGGAAGGGGAGGAGGTGGTGGTGTGGGAAACGTACGCGAAGCCAGAGAACGACGTGGCTGTCGGCGGGGTAGCCGGTGCAGCCGGCGAACTGTTCTTCGCCGGCGGAGTTGACGACGATGGGGTTTTCGAGGGTTCCTTTGTGACGAGATGAGGTCAGCATTGAGTTGAACACTTTTGAAGAAAGACGAGACGACACAGCGAGGTGGCCCAGCTTGAAGGCATGCCGCTGAGTGTCCAGTGTCCGCCATCGAACAGACATATTGTGCCTTTTCTCCACTCTATTCTTCCAGCCACAGAAATCTTATCGTCCGTTCCACGAAAGCAAATCCAAGAAAAGGGAAGATATACCTTTCCGACTTGCATCCAAAGGCCTCATATCAAAAACATCAATCCCCTGCATCTTCCCCAAAATCTCCAATCGTTCCAATCCCGTGCTCTGATCCAGATCCGTAGGCACGGTGCCTGGTTCGGCGCCAGGCGCTAGGAGGTCTTCTTCGGATTTTATTTCTATTCAAAGGTAGTCCGTGTCAGTGTTGATTGGATAGAGTGAGTTGTGGGAACAGGGAAGAAGGTATGTGTAGGACGTGGTGGGCAGGTGGCTACCTTCGAATGGAATCATTTTTTGATCCGGCTGACCGGGCTTAGGGTCGCCGCCTGTTTCTTTAGTTGCATCTGAAGGGTAGCACAAGAGAGTCAGCAACGGTTCTTTTCGTATTCAGGTATAAAGCATGGTGTTCGAAAAGACCTAGCGTGCGGAAGAGGACGACTTACATCTTCCAATTGAAGTTGTGAAGGGGCGAGAGACGATGGAACTTGTAGCCGCACGCCGCGAGAGGGCGAGGGCAGACCGGCGAAGGAGCATTTTGTGTGTGGCAATCCAAGGAAGAAGAGTAGTTTGGAGGGAAGGGTGATGTTATGGAAGCTTGAGAGCTGCGTGAGGATTGACGCTAGATGAATGCGGTTAGCTTGGCATTTGTGAGGTTTTCTACTGGGTATGGCGTCGAAGATTCGTTATGATTGCTCATTCTGTAGGTGGTTAATATGCTGCATTGAAAGGATCACGTAACAATGATGCGATGTATATGTGGATAGATGTGAGTTGATTGATTTAATGGCTATCTAATCCACACTGTGCACTTATCATCCCCTTGACTTCTTCATATCAATCTGTGTCCTCTTCAACCAACAGATACAGGAAAGGCTGTGTATTGATTAGATACCCAGATCCATGATTATCTAATAGAGACAGGCCAAGCCGGTAACAGCTCGTGTCTCATCTTGTCATCCACCCCAAATTCCCCAACGGCAGTGGCGTCTGCTACCCTCTGTAACGCAGAGCGCCCGGCGAGATGATGACTCAAGGAAACATCTGTAGATACACGCCGTCGAGTCGGCCACAGTGGTCCATCCAAGACCGGCCCAGATGAGTAAAAAGTCGAATTTAGGAATCACAACGAATGTGTTTCATGGTCAAAACATTTCCATCACACGTATAAGAAAAGTCGTAGCACCAAATATTGTGCTTCATCTCCTCCTTCGTCCTGAAGAAACAGCCTGCCTTGGTCTGATCTCTTGGTATCTTGGCCTCTCGTCTTCGCTCTCTGAGGTCTCGGATTCGGAGACAGAACTACAATCCGAGGAGCTGTCGCTGTATCCGCACACTTTGCCGCCGCAGTCGAGGCGGACACGGTCACCCTTCCTTGTTACACCATAGCGGTTGCATCTACAGCCTGAGGCGCTAGATGGGTCTGACAGCGACGAGAGCGAGGATGGTGAACTACCTCCGCTGCTTCGGCTTGATAGACTGGACCCCACTGATGATGGTGGAGAGATGTTTCGCACACTGTAGAGTGATGCCTGCTCCAACTTGTCTGTGAGATCATCCACACCAATGGGTGACGAGCTGTAGTCTGCTTCTCTCACAGCACGACTCGCGTATGGTTTGGAAGGCTTAGGGTGGACGATCTTGCTGGGTGAGAGTGAGCGTCCCTTAGGAATATCGACGGAGGCGCGATTCCCGCCGTGGGTTGAGTAGCGATTCGACCCTGAGGAGTGAGCGGATTTGGGGACGTCGAGGATATTCAGGAGACGGCCTGTTGTGGGCTCTTTGGTGGCGTCATGGGATGGGTCATGGGTTGCATGGTAGCCATCGATAAGATACTATAACCGTGGTTGTTAATGCGAGAAAATGGGCAATTGGAAGCAAGGAACAAGCTTACGTAGTACCAGTATCTTGACCCTGGCTTGATCATGGTGCTCTTAAAGCTGAACGTGCCCTTCCATTTCCCAGCCTTCTCCTTACAAGACAGAGGAAGTTGTTGTTTGTAATTGTCCCATGAACCGAGGAGATGGGCGGTCTTGACTTTGGCGCTCGTGGAGAGCGTGAAAGAGAGTTGAGTCGATGTCGACATTATTGCAGATAATTAATGACTGTATAAAGTATAAAATGTAAAAATGGTATGGTATTAAAAAGGCTTCGCGATGAATTTGGTTGACTGATCGGTGCCAAGGAACTGTTGAATGGAAAGTAAAGTCGAAGAGTAGGACAGTCTCGAAGGTCTGCGTCAAGTGACGACAGTTAGGATAGTTCTTCGATGGGCTGCTGAACAGAAGGCTACCAGAGCTCTGTTCGTGTTGACGGTATGGTTAAGTGAGCAGACTCGACGACGAGGTTCGAAAATAGTAACAAAGAGTAAGGTAATAATTAAGCCAGAGCTAATACGAATGCCACTCAAAGAGAACAAACAGGCAGTTCGTGATAAGCGCGAGCGAGCAAGTGTAGAATTGAGCTATGCAAAGACCTTGTCGACCGGCGACAAATAGGTACAATGTTGATCGTAGTAATTAGAATGGGTAGTAACGAATACTTCGAGTAGAGCAGAAAGAGCACAGCTCTAACACAACGTAGACGCAGGAATTACTAAGGATAGCTCAGATGAAATTGAAGGCTTGCTGAAGAGGAAAAGAAAGAAGAGAGGTGGGCGCTTGGATTCTTATTATATGTTTCGACCGAGTGGTCGCCGTGTAGCCTGACTGGCAGGCATTCTCATTGGTAATCGCTGTTCCGCGAGGAGCATGATGACATGCAGCACTCTAAACTGGAAGAGCACAAGCTCAAAGGAGATAGCGAGCGTGAGGGATGATAGTGCAGCTGTAGCTGTGGTGTAGTGGTGGTGTCGTGGGCGCTTAACGCAGAGAATTGCTTTGGTGCTTGCATTGATGGCTGAGAATAGAAGCGGATTCCTTGATGGTGGCAGGCTTGGCATGCAGTGTGATAGGCGTAGGCTCGGCTACACTACTGGGCCAGCCCACTCAGAGGTCCCTAGAGGCACCTAGAGGCACCTAGAGGCACCTAGAGGCAGCCCCGGGCGAGCTAATGTACAGGGAGCGGGGTCATGCCTAATAGGCTTAGCCACGCCCCAAATGACCCACCCAAACAATCGTCCAATCCCCTCCCAGATCTAGCCCCCAACAGGGGATCCCACCACTCCCACCACCGCATAGCTCCAATAGCTCCAGCGTTTACCTGCAAGCACGGGCATTACGACGCACAACCTTTAATCCCCCTCCTCGCTCCTCTTTGTTCGGACCTTGCCAGTATTGTAGATGATCATTTAGTATGGCTCAACTTCTTGCTTTTGTTTCTTCTGTCCAGCTGCTTTCGTTCTAGTATATAGTGTACAAGGCAGACAGTGCTCGCCCATTACGAAATCATAACCTGCTAAAACCCGTGTAGTCGCCCGGAAGGTTTCCTTTCTTCCATGCATGCTGTAATCACCCGACCAACGCCATCGCAATGCACCAAATATCCCTCTTCCAACTTGGTTGAGATATGCATCGAATAAATAAAATCTTGCCGAGAAGTTGCCCTGAAGGTGCTGATACGACAGCTGGCAGCGAAGTAGATAGCAACATGTGATAAGTCGGACGATCAATCGTCATGGATGATAGCCTTTCCATACTTTACCTTACCTGACTGATATCCCCGAGCGCTTCGTGTACAGTCTGGCTGCGATGTTCATCGAAGCCAGCTCTTGGAAGAGCAATTTGGCCGCGTAGGGAATGTGAATTTGAGAGATCTTCGTCTTGTTCTTGCAAGGCCGACACTCAAACGAGTTCTTTTTGAGGTTGCTAGTGTATAGTGTCAGCCAGGGCCCTTGGGGGAAGTGCTTAATCTTTTCCCCGTAGTCGCACGTGGTCTAACTTCCAAAAGGGGTAAGGAAACTTCAAGGGGTATAGACTTACGCCACTGGGGTCATCAACCCGCAGATATCACATATGTGGACCCGGAAAGCATCCGACACCTCAAATAGCCGCTCTTTCAAGAAGGCACTTGCTCCATGCGAGATCATGCAATCGCGCTCCATCTCCCCGAAACGGAGACCCCCATCTCGTGCTCGCCCCTCAACGGGCTGTCTAGTCAATATCTGGACCGGGCCTCTTGCTCGTGCGTGGATTTTATCATCTACCATGTGTCGTAAGCGCTGGTAATAAGTCGGTCCTAGGAACACTTGAGCAACCAGCTTGCGCCCGGTGTGCCCATTGTACATGACTTCAAAGCCTCGAGATTGATAGCCATTTTCTCGCAGCAACCGAGAAACCGAATCCACGGTTACTTCCGTAAACGGAGTGGCATCGCCCTCATAACCTCGAAGAGATGATACCTTGCTCAATTGACATTCGATTAAATGAGCAATTGTCATTCGAGAAGGAATGGCGTGTGGGTTGATAATTAGATCTGGTACCACACCTTCACTAGTGAACGGCATATCTTCCTGGCGGTAAGTAATGCCTATGGTTCCCTTCTGCCCGTGCCGTGAGGCAAACTTGTCTCCTATCTGTGGAATTTTGGTGGTTCGCATCCGCACTTTGGCGAATCGTAAACCGTCTGCATTGGTCGATAGCACGACTTGATCGACGATACCATTCTCGGTACTACGCAGAGGTGTGGAAGCATCTCGCTTGACATGCAACTTAGTCCGCTGTCCAAGCTCCTCAGAGTCAGGGGCAATGGGTGCTGTCTTCCCAATAATGATGTCTTCTCCTGATACTCGAACACCGGGCGCTACGATGCCGTCGTCATCCAGCTTGTCATACGTGCCATGCTTGAGCTTCAGAGTGTCACTCCTCATTGGCTTCTCAAACTGTTCGACAACAGACATGCCGATCCGCTTTTCCTGATCAGTATATGCCCGGTAGAACAAACTCCTGAATAGCCCCCTATCAATACTGCTTTGGTTCATAATCACGGAGTCTTCTTGGTTATAGCCCGAGTAGCAGGCAATAGCCACAATGGCGTTCTGTCCAGCTGGCAGTTCTCGGAATTTGAGGAATTCCATTGACCTGGTCGTTGCAAGAGGCTTTTGTGGATAGTAGAGAATGTTTGCCATAGTGTCCATTCTCACGTTATAATTAGTGAGGAAGACTCCCATGGCTTGTTTACCCATGGCAGATTGATATGTATTCCGTGGAGACTATAAATCATTAATATTGTTTTCAATGCGCGAAGTACTGTATTTACCTGGTTATGATCTGGGAAGGGAATGATGCTTGCACAGATTCCCAGAATCATGCTTGGATGAATCTCACAATGCGTCCATGTGTGCGCCGTGGGATTTGGTGTGGCCTTGACACGCTTGTTTAGATCGTTTGAATTATCCTCGGGCAGAACAAAACCTTGTTGCAATTGTTGTGAGATCAATAAGTCCTCTGGTGTCATGACTATCATAATTGTTTCTTCTTCTTCCGCGTCCACGTATTCAACAACACCGTTATTGATTAAACGATACCAGCCCAGCTTCGCCTTATCCATATCATCGCTATCCCCACCAGCAGCTCTGGCAGCCAAATCTTGTTTATCTTGTTCGAGTTGCTCGAGCATTTGTTTTGTTAATACAAGGTTACCACGATTGGGGCTTGCGGGGTTGTTCTCAATGACGAACAAGGGGCGACAGACTCTGCCTGCGTCGGTGAAGATCTTGAATTCACGATCACGAATGTCGCGAATCAAGCTGACTTCGTGAGAGATCATGCCTTTCCTCCGCAGATTTTGCACAGTGCTAACGAGATGTGCTGGATCCCTATGCACACCAACCCACACACCGTTGACAAAAATCTTTGTTGCATTTGGAGAACTGAGAGGCTCGTATTCTTCAAGAACCTCCATATTTCTTTGTATCATAAAGTCTATGATGGGCTCACTGGGTGTACCGACGGTAATATAGCACATCAGTGCCAGATTTTTCACCAGACCACAAGCTTGGCCTTCTGGAGTCTCGGCAGGACAGACCAAGCCCCAATGAGTATTGTGTAGTTGACGTGGCTTTGCGATCTTGCCATCGCGGCCGATGGGAGTATTCGTACGTCGAAGATGTGACAGTGTAGAGGCAAATGTGTAGCGATTCAGGACTTGGGACACTCCAGCTTTGGATTGCGCAGCCTTTTTCTGGTCTCCCCAGTTACCAGTAGCCAGTGAGTAGCGAAGACCATTAGTTATGTGGGTAGACTTGACAGCCAGCGCCATGTTGAAGTCTTTGTTATTCTCAACGCACTTCTGCAGGTATTTGTAAACGTCCTTGGTCAGTTTATGAAACAGCGTTCGAAACAGACCCGCCAGTAGAGGACCGGCCAGGTCCAGACGCTTCTTCCCGAAATGATCACGGTCGTCGACTTCTCGTCGACCGAGTGCACACTGCAGTAAACGATGTACCATATATCCAAGGAAGAAGGCCTTGCGGGTCTCACTGCCCTCCATTTGTGATATATGTGGCAAGAGCTCTTTTTGCATGATGTCCCTCGCATACTTTATTCTCTTCTCCCGAGTGACCCCTTGCGAGTTACCACGTTTGCCAATGAAGTCAAGCGCAACTTCTCGGTCCTGTATAACGAAGGCTTCTTCAATACAAGGTTTGAGCATTTCCAGCATCTGGGTGTCCTTCCGGTCATAGCAGATATGATTGAGAATATCTTCGTCTGAGACGACACCGAGCGCTCGGAAGACGATTGCAATGGGTATCTCCGTCTTAATGTATGGCAGTGTGCATTTGATGGTTTGGCCGAACCCGCCTTTGGCTCCCTCGCCTTTCTCGTAGAGCTTTATCTGCATGCCAGAGATAAGACGTGAACCCTTCTCGATGGCACTTCGGATCTCGGCGACGTATGGGGTATTGCTCTGAGACTTTTTGAAGACTTGGACAATATTGGCTGCACTTCGCTCTTGTGCGATGAGGACTTTCTCGCTACCATTGATAACGAAGTAGCCTCCTTGATCGTACGGGCATTCATCTATAGCGTACAGCTGCTCATTTGTTTGGTCCCTGAGCATGCAATACTTTGATTTGAGCATTATCGGTATTTTGCCGACAAAGACCTTGACGGGCTGGCGGTCCTCTTCCGGACCCTCATATTCCCAGTGCAGATATGTGGCTCCAGTAGGCTTTTGTATAGTACCCTCCTGACCACTAGCAGCAAGCTCCTCGTCGCTGGGCTCCATGACAGGCCGTTCGGTCGCTAAGGACTTGGTCATGGTCATGTCAAGGAACAAAGGACTCGAGTACGTCAAGTTTCTAAGTCGCGCTTCTTGTGGATGTAATACATCGGTGCTGCCATCGCTCTCGGTCAGCGCCGGTCTGGAAAGGAGGATTTGCCCGAATTTGATCTCATATCTCCTCACTACCGGGGCTTCTGGATCGTCTTCGGACTGGGGCAAATTCTGGTCGAGGGTGAGAAGTGAGTTCTCGGCGATCATCTCTTGCATCGTAGATGTTATAAACTCATCGAATGAGTCGATCTGCTGCGACACGAGTCCCTTAGTTTCAAAGAATGACGAGATCACCAGCCAACAGTCCTCAGCGGTGATACCCTCTTCTTCCTCTTGATCCTCATAGTCTCCAGTCCCATACGGGGGCTCTTCATATGGATCGGACATCGCGGCGAGGCTATGAGGGGAGATACAAGTGTCTGAATCACGTTTCGTTGGGCAGGTTGCTTTCAGATTTGAGGAGTCGCAGGGGCGAAAGGCTTAAGTGGTACCACGGACACGATTAATACCTGCTCTACTGCGCTCCCCGAAGAGGCAGCATCAACCAGATATGCCCTGCACCCCTTGAAGGCGCGACCAGGGGCTCGGAGACAGAGAGGTATATAAATTTGACTGAAGTGTGGTGCCGGTGGGTGTTGTAAAGTGAGTATGAAATCTCACGGCTATTCCCTTTGAGGATCTTCGAACTAAGCTGCATATCTCTTGGCGTAACTTTAGCGCGACTCTCAGCCCTACAAGGTGTGCATTCACCATTTCGCTTTGAAGGTGAAAAGCAAAAATGACATAGTCCGCTGTACCCTACTAGTTCGAGACTAAGCAGTTGCTTACCAAGGCCTTTGAGCTTGTCGAGTGAAACGGCGTGCCTGAGTTAGGTACCTGCCAAATACAAGCAAGCGGGGTCCGATGCCGCAGTATCCATCTCTAGCCGGTGGGGCAAGAAAGCCTGACGCCCGGTTTGTGTATGACTCTTTTTGCTAATGATAAAGCTCTTCTGTAGGTGAGCTTTGATGGGTCTCATCCGTAACGGCTGGAGAGAGTTGGGAAGTTGGAAGGGAACCGACCACTTTGTACTTTCGAACAACATCTAAGTGCTGTCCGAACACTGAAGTATCTCAGAGATGAGGAAGCCACCCAAGGCCCACAAGCTGCCAGTCCAGCAGCTCATTATCCTGTCAATATGTCGCTTTGCCGAACCAATTGCTTTCACCTCTGTGTTTCCATATCTTCCAGAAATGATCGAGAGCTTCAACGTACCCAAAGATGAGGTCTCAAAATGGGCAGGCATTGCGTCGGCAGTCTTCTCTCTAAGCCAAGCTGCAACTGGCATTGCATGGGGCCGTGCCTCCGATCGTTTTGGGAGGAAACCAGTCATACTATGCGCCATGTTCTGTGTCATGAGTACGAGCCTACTCTTTGGCTTCTGTAAGTCTCTGACCTGGGCAATAATTGCCCGGGCTCTGACTGGGGCAAGCAATGGGAACGTAGGGATCATGAGAACAGCAGTCGCAGAGCTTGTACCTTACAAAGAGTTGCAACCACGTGCATTCTCTATAATGCCTCTAGTCTGGACAATAGGCAGCATTTTCGGTCCCGGCTTTGGAGGCGCTCTCGCGAATCCTGCAGTGAAGTATCCTAAAATATTCGGGAACAGTTGGCTATTCAGAACGTACCCTTTTGCTTTGCCGAATATTGTGGCAGCCAGCTTCTTTGTTGTTGGTCTTACTATTGGGTTCTTGTTTCTCAAGGAGTCGTTGGACATAAAAAGGAACAGGAGAGATTACGGTCGAATTATTGGCAAACTTCTACTACGACCATTCAAGCCAAAGAAGCCTCGAGCGGCTAAATGGCAGGATGTGGAAGAGCAATCATCCTCATTGTTAAAGCATTCCCTTGGCTCCTCTTCGGTATCAATGGAAGATGATATTGATGTGAGAGCTGAACCAAAACCTATACGCCTTGCCCCTCCGAGCTATCGAGAGGTTTTCTCGTACCAGTCAAATCTCAACCTACTGACCTATAGTCTTCTCGCTCTTCATTCTGTGGCCTACGATCAGCTTCTACCTATCTTCATGCACTACACTCCACAGACTGATCGCTCCTCGAATCCAAATGTGCAACTACCTTTCAAGTTTACGGGAGGTTTCGGTATAGACTCTGACCGCATCGGTCTTCTCTTCACCCTTTACGGCATCGTTGGAATGTTCATCCAATTCTTGATTTTTCCACCATTAACCCGGCGCTACGGAGTTCTCCCGTCGCTCAAAGTAGTCACGGCCGTGTTTCCACTCGTCTACATCTTAACACCATTTACTGCTCTATTCCCCACCCCCCTGACTCAGCAGATCGCAATGTTCGCAGTCATGCTGGTCAAATGTTGGGCAGTCATTTTCGCTTTCCCTTGCACTACTATCCTTCTCACCAACAGTGCTGTCAGTATGCGAGTACTTGGAACATTGAATGGAGTGGCAACAAGCATCAGCGCTATAGGAAGAGCAGCCGGCCCTGCGATTGCAGGCTGGACATTCAGCATTGGCGTAAGCAAAGGCTATGTCATCTTACCATGGTGGACTCTTGCTGGCTTTGCTTTATTGGGAGCCATCACGCCTTGGTGGTTGATTGAGATGGAAGGATTTGGTGGCGGAAACGATAGTGAAGATGAAGAAGAAGAGGAAGAGATACTCGAGGATGACAATGAGCAAGTCAGCTCCCGCCCTGTTGATATTGGACATTCCCCGCTAGCAGAGCATGTGGAGGACGACGAATTTGCCATTGACGAAGACGCGCCGCTGAGCTCACAGCGTTTATCAAAGACATTAAGCAACGGCGGGCGTTCCATCCGTCTACCTCTAAGGCGAATGTCGAGTCCTATTGGTCAGAGAGAGAATATTGGTCCTGGCGGTAGTTACCGGTTGAGTAATGGCTTAGGCCAAACGAGGAGTGGCTTTGGGACTGGAGGGACACCGTACGATTGATGCCCGAGTAGAATTATTAATGAGAGACGTCCCGTGCCGGGGGTAGAGTGAGTCACAGCAAACGGCATGTTACCTGGCCAAACACCCAGATATAACATCTCATAAGGGAGGCCGAGCTGGTACAAGATGGCTCTAGTCGTTCACATTCAGATCGTACGCCATCCTTTGGCTTGCCATATAGCAGCTCTACGAAATAACTTTGCTAAACGAGTCGCTCTATGTTCAAAATGTGACAGACTCGAGCGTGAGAATTTCCGTGTCATCCAGCGGAGGGGCCCAGCGCCTATCATTGTAGAACAGGCAAGCCCCTTACGGCTTTACGCAGCCACGCGACGCCATCGCTGCATGCTTGCAAGCCTTAGCCGTAGAGTAAAAAGCAGTCAACTTGAACGATGAGATGCACTTCTGCACGAGAGTCAAGAAGCACAGCCACTGGCTCAATAGATCAATAACAGATGTACAGCAAAGGACGGATCGTCCGGCCGTGCCTCAATCTGGAAGATCTCGCATCCCCTCGTGCCGGATATCTTGCCGTTCAGAGGTCCAGACCAATTCGGAGCATGCAGTCGCCACCAACGTGATGACCTTATCCATCTTATCCTGCCTGCTGTACCTGACGTCGCACTGTACTATCGTGCTAAATAACAGGGTATCCACAGCCAGGCTACGTCCTTGTACATTAAGTATTTAATATCGACTACCTTACCTGACCTTCAATCCTCCCTCTCTCTCATCACCTGTAACAATGGCAACAGCAACAGCAGCCTCCTCCACCGACCAGCTCCCCCTCCTTTCCCCCCCCGCCCTCGACCTCCCCTCCTCCGACTCCCACCCCCCAGAATACTACTCCCCCCGCCCCCACCTCCCATCCCACAGCCTATCCCAACCCACCACCACCACCACCATCACCCAACCCTATCAGCCTGCCACCACCACCGACCATGACAACGATGTAGACACCCAATCCCTCCTCCCCCCCTACTCCCCCCCAACCACCACCTCCTACCGCGGCCACGCCTCCGAAGCCGCCTACCTAGCCGCCCTCCGCGCCTGGGCCGAGGACAAAATGTATTCCACGCCGCAGGATAAGTGTGCGTTGCCGGGGTTTTATGGGAGGGAAACTATGAGGGAGTGTATTGATAAGAACCCGGAGTTGGGGATTAGATTTGGGAGGGGGAAGAAGAGGAAGGAGGGGAAGGTGGAAGGGGAGGGGGAGGGGGTGCAGAGGGATGGGGTGGTGGGGGGGGAGGGGAGAACGAAGGGGAGGAGGAAGAGTAGTTTGGGGGGGTGGTTGAGTAGGAAGAGGACGGCGTGAGGGGCAGGAGGGGGTGGGAAGGATGGGGGATTGGGGTGGAGTGTATATGAGGTGTGAAAAGCTTGTGTGGGTTGAATGGATGATATTAAGATTGATGATGTATGGATGATATTTGCGTGGAGATCCGGTTTGCTTGGTTTAAGGGTGGTCCGCTTTAAGAACCATGGTTCACAGTCTTGGGTATCTAATATAGTGACGATCCTAGGAGCTGTCTTCTTCTTTGCCGATTGAATCATCCCTCCTTGCTTTTATCTTTGTATTCTCTTTGCAGTCTTTTGGGATTGAAGCTGGTGAAGGTGATGGAGATACGTCCTGGTTGCTTTAGGAGTGGTTCGCTTCAAAGAGCATGGTTCACTGCCCTGTTCTGGGTATCCAGTCTGGCTAAGATCATAAGGTAGGACCGGCTTTTCCGAGAAATGAATCATTGCTCCTTGCTTTTATCTTTGCCTTCACTTTGCAGTCTTTTGGGACGAGGCTACCTAGTGCAGGCCACTTCATTGCTGCACAAGGCTTTCCTTGATTTCAATCTTCCAACTTCATGATACCTCGTTCTCTTAACAATTTTATTAAGGTACAGACTTCTCGAATATCTAATGCGTACCTGAGAGTCAGGTACGTAGAACACCCTTTGGCTGTTCTTTTGTTCGTACCTCGCTGGAGATAATCGCGTTATGGCTATGTCCGAGTTCCTGAGACCCAAAGAATGGTTCCTCCGCTGGGAGCCGTGTCGGCAGCCATCGGCAGCCATACTTGGTTTTCATTGTGCACGAAGGAAGATCTCTTTATCATTCGGCGTTATGTGGCTTGAACAGACTTTGCAGTATGCTCGAAGTCGAGCCTACTCTCTTGGCCTTGTATATAATCTTCTCTGCACTCCTTTCCATTCCAATCTATCCAATCCATCTATATCTCTACCAACCGGCTTCTCTTCGCTGCCTTTGTGAGATAAAGTACCGACATAATTACGATCTCAAAGTACTACAAGAAAATAAAGCATAAGATATATAGCCTCGGGCATCCTCAACCCTAAAGCTCTCCATCGAACAAAAACCTCACCAATCATGTACCTCGTCTTCTTCCTTCACGTCCTCACCACCCTCCTCCACCTCACCACAGCCATTCCAACTGTACAACCCAAGATACTTGACCTCGAACCCCGCCAAAGGCCCTGTGCCACCAACGACAAAAGCACCGAATACATGAAGATTATAAACCAAGGCTTCTGCAAGACCATCTTGAACCGGGACCCCGGAGGCGCCCCCGATGACATTATCGCCCTAGACTTTGACTTCGACTTCGGAACGAACATTTGTGGTTATCACGTGTATTGGGACGTTGATTGCAACACCTGTGCGAGGAGTACGCTCAACAGAACCAGTGTGAATGTTGGGCATGATGGAATTGCGTGTTTGAGTCAGCATGATAACGGGGGCTGGTGGAAGAGTATTCAGGCTGCGACATGTGATGGGACGGGAATTGGATGTTGGAATGGGGGAATGATGGAGGTGGAGCACCCTCAATGCTCAGGACACGGCACAGGACAAGATCCTGGATGCGACTCAGGACACGGCTCAGAACAAGACTCAGAACACAGCTCGGGACAAGACCCTGGACAAGACCCTGAACAAGACCCTGAACAAGACGCAGAATGCAGCTCAGGACACAGCTCAGAACAAGGCTCGAAATGCGGCTTAGGACACGGCTCAGGACAAGATTTAGAACACGACTCTGGATGCAGCTCAGGACACAGCTCAGAACAAGGCTCGGAATGCGGCTCAAGACACGGCTCTGGACAAGATTCAGATCACGACTCCAGATGCAACTCTGGACACAGCTCAGAGCAAGGCCCAGAATGCGGTTCAGAACAAGATTCAGAACACAGCTCTGGACAAAACTCTGAACAAGACCCAGGATGCAGCTCAGGAAACAGCTCAGAACAAGGCCCTGAATGCGGCTCAGAACAAGACTCTGAATGCGGCTCAAGAAACGGCTCAGGACAAGACCCAGGACGAGACTCAGAATGCGGTTCAGGACACGGTTCAGGACACGGTTCAGGGCAAGAGTCAGGACATGGCTCAGGGCAAGACTTAGAACACGGCTCTGGAAAACACTCAGGACACAGCTCTGGACAAGATTCCGAACAAGACCCGGGATGCAGCTCAGGATGCGGCTCAGGGCACGGCTGAGGTTAGCGGGGACCGATAGAACGTTATCCAATGCGAAGAATCGAACCCATCCTGAAGAATATGGCCTAGCCTTGGGTCAAAGACAACTTCTGCTCCGACGCCGCCAACGGGCACTGGGTGGTTGGCTTGTGGCCGGCCTATTGTTACAAGCTTGCATCCTCCATATCGGAAGGATAAATGTGCTACCTAAGAATGGGACAAGGTTACATAGGTGGCCCTGAACTTATCATTGCCTGGATCAACTTGCATTCTGCCTTCCGTGGACAAATAGCACAACCCACGTCGTCGACTTCTTTGCATTCCTTCCTTCAAGAGCTAGATGTCAAGAGAACAGTCTGGCATGAGATGGCAGTCGACGAAGACAAGCTGACTCGTCGTGCCAACGGTAAAGCCGCTGCTAGGGGCGGTCAGGCTGGTCAGTATGCTTCGTCTCGAGGGTTTTCTAAGCCTCAACCTTCCTCCCAGCGTAACAATTGGCGAGATTGCAATCTACTCACGACTGAAGGACATTGTCACTGGAACAATACCAGGACCCCACCCGGAAGCCTCGCTCAGTGAGGCGATGCGCGGACACGTCTGCTTTAACCGCTTTGTTGATGACGACTGCGGAGGAGCCGGTTCATTCAGCAAAAAGAGCCTTCCCGAGATATCTTTTATGAGTGTCCTGGGCATCTCCTCCAAGCACTTTTGGCCATTTTGACAACTATTAGCTCTAGAAATTATCACAATATAGATATCATAATCGATTTTTTTCCGAGTGCAGCTCTTGCTTTTTCTTTCATTTATTCATATTCATGATGGAATTCAAACATGCAATGACAGAGTGCCAACAGTAACAAGCAGCTGAAGGATAGCATTAGCTCTAGCAGTCCCAACAATCAACATGGAATCTCTTGAGGCGCAGGCGAGGTGTTGTTTGGTCACTTTGACGGGCCGCAGCCGCACAAAGCCATTTTCTAGGCGCCTTTTGTGGGGAAGCATCCCCCCAATCGCCCCCGAACCGTATCTCTCGAGCTTGTGAGCCGAGGATCAAGTGACATCATGCTTCAAACTGTAGGCACCTCCTGTGAAAACGCATCAACAAACCGCCCACAAGGCAATTGATGAGCTTGCATTGTGAGGGCATAGTGAGGGCATTGTGAGGGATTTCATTATGCCTCCCAACGAACAGACTCCACTTATACAGACCGTCCTCATTAGCCCTCCGCGACCTCGCTATACCCACAGTACCATCCGCCGCTTCTGTACTATCGCTTTAGGCACGACTCTCGTCGTTATAGTCATCCTATTCCTCATTCCTGGACGCTGGCTGCCAGGCAATCGTTCAGAATCCGAGTGGGCTCCTCTCCGTCACCCTTGGTCTTCTTGGCCAGAGAGAGCACAGTTTAGCTATGACGACCTACGTAAAGTGCTGTTGGACACACCGAACGAGGAAAAGGCGAGGCAATGGAGCCAGTACTACACGGCAGGACCGCATTTAGCAGGGAAAAACTTGAGCCAGGCTATTTGGACAAGGGAGAAGTGGCAAGAGTTTGGTGTGCAGTCGAGCATTGTTGATTATGATATTTATATAAATTATCCGGTAGGCCACCGGCTTGCTCTACTGGAAAAGAAGTCGAAAAGTAAGACTGAATCTGCTGAGGAAGAGCAAGAAGATGTGATAGGGATGATGAAGTATAAGGTTAAATATGAATGCAGCCTGGAAGAAGATGTACTGGACGAAGACCCAACTAGTGGCTTGGATAATCGGATACCGACTTTCCATGGCTACTCTGCTTCGGGGAATGCTACCGCTCAATATGTATATGTCAATTTTGGTACCTATGAAGATTATGAAGACTTAGTACGGGCAAACATCAGTCTGAAAGGTAATATCGCTCTTGTTAAGTACGGTAAAATCTTCCGAGGTTTAAAAGTCAAACGAGCTCAAGAGCTTGGAATGGTCGGCGTGGTAATCTACACAGATCCACAAGAGGATGGCGAGATGACGGAGGAGAATGGGTACAAGACATACCCCAATGGCCCTGCGCGGAATCCTAGCAGTGTGCAGAGGGGGAGCACACAATTCCTAAGTGCGCCAACCGGCTTCCTGGCTGATCGAGCAACTGCTGACAGGTGTAGGCGTAGCTCCTGGAGATCCTACAACTCCCGGATACCCTTCCAAACCAGGTGTTCCGCGTCAAGATCCTCATCACTCTATTCCATCTATACCTTCATTACCAATATCCTACAAGGATGCATTACCTCTATTGAAGGCTTTGAATGGTCATGGACCCAAAGCTTCCGACTTTAACAAATACTGGCAAGGCGGTGGCCTCGGATACAAAGGTGTCCAATACAATATCGGCCCCTCGCCATCGGGCTTGGTTTTAAACCTTGTTAATGAGCAAGAATATATCACGACACCACTTTGGAACGTCATCGGTATCATTAATGGCACACTCCAAGATGAAGTAATAGTCCTAGGTAACCACCGAGATGCATGGATTGCAGGCGGCGCAGGTGACCCCAACAGTGGCTCTGCCTGTCTAAACGAAGTGATCCGCAGCTTCGGCGAAGCTCTTAAACAAGGCTGGAAGCCCCTTCGCACCATTGTTTTCGCAAGCTGGGACGGCGAAGAATACGGCCTTATCGGCTCTACCGAATGGGTAGAAGAATACATCCCTTGGCTCTCCAAGTCAGCCGTGGCATACCTAAACCTCGACGCTGGGACACGGGGTCCAAATTTCGATGCCGCCGCATCCCCACTACTCAATAAGGCTCTCTACGAAGCTACCTCTCTCATCCAATCTCCTAATCAAACCATCCCTGGCCAAACAGTGCGTGACCTCTGGGACGGCCACATCAGAACCATGGGCTCCGGAAGCGACTTCACCGCCTTCCAAGACTTTGCTGGCATTCCAAGTCTAGACATGGGCTTTGCTAGTGGCCCAGACAGCCCTGTTTACCACTACCACAGCAACTACGACTCTTTTGCATGGATGGACAAATTCGGTGACGTAGGATGGCATTACCACGTCGCCATCACGAAAGTCTGGGCTGTTCTTGCCGCTGCTCTTGTCGAAACTCCTATCATCGCTCTTAACGCTACTGATTACGCCACCGGCCTGGACACCTACCTCCATTCTGTTAAAAAGCTCTCCACAACCGCTTTCCCATCTGTCGCAGACTCTCCAATCCTCGACTCTCTTGAATCGGCTATCGCGCGCCTGTATAACGCCTCCATAACCTTCGATGCCAAAGCTGCCGATCTCGCGGACATTATCAATAGCGGCGTGCCTTGGTGGCGGTGGTGGCGCAAGGCGCAATTGTATTATCAGGTCAGACAGGTAAACGATCGGTATAAGTACCTCGAAAGGAACTTCTTACATAAAGAGGGATTGGATGGGAGGAGTTGGTTTAAACATGTTGTTTTTGCGCCTGGATTGTGGACTGGGTATGCGGGCGCGACGTTTCCGGGTCTGGTGGAGGCGGTAGACAGAAAGGATAGGGAGGGGGTTGAGGTAAGTCTATCTTTCCCGCCGAGATGGGCTTCTGCTAACGCTTGGACAGAGATGGAGTAAGATCATTGAGAAGAACATCGATGATGCAACGGAGTCTTTGAAGTAGAGATGATGTGATATGGATTATGATGACCGGATGGATATTGAATGAGATGAATATATAGATGTATATATTGGGTAAGTTGTATGGTTAGCCACATCTGATTGTTCGTGTAGCCGGACAAGCTGGAGATATAAGTATCCATATTTAAGCATGCTGTTGCATGTACGAGTATACTTTGTATACTAAAGGTATGTTCACTACACCAGCTTTAGACAGAATGTTTCATATTAGATTCTGGAAAACAAGTCATTAGTCCTTGCAGCAGCGCTTCTGTTTCTCTACTTCGAAAGATCATCCCATTGGAATTCTTAGTATCTCCCTACTTTTTCGTTCGAAAGATCAAATAAAGGCGGGAGAAGACAATAGAAATGGCTGCAGCCAGCCGCAGTATCGATTTCTGTTCGATGTTTGATTCAAAGTAATTACAGATCCTACAAAATATTAGATCTGGGGTATATCAGTATTTGCCACACCAGTAGATCCTTGTCTTATATCTCTTGGCAACGCCATCATTCCCGCATCGGCTTTTAAGTATTCCATGCTCTTCCACCTCAACTTCCTCCTCCTACATCACTTTGTTCTTCTTGCGAAGCTCATCAAACACATCAGCAACCATGGCCTTCGTCTACCGTAGACCTTTCGCCCTCACCACCTGCCTCAAGCAGCTTCCCAAAGCTGCAACACCCTCAACACGAGCATTCCATACCTCCCCCAAACCCCTCAACCTCCACTCCAAGATCCTCCCCACTCTCACAAAATCTCGAAATCACTTCCAGCAAACCTTCCGCCGCACCTACATCCAGCAACCAGGTCAAGTAAGCGCCCCAAATACAGCCTCCCTATCCCAACGCCTCCTCTACGGCGCCGCCATCGTCGGCGGGACAGTCCTCGCCACAAACCTCGTCTTCAACCGCGAGACAAGAGAAGATGGCGGCATGCCACCTTTTGAACGACAATACCTCAACGAAACCTTCTTGCACACAGGCCTGGGCATCGGCATCATCGGCATCACAGCACAAGCACTGCACCGAAGCGGATGGAGCGTCAGATTGATGACAGCGAACCCTTGGCTCGTGCTGGGATGCGGTCTAGTAGCCAGCTTAGGAACCATGTACGGCACCTTTGCCACTCATCCCGATAAGTATGCCTTCCCCAATCCATTCATTCCTCCCCCTGTTCCCCCACCATACGTACAAATCAGACTAACAAACCAACAGCTACGTCCAAAAATACGCTCTCTGGGCCGGCTTCAACGTCGCCCAAGCCGCCATCCTCTCCCCCCTCCTCTTCCTCCAACCCGCCCTCTTGGCGCGTGCCGGCCTCTACACAGCCGCCATGATGGGCTCCATCGCCTTCGTCGGCGCAACCGCCAAGCAAGAAAAATACCTCTACCTCGGCGGGCCGCTCCTCGCCGGCGTAGCCATCGTCGCTGTTTCCGGTCTCGCTCCCTTAGTCTTACCAGTGACTGCGGCCCGCACCTTGATGTGGAGTGAACGGATTTGGTTGTATGGTGGATTGGCGGTTTTTGGGGGGTTTACGCTGTATGATGTGCAGAAGATATTGATGCATGCGCGGATGGCGGAGAGGGGGTTGGTGAGGAAGGATGTGGTGAATGAGAGTGTTAGTTTGGAGTTGGATTTTTTGAATATTTTTGTGAGGATGGTGCAGATTTTGGGGATGAGGAATCAGAAGAGGTGAGAGGGACTGTGAGATTGATTGGGAGGAGGGGATGGGATGGGATGGGATGGGATAGAGAGATGGCGAAGCGAAAGGAAGACGGATGATGAGAATCAATGAGATTGTATTGTATTATTGCATTGCATTACTGGGGAGTATATTTTATGTGGTTGGTGGATTCGTCTGATGTCTGCTTTCGGATAAAATTCTAGCTATGAAATAAAAATACGGGTTCCAGTCACTCATGCATGATACGAATCCCTACCTTAGTTATTCTGGGGTGGTATGACTCCCTGAAAATGCAGAGACTAGGGAGGGGGGGACAGAGAAGTGGGAGATGGATAGATAGCTCTTAGGTAAAGGGAGTAAGAAGAGGTTTGTCGATGGAGATGAAAGTCTATAGTATGGTATCAAAAACAGATACAATAAAAGGTAAGTAAAAGAAATATGATCCTCAATCCAAATGCACCCCGCCCACAAGGAAAGAAACAAATCCCAAACAAGCCTTTCCTATGCTGTAAATGCGCTACTTTCTAATCCAGCCGACCATATGCAAGGGATATGCAAAGAGATATTCCGCCCCACCCCCCGTTCCCCCGTTCCCCACAACCAACAAATCCCATCCCATCCCATCCTCCTACTCCAACATCATCATCATCACCTCCCCGTCCTCCCCCTCGCCACAATCTCAAACCTCACTCTCTGCGCAAACCTTTGCACACCCCCACTCTCCAACCACTTATGTAGATTCTTGCACTGACTGACATCGAAATAATCAAGCTTATGGCACCCATCGACGATGGCTTCGACACCTATGCCTGTGACGCGGACACAGCCTCGGACGGAGAGGGAGCGTAGTTCGAGGAGGTGGAGGCCGATGCTGCGGAGGGAGGAGTCGGACACGGCGCTGCCGCAGAAGGAGAGGTTGAGTTTTCGGAGTTGGGGACAGCCGAGGGAGAGGACTTCGGTGGCGGTGTCGGAGAGGGCGCAGCAGAAGGACTGGGAGGGTAGTTAGTACGGGAGTTATTAGGTTGGCAGATATAGATTGATTGTGTCTTACCAAATCCAGATCTCGTAATCCTTTTGCTGCATTCGTCAGATACACAATGGCATTGTCGGTCAGATATGTACAATCGGCCAAACACAGTTTCGTCAGTCTAGAGAATTGGAATTGTCCCCAATGCTGGAATCCTGAATCGGTGATTGTCGTACATCGAGTCAAATCAATTTGCTCAAGCCGTGAAGCAGCGTGATAGGCCATATGTGCCATTGACCGATCGGTGACATGCTTGCAGTACGACAGCGTTAAAATCCTCAGCTTCGGACATCCGAAGACCGTGCCGGGTGGAGGATGATTAGGTACCGGCGCGCCCACAGACCTCGCAGCAGCGTGCCGCCCATGGTTGGTGTTTTGTGGCGAGCCTTGAACAACCCAACCTACGACACGCTGCAGAAGGTTGTCGCTAACTTTTCGGCAATTGCTCAAATCGACTTCTTCGAGACATTTGGCCTTGTTCGCCATCTCCAAAACCGCCTGGGCCGTAATATCCCACACACTTTTCATTCGCCAGGTGGTGACATTCGCTCCACAGACATTTGAAAGAGCGGAAAACCCTTCGTCGCTGATGTGGAAGCAATTGCTGATGTCAATAATCCGGGGCCGGGCACCAACGAAAGGGCAAATCCGATTCACAAGAATTTCATCCGTCACAATTCGGTTGTATGGGGTTAAATTGAGCTCTCGTACAAGCTCAGGGGTCTCCTTGAGAAGCTTTGACCAGTGCAGCGACACCAGGCGAAGGCGCATCAGATGATGCAATTCCAAATGCATGAATATAGATATCAGAACGCTATCTGGAAGCAGGCCTTGGCTGAACTCGCTAGGCCTACGCTGTAGGTTGTTTGGTCTCTTGGGCTTCTGGCGAATGTCGAGCGGCGTATCACTATGTCTGCTCTTTTTGGTTGGAGTCGCTGCTCGCGGTGTGGGCGGAGAAGCTCGTTGGCCGCTCTGGTCCGCGTTGTGTGCTTCTTCGCCTTCCGGTAATGGAGGAGCTAGCGAGCTCCGCCGTGACCTGTTGAATGACTTGTCAAGGTCAACGTTCATAAAGGGGTCGGGGTCGGCAGGCTCGATAACTGGTCGATCTTCTATGCGACTGGGTTTATGGGGCGTTTCGGGCTTGGTATGCGTTTGCGTTTGCGTTTGTGTAGGCGAGAAGGTCACTTTTGGAACAGACTTCTTTCTTCCTTTTGGCTTATTGCGCTCTGCAATCGCAAGCTGTGCGATGGGTGGTGTCGAGTCCACATCTGTCATAATGACATCGCCATCTGACCCTGACTTTAAACGCTGCCTCGCAGTCTTTTCAACCTGTTGTCGAACATCTGGAGGACATTTCAGCCAGAAATTTGATAAAACGTCCCCCGTGATCATCAGGCACTCCACCGAAGTGACAGAGCGAACAGTAGCTGTTCGTCGAGGTGTAAGAGAAAGGCTAACAATTTCTCCAAAATATTGGCCTTGCTTTAAACGAGCTTTGACTTGTGAACCCCGCTTGATATTACGGCCAGCCCCATTAGCCAACGAACGTAGATTTTGCCCATTGGCTTTCTCGTCAATGACCTCGACCTCACCTCGGACAATGAAGAAGACCTCTCGGCCTTGAGAATCCTGTTGTATGATGTCTGTGAAAGGAGGATAAGTACATGGCTGTGCATTCAATCCCAGGAAGTGGAGTAGATCAGGCGGTAAACCAGAAAATAACGGTAATTCTTTCAGTAGTTGTCTAACATTGACGAGACCATCGCCAAGCGCGCTCGAAGCCGCTGCTTCGATGAGGCTTGGAGATGGCGATTTCCGCTTTTTGTGGGTTTGTACTCCGTTCTGACGCCGATCCTCACCATCGGACATGACTATATCACCATCTTCACCATCTCGTGCTCTTTTCTCGCCTCGTCCAGTCGTTGTTGGATCCAATTGACCGGACGCCTGCTTCTCTTGCTTCTTCCTATTCAGTATTGACAATCTCTCGGAAGCCTCGTCTCTAATGGCTCGCTCGACGTCCGGAAAATTAGGTAGCTCCTTTGCAAGATCCTCTTTCTTCAGTACGACGAGTAAGCATTTGGTGCGCGCAACGATTGTAGCAGTTCGAGGGATAGACATTAGTATTCCTATTTCTCCAAAAAATGCTCCCGGCTTTAGTTCTGCGTACGTGCTTTCCCCATCTCTTGAAGTGACCGCCACAGCCCCGCGTACCAACCAGTACATTGCCTTCGCATCATCTCCCTCAGTCAAAATGGTGTCATGTGGGGCATTCGACTGAGGTCGTAAATGCTTTCCAATGGCTGCAAGGAATTCGTCCGGGGCCGAGGCGAAAAGCGGAAAGGCACGTATACGATCGTACGTATCCAACGGGATGCCATGGATGGTGGATGCCGTGAGAGGAGACGGTCGAACTGGCCTTGTCGGGTTCGTCTCGGAATTAAAACTCCGAATCAATGAAAGGGCATCGGGAACTGGAGCTGCGTTCGATTTGGCAAAGGTTGGCGTGCCCGGCCTGTGGCGGCGCATTGTGGGCGCGTGACTGGTGCAATTATAGAGGTATGAAGTTCTCTTTCACTCCCGAGTGGAGAAAAGGAAGCCGAAGAATCGGCAGCATCTCATATGCTGTGTTCATCAAAAGTCTCTTTGCAGGGCCTCATCTCGCGTGCGAGGTTTATGACGATATAGCACAGCAAGCGATGTCCGCTTCGTAGTATCTAATCTTTCGCCACTATAGGATACTTTCTGCTCGCATATTAGATTGCAAGTCCAACCGGAGCAAGGATGTATTTTAAGAGGCATAATATACCGTTTGAGGCTATATGCAATGATCTCTTTTTCACCAGGTATAACCCGACCACCATCCCTCTATGTGGGTCTCTTTTTCAACGTATGACTGGAGTAAAATGTCCGTTCGTCGAATTGTTTCACACGTCCAGACGGCGACTTCTGGTGGGGCGCGGTTCGGTATAGTAAGCGCACGGTTCAGACGACAGGTGTGTCACGGTCTCGTGCCGACCCAGGTATAGCCAATGCGTGTATAATTGGGGGATTCGGTAGGAACAGAGCCGCCGCAAGCAGCTGCCAAAGTAGCCCTGGGATGATGTCTCGTGTGTATGGAGTGTATCAGGTTAGCAATACGCGACGGCTTTCGATTAGATAACGTTTCGACTTGCAACGTTCTTTCAGCCTAGCGAATGGTACTCTGATCCGTTGGGAAGGATGGTCCCGGTGTATGGGAAGGTCAGGGTGCAAGGGAAGTGAGTATGATTATTCTTCTAGAAGCTTTGATCCAATCCCAAGAGATGAAGAAGAACATGGAGAAGGTGAGAAGGACATGCACAGACCAGCCGGGGCTCTTTTCATGGACCTTTAGAACCGCTGACTGGCGGCTTGGCAAAGGGCAAAGGCGTGGAGGGGGCAGATGCATGGTGGCAGCGAAATAAGCGAATGAGATGCCGCCAACTGCTGCAAGCTTTCTTCTATTTGCAGCTGAAGTCCTGTCCATGTTTCACCAGTCAATTCCCATCTGTCATTAGGTATAATGGATGATGTATGTCTTATACGAGAAGCTTCATTAGAATTAAATAAGACCAGATGAGCCGACACCAAGGCACAACGAAATGATCATGAAGCGCCGATCTACGTACTATTATGACAGTAAAGGTGGAGCCCGCCAATTTTAATGCCTTTGACGCATTGGCTTGCAACGATCTGTGTCATCGAAGCACGGCTATCATTCCGAGAGGGAAGGCAGAGCTCACCCTCTTACTGTATACCTTAACCCCCCTAATTATAGGACGGGAAGGGCTGAGCCCTAGAGCAGGCAACAAATCCCCCAAAAGCCCCCTGAACGCTCTCGCCTGAGTGAGCAAAATGGATCCCCAGAGTTCGCTAACTTAGGGGCAAGAAGCCGGGACTCCCAGGGTACATCTAGGCCTTAACCCTCTCCTCCCTACAATTTTCTGGCAGCTTTGTTTTACACAGTAAGCGGATGAGCTCTCCTATCCTTGACTTAAATCTTCTCTTCACTTAGTCTACGTCTTTCATCAAACGATCTCAAAACCATTCGGAGAATGTGTAGTCATGAGAGTTGCCTCATCCTGTTCATTTATCTTCGAGACTATGCACTGCTGAGTAGTCAAGTCGTGGTAGTGGTTGGCTGCTCTTGAACGCACAATGACACAATACATGTATTCTATTTGAATTATGATACTTCCATTCTTATCGGAATGCCGGAGCAATGACCCATTAATGCCTGTTATGATCTTTCGTGATCAAGCGGCATACATTTGCTTATGATCTGATATCCTAATTCCAAATCGTGCACTATGAGGGTTGTCAGTTAAATAACTGCTGCTGACTCTACAAGTTGTATAAGTCCGAAAGAACGGACTGCCAATTCTTATGCCACCTAGTAAAAATTCCATTATCTTAAAGACTTGGAGAGAATGGGCAAACGCCGAGAGATTGAGCGTGCAATGAAGATAGTGAAGTACACAATAATCAAACAAGAATTGCCATACAAATTGTCCTTAGCCCGACCCAGAACGAAGATCAGCGCTCGTATGCAGTCCAGTAAAGTCTCTATCTTCTTGTTTTGGTGGCCAAGATCTGACTTCCGACTATTGAGCAGGCTGGATACTATGCGTTAGTGCTTATGAGTCTAATTTTTGAGTCGGGCGCAGGACAAGCAAGAATAGCTAGACCAGCGAGCATAGAATAGTGTTTGCCTCGGCTGAGTATTCGTGAATCGTAGACAAGAATTTCAGAAAGTAAATGCAGAGATGAAAGGCTGAGGTGGTTGTTTGTTGAAGTATTTTCCATTTTCCATTTTCCATTTTTCAAGCTCGGCCGAGTCGGCTTCAATCTTGGCCAAACTACTCGACCCGAATGAACATTTTAGCTCAAAGGAGTAGGGCTGACTGTTCTCTGGGAACCCAACTGTCGTTCCTGGACGGAAGTCTCCGCTGGAACATGAATGATTCTCTTAAGCCAGGGATCAGCATGAAGCGGAAGGCAGATGATGACCCTTCATCATCCTCTTTCAATCACACCAAGGTAATCAAGACCGAGAAGCTCGATTCATCCCCAAACTACTCCCAAGATGTCAAGAAGAAGATCAGCGCGTCCGCCAGGACTGGACAGGCGTGCGACAGATGCAGAGTAAGCCCCTCTAGTGACACAGTACACTGTCTTCTCTGGAAAATCCATAGCTAAGTCACTGGTTCCAGGTTCGCAAGATGCGCTGCGATGATCAACAAAATGGCTGTGCTCCATGCATGCAGAATAATTCCGAATGCAAGACCACCGATAGAATTACTGGAAAGGCTACCGTGCGGGGATATGTCCAAAGCCTCGAGCGACGCCTCGATTTACTCGAAAACCACAATCGCGAACTTCAAAGCAGGCTTATATCCCTAGGAGAGGATGTCAAAATAGGAGATGGGTATGGAGATTCTGCAACTGGACCCTTGTTACAATGGCACGAAGACCAGAAATCAAGAGGTCGACAGGGCCGGCAAGGCAGTGGCCCGAGTCTGGACACATCGGAACAAGGTGTCAACGCGTTCAGCAGAGGTGTAGTGGATGGTTCATCCAGCTCCACAGCAACCGATGAGCATCCGCCACGGCTTCCAGAATTTCGTGACGGCCTTTCTGGTAACAATTACCTTGGCGTGTCCACAGGAAACTCGCTCCTGAGTTCTATACGAGGAACATCCATGAACGTTCTGGGGATGGAGATAGATCTAGCGGACTACATGTCTGCAGACCTCGACGAGCCAGATCCAATTCATGTGGGGACTCAGCCCGTATACAACAAGTCATACCGTGCTTTCGTCCAAACTGCTTTTGGCATGAGTCACAAGCTTGCTAAGGTCGAGCTTCCACCGAAAAGCGAAGGGTTAAACTACGCGCAGGTGTATTTTCGGGTCACAAATCCTTACCTCCCAGTTATACACAAGCCCAGCTTCATGGCTACTGTGAGTCAATCAGCGTTGAAATGCTACGTGTCTTGATCGCTGACTATGCCAGCTTGTCCGAACTTACGATGACCCGAATTTCAAACCCTCCGTTGCCGAGACCGTCATGGTCCACACTATGTTTGCCATCATGTATTGTCAATACGCTGCACGTGCCGCTCACAACGCCGAGCATCAGGCGGAATTGAATAATTCCTCGAACTTCCACTATCACTACGCTTTGGGACACTTTGCCCAACTCGTTGCCAGCCACACACTAGCAGATTTACAAGCTTTGACTATGCTCTGCTTACACATCAGAAACATGCCAAAGCCAGGGGCTTGCTGGATGATAACCAGCATTACCCTGGACCTGGCGATCGAGTTAGGCCTTCATCGATCTGCGAGGCGATGGGCCCGAACTTCGAAGCGGAGTGTTTTGGAGATAGAAATGCGCAAACGTGTATTTTGGTCCCTTCTGGTGATACACGTCATCGTTGCTGGCAATCTAGGTCGACCAATGCCACTGCGGCCAGATGACTGGGATGTTGAGATGCCGAAAGCTTTAGATGATGATCTGCTCAGTGATGATGGGATCAACACCTCAAGACCCGGTAAATGCAATTTCTTGGTTGGCATCGAAGCCTCCAAAGTCATGCCAATGTTTATGGATCTTTATAACAACATATACGCCGTAAGGCGGTCCCCACATACATATGAGCCAACTGTACATCGGTTAGAGAGGCGTATACGCGAGTGGTCGGAGCAATGGCCAGCGGAACTGAAACATGAGTCGGCCGCTGTTGATGAGATTGGCCAATCTCATCATCACCATCTTGCTATCATCCCATTGCACATGCGGCTACTTCTTCGTCATCCATCACTGTCGCTGGCGACGACACCAGATTTTAACATTCAAAATTTGACCGTCTGTATGGACGTGTCACGGGAGATGCTCTTTCATGCTCGACAGTTGCAGAAGATAAAGTGCCTTGACGGTACCTGGCAAGCTGGGGCCCTCTACGTTCTGGCAATTTCCACGACACTGTTCGGCCATTGGGAGCGCAGAGATCAGATAACTCAGAATGATCTAAAAGCGTTGAGGGAAGATATGGAATCCTGGCTCATTGTCATCGCTGATATGAGCAATCTACTTGGTAAGTGCATCTCGAGCAATATAGTATAGCCTCATGCTGACTCTCTACAGGATCTGGCAGGCGCCTACAAGACGCAGTCCGTGTACCGGTTGACAGGACTTTGAGCCTTCTTAGCCAGCATCTAGAATCGAAGACGGTACCTCCTTTCCCACCACCCCCAAACAAGCACAATGTCACGCCTAATCGAACCCTACCTTCAAATCATACCCCAGGACCGGACAACTACAACCAATCCCACACCTACTCACCTTATCCACCTCCCGCCGGCGGCCCCAGCAATCCAACTCACCAAGGCAGTTCGCACCATTATCATCTTCCGCCCCCAAAACCCAACGTACCTTCGCAACCTCCGCCCTCATATCAACACACAACGCAATACCCCTATCATCAGCCATACGCAAATAATACCTCTACTTATGATTCAGGTTCCTATCCTTCCACAAATGACCTACCAACCACCGCTGCTGCCGCCAGTGCCTATCTACAAAATTATCCACCGCAACCTCCGCCACCTACTCAATCTTATTTGAACCCTAACGCTCCAAACTACAATACTTATCACTCCCCCGGTAGTCCGACTTCCTGGCGCAATTGGGCCGGCAACATGGCCTCTAATCTTGAAGTACGTCTTTTCACACATTATTCCACATACCCATTACTATGAGCGTATCTTTTCGAGATAGGCCTCTAGAAGAATCTTGCTCTTATTTTCCCTTGCATCCCTGACCTAATACTCCGCAATGCACCAATACATCCAAACACAAGCAATACTAACTCCAGCCTTTTTCCTAAACAGCCAGGAGCCGATTACATGAACTCCGCCTCCGCCCTGATGCAACTAGGCGGCCGAAGCGAAGGCGGTCCCGCACCAGATCTGCAACCAGGAGCTGCAATGCATCAAGGAGGAGGAACAGCAGGAGGAACCATGGACGGCAATAACGGGCAACAAATGTGGCCTTTTATGAATCTGTGACGACGATAACTAAACGAAAGGGAGTTTATTAGAATCTCAGGGAACAGGGGAATGGGAATTTTTTTTAGAACCTGCAGGAATTGGGATTTGGGAAAAAGGGAATGGGAAAACAGTACATTCCGAGCGAGCAACAGCGTTGTTAGTCGCGCTTCAGTGAAGCTGCGTTTTAGTGATTTTTTCTCTTTTTTATATATTTAGTTCTTTTATATTTTTTTGGGCGCTTTCCCCTTTCTTTATCGATTCTGGATATGGATTTGGCTTTTTGTTAGAAAAATACCCCCTGGTGGAAACTAGCTAGCTGATGGATGGAAATTTCATAAGGATTGGGTTTCTTATGTAGTTGTGCGTGCGTTATGGGACGGGGAACGTATACGACAGATGATACCCGTTATATAGCGTATTCTTTTTATCTTCTACATCTTCTTCTTTTGCCCGTAGTTGTTGGTTGTAGATAGATACAACAACGAAACTAGAGCTATACCTGATCGTACACCCATTGTTGTCATTATTGTGATACTTAAATAGAGACCAGTAGGGTAGATATGTAGATTGGATAGTAAGCTCTCCAGTTCTACCTAAAAATCCCCTCTCTCTCATTGTTCCACTATTCATTACAGATGGATGCCTACTGTATCTTCGCGAGGAAAGACGGATAAAACGAACGAAAAATTGCTGCTGTCTAAGATAGGCGAGCAGTGTGATTTGCTACTAGGAGTCTTAGTATGATAGAAGATACCTATGGCCATGAAACCGAAAAAATTTAGACTCCCAGCCCACATTCAATTCTACATGAATGGCGGTCTGAGGTAGTGAGTAAATGGGCCAGAGCCACTTGGAAAGAGCTCTGGATTCTATAGAAGCGGTACGAAGAATCCAGATCTTCTTTGACAGAGACAATGAGTACGCTGCTTAGATGTTGTTTAAGGTAGCGGCTATTGTATACTCGGATCTAGAGGTAGGAACAATGATTGAACTTAACCTAGGGCGGAGGATGGATTTTCTGTTCGATGATTTACTGAAGTGCTATGATCATTGACTTGGTAGGTGCTGATCATTGTCTGAATGCCGAAGCCAGGTGCCTGGGGTACAGGCTTCGTGACAGTGAGAATGATTGTTTCTGGACTCTTTAGATCTTCTCACTGCAGATTTGGAGATTGTCAATAACGATGTTGCTTCGATCTCACTTCCACTTCGGCTACAGCTTCCGCTTCCGCGACTGAGGATGGTAGCTACATATCTTCGCGTCCTGTACTACGAAATACTAGAAGGACTTTATGTACCAAAGTGGATCCGCCGACAGAAACATCTGCCTAGGTGTACACCTAGCTTGCTGTATCTAGCCAGAACGAGAGAGGTACTCCGTAGCAAGCCAGCGAAGTGCTACTTTAGTAGAAAGTAGTTGCAGCATCGTAAAGTTGCCGGGATACCGACAGGCTTCTGGATCGTTCTAGGGGCCTTCTAGGGGTCTTCTAGGGGTCTTCTAGTGGCCTTCTAGCGGCCTTCTTCAACCGCACCAAGCGCATATAGTATATAGTGCGCAATTAGCACCTCCGGGCCTCGAAAAACCATTTCAATCCTGGAAGGTTTAGACTAATTTCTTACATCTATACCTTAGGATGCACGATATCAGCGGATCAGAATAGCATGCTCCTGCTCCTGCTCTCGATTCTGAATCTAGGGACCGATAGAGAGCTTAGAATAGTACTTGGTAGACCACGGACATAATCACGCCATCTACCAATGAGAGAGAGGAAGAGAGACAGACAGAAAGGGTTTCGTAAAGAGCTCTTCTGATCCTTGCAGTATTCAATCATGGTGGTGGTAGGTGCTTCAGCATGTGTGACCGCCCCTGTGCCGGATGACCCACAGTGAACCATCCGGGAAGATTTGTTGGAGCTGATTCCATTAACTCCCCACGTGAACCTCGGCCAGCCGTAAGCCATGGATCACGGGTTAGCCAATTATTCTAAAATGGTTTGCCTTGATCTCGGTTGCAGGCATGGCAACAGTTTTGGTAGGAGGTTTAGCTCGTGCCAGATCAGGCTGGCATTATCATTGGTTGGGCAGGATCGAAGTGGCCAGTGCTTGGGAACCTTCACCGCCCAGTCTGCCAGTGGCAGGTCCAAAAAGAGACGTCATGTCTTATATCGGCGATTTATATATCATGCTCCCTTATGCTTATCGGAAAATAAACCCTGATCCAATTCTGAGATCAACCTAGTCGGAGTCTGTCGTACCATTGGGTAGGAAAAGCAGGCGAAATCGGCAACGAGGCAACGTTATTGACCACAATTGGCTGACTTCGTATCGCCAAAATATATAATTCTCCGTGGGGGTTAGGTTGCATATTCTCGCCAATTGTTATTCGCGCGCGCCTGTACATAAGCAAACTGCATGCACCCTTTGGCGACGCCAATAACATGACGACAGCCAGCATGCTGACCAGCCTGCTGGATTGATAAGATCCCGCTCATTCCTGGCCTTCTTTTCTTCCTATAAAAGTGCCGTACCTTATCTGAAAGTCGTCACCCTTCTTGAAAAAGACGTCGAGAGATCTCTGAACGAGCATAGACCTCAGGCTTTGCACATAGACCGAGTTCCTCTGCATACTCAATCTATCACCGCCATCCAGGCCAGATGGGTATTCACCACGAAGAAACCTTGTTGGGAGGTAGGAAGATGAAGAGGTATGTTGGGCGTCATCCGCATGCTCGTGTGACAGAACTTGAGACACTCCTTGCTTACGTTTACTCCTTTAGTTTCGACGCACTCAGGCATACTGCCCGTGGTCTCGAGGCAATTGGCTTTAATCCACAAGCTTCCATGTATCACGTCGACAGAAATTACACCCCCGAATCGGACGACGAACGCACCCTGAGGGAGAAAAAGCAGAAAAGATCATTCCTAAAGAAGATAATCGGCGGCGACAAAGAGAAGGGCGAGAAGATGTGATGGAACGATTCTGGTGAATCAATGATGCGATTGCTCCTAATGTCTGAAAAGCGGCTGGTGATGGCGTTCTTCTGCTGGGTTTCGGGATCTTACATTGCTGCGCAGTAGGCCTTTAGACAGGATCTCGAGATGATGGACAACATCTGCGATCACTGTTAAAGCTATACCCTTACACATAGAATTATTCTGCCGACGTATATGTAACCTCGCAAGTTCATCTCATCGTATCGTCCCTTGCGTGAGAGTGCTGCCTGTGACCCCAGATCCAGGCGTATATGAAGGTGAAAGTGACAACGGTCAGGGCGACGGTCCCACAAACAGCCCAGAAGTAGCGCTCGGTCTTGTTCGTGTTGACTATACCCGCTAAGTTCATTCCAAAGTATCCTGTGAAGAAGGAGAGCGGAAGGAAGATGACGGTAACCGCTGTGAAAACCAGGATCGCCTTATTGTTCGATTCGGCGATGATAGCAAGCTCGTTCTGTTGGATGGAGCGCAGCTGGAAAAGCTGATGCACAGATTTTAGCTGAGCATAGTGCGATCAATATTGGAGATCACTACTTACGACATCCAGTGAGCCTTTCAAATCGCCGAGTATGCGCGGCATCAGTTCGTGATTTGACTTGATTAGTTTAACAGCTTCATCTATACGGTCAATCATGTGGCAACGACGGGTTTCTCTTGCCCCATCTGCCTTTCCGGGGGCTGGTGGCTCAAATGTGTCGCAGTCTTCCCGGAGCTTGTTGAGATATTCGATCTTCTGCTCCGAGATACTGTATAACTGCGAGATCTCGTCCATGCAGTCGACATATTCCTTAACAAGCTTTACAGACTCTCCGCGTCTCCAGGGAGAGTTCCGCCGCTTCCTCTGCCTCTCATTAGCAGCAATAAGCTATTGGGCGAATACAAGCTCACCAGGTCTCGTACGATTGGCAGATAAGCGTGCTGTATGTCGGTAATAGTTTCTCCTCGGGCAGTAGGGGTGCTCTCATATTCAGTAACAAGATCGACAAGCAAGCATTTCACGTCAACCGGGAAAAAGCCGCTTTCGGATTTTGTGAAATATTTTCTTCGAATAACTTCCAGCACAGACTCATGGGCTTCATCGAGGCGAGGCTTGAATGGTATTTGAATCTCGTTGGATAGATGATTGTTGACATAATTTACTCCTGCGCTAGGCGACATTGTCAAGAGGTAGCCTATAATATCATCAAACGCGGTGTTTCCCACCATGTGAAAGCACTAACCGTCTGATCTGTGAAAGCAGTGGAGTGGGTCTCTTATCAAAACTGCGTCACGATACTGTGGATGGCGACAGAGCATCTGCTTACTGAAAGTTGAGGTCTGAGGTCCTGTCTCTACATCGAAGTCAAAAAGACTGCTGCGAAATCCATCTCCAAGCTGCCATGGCATATTGGAATGGATAGTATTCCGAAAGTGGCTCTCCATTCCCACTTTCCAGTTATCATCTGCATGGCCTTCGGAAGCTTGGCGATTGTCAAATAGCCATGATTTGGGCATGAACTCAGGTCCGTTGGAGTCTCGAAAGATGTTCCAGATGTCTAGCTGATCTTGAAGAAATTGGCGATCTCTAAAGCTCAAGACATCACATGCATGATGGGGCCCAGTTCGCTGGAAAACCTCCACTTTTTGACCCGGAAGGTCAGTGGAACTGATGTTTGCTTCTTGACGTAGCGAAAAGAAGAGATCTCTCGTCCTCTAAGCTCTCGATTAGATCGGCCACTCCTGCATTGACAGATAACAAAGAGCTTGAAGCACTCACATTATGCACAAGACCCAAACCTACAGGTACGTGTCTACTTTCGGTCAGCCCGGGATGATGATTATGCTCTGCCGGACTTCCGCTCACATCCAACGCACAATCACCCAGTCTGGTTTCGTGCTAAAGTCTGGTGGATTTTCCTATTAGTAGGGTCTGGAGCCTGCTGCATAGGGTAATACGAACACAGTCTGACATTATCGACATTGGTTTTGAACCGCTCAGACCGGCCATCACCGAAGTCACAAATAGTGGCGCTTAGCAGTTCATGTGGTGGGAAATAATAAGCCACCAAAGATCGAAGCTCGTTGTTGCTTGGGCGAATGGACAGCACTGGCCAGAATTCGCTGAGTTGGCTGTGTATAAATGATTTCCGGCGCCTTTCTTCCCTGATATGCCTTTGTCTGAGCCTTGCGAGGACCTCCCGTTGTGGCTTCAATTCTTCCTTGATGTCTTCAATGCGACGCGAAGTGGCTTTGTGGCGCTGGAAATCGAGAAGCTCTTTCGCACTGATTCCTGGTATTGGGCGTAAAAGCTCATCAGACCCTCGAAATTCAGAGCTGGATTCTGTGTCTGTGCGATTCCCAACGACGATACTCTGCAAGGGCACTGTGGATTTTGGATACAGATAGGAGATATTTTCAGACGTAATTGGCTCTTGATTCTCCATGCAATTTCAAGCAAGATGCGATGCTGCGCAAAGATGGTGCAGGTTGTTGAGACAGTCTTATGAGCTTTTTCATCATCTGAGAGCTATTAGACAAATGGTAAATACAAAGTAAGCATGAGAATGACTGGAAAGACCTGCTGCTAGGCAGGGCAAAGTGCCAAGCCAATCAAAGAGGAAGGTGCAGTTAGCCTTGTGGGGGCCAAAATCGTCCCGACCACTAAGCGTGTGGTAAGAAACCCGATGTGGTTGCTATTCTAGGACACGCGGCTAATACTCACATCCTCAGTACGCTGTGTAAGAGTTCTAAACACAGCTCAATGCCAACATTCTTTGAAGGACCAAGTCGTCTGATTAAAGTACAATAATACAGGAGAACCAGGCAATTGTTTTACATATAGAGTATCGTGAAAAGGTCCCTGAATTGATAAAGACCGTTGCGTTATACAAGAAATCCTCCGTATATAAATGCTTTCCCTAGCATGAAAATCAGAACGCGTGTGAAGCGCCACTTTCACATATATCCGTGCCAATTCATGGTATCATTGTACCGGTCCCAAAACGAGCCATTACTTCCAAGTAATGTGGAAACCATGCAACGCCGCACAAAAAAATCATCATAAATGAAATTCACATGACAAGGCATTTGTTCCCTTTCCTATCCCCTTCAGCTTCAAACCCGTCACTATCATTTTGTACATTGCCCTTCGCTTTCTTCCTCCCTCCAAAAAACCCCCTCTTTTGATACCCCTGCATCGGCACTCTATCCAAGATCAGAGCTGGCCCAACACTTTGACTCCTAGCACGGCCTTCACTACCAGTGGCTCTACTTCTCGATCTCCCGCCACCGTTCCTCGTGCCTGGACGGCTGATGTATGATGATACGCTTTCGATTGTATCGAGACGCCGCGGCGTAGGCCGGAGAAGGGCAGGTGATGAGCGCGAAAATGAATTTCGACTTGACAATGAGGTAGATGGGGAGTGAGAAGAGCCGGGCGTAACACTACCGGCTGCGCCTAGAGCTGCGCGTGGTGGTGAGGGAACGGGGTAGCCCTGTTGGGTGACGAGAGTGGGGACTTCAGGACGAGATTGTGGAGGCTGGCGGGTACGTTGCTGAAGATTAGCGATTTGTTGGGCACTTGGCATGTTTGCTGTAATCGAATTGAAGTCTTGTTGGTGCTGTTGATACGCTGATGGTTCAGATCTGGTGGTGTTCTGTGGGGCAGGTGCTGAGGAGTAGCGACGGTTCAGTGATTCGACGCTCGAGTTGGTGGGCGCGGGTGGAAGGGGGTATTCTAAGCGCTGTTGGAGGTTCGACCCCGTTAAGGTTAGGGGAGAAGATGGTGACCCTTCACCGTGAGTCGGACTACTTGGCAGGGAGACGGATTGGATATGATCAGGTCTTCGAGGCATTGGCGGCTGGGGCTCTATTGGCGGTAGCTGAGATGCATTGGGTCTTCGCAATGAGGTGGTAACGCGGCCAACTAAAGCCGACATTGGTCGCCTATTCGAAGAAGCTGAAGGCCGCGGTATTGTACCGGAAGGCTGACCGGGCTCGTCGCCAAAAGAAAAGTCAAGACGAGTCAAGGGACTAACCCTACCGGATGTTGGTGAGAGCGAATCCGATGCTGACCGCTGACTTTGATTAAGAGGCGCCGGTTCTTCGAAACTTCTTTGCCTCATTGGCATAGCAGGCCTTTCCGGAAATGAGCTGATTCTTCGCGAGGCTGTAATGGGAGACGGGTTCTCATAGACGGTTCTGGCCCGGCTAGGCCGATCTCGTGAAGCTGCAGGCCTGCTTCGTTGAGTACGTTGGGTGGCCTGAGGCATCAGCGTCCTACGAAGCTCTTCAGGCAGCGGCCTGTCCGACGTTTCTGTGTAGGGCGGCGGTGGAGGTACCCAATTGTCAGCATCGCTCTCGTGAGGCAGTTCGGTACGATCACCCGGACGCCTGAACTGCACGCGGCCGTCGTCAACAATACGGGGGCGTTGTGGATTGCGCTGACGGTTGGCAGCAACGGCCGTGGCAGACCGGTACAGTGACGTACGAGAGCGAGGCTGATTATGAGAGTACGGCCCATCAAAGGCCTCAGTAGCCTCTCCCAGAACAATACCTTCGGCAGGGGAAGAGCCACCTGTTACTCCTGCTTCAACGTGAAGCTCGCTTGCAGTGCCGGCAGTGAAGCTACGTGCTACTGCTGCTGCATTCGCATTCGCGAGAGCGTTAGCAGTGGGAGCGAGTGATACGTTAGATGGCAAAGCAGGCGCAGCCGCTAGTACGTCAGCCCTTGAAATGGCTTCTCTCTTCACTGTTCTTTGTCGTACAAGGGCGACTTCGGTATCCATATCCATGTCCTCTTCCTCCAATAGCTCTGGAGTGTCATTGCCAACCTCCAACGTAATTTCTTCGACCTGGCCCTCATTAGGAGTACGATCGAAATCTAAGATGACCAGTCTACCTCCGTCAACAGACGCGAACCCTTCTTCTTCAAGCTCCAGATCCCCAGAAATTCCGCCTGGAGCAGCAATGACTAATCGTTCTGCAAGAGACTGGTGCCCAAGTTTCTCGTCCCTTTGACTCACCCAGCAAACGCCAGAAACACCTGGGATCTCAGCAACGCTTCTGCCTTTAGCAAAAACATTTCGATACTTATCGATCAGGACTTGCCACTTTGGTAATCTCGCTAGCTCGGCAGCTTCAGCCCGAGTAAAGTCTCGCGCTGGACTTTTGGGTCCATTAGAGGATGTGGTTGGACTAGCGGAACCACTATGCGAGCTGGGATCATCGCTCTGGGATACAGTAGATGTATCAAGGCCTTCAGGAATGCCGTACAACCACACTTCCTTGTCCAAAAACCCTGCAGCTGCGAGCTCTCCGTACTCACTTGAAGCGGGTAGTGTGCACGGCAACAGTCTTCTCCTAGTATTGCGTGGGCCATCTCGACTAGGGAGCTTAGGCCCGGTGAAATACGTAGTACCATTCCTCAAGTCATCCGTACGAACTGCCCTGAAGCTTTCAAAAACCTTATCGTAGGTAAAGGTCCAATTCGCATCCCCGTCCGAGCGATTCGGGAGCAGTGTCGCATTGCTGCAATCGCGGCTGCTGTTCGGGAATATAATTTGGGAAGTCCATAGATGGCTGATCTGTTCGGAAGCAGGTAGCTCTTGATGCTCGTCGGTGTAGTACGGCGCGGACAGAACAACGGTATTTGGATTTTTGCTTTGTTTGGTCGTTCCTAGAAGCATTGAGCCGTCGCATGAGAAGCTCAATGCATCCACCCTGTCACATTTGATTGCCCTATGATCTAAACCCAGCGCATCCGGAGCTAGCGAATGGACTTCGATCCCACCGTCGAAAGCAGCAGCGAGTACCTCACCATTGGGAGCCAACGCTATCGCATGAGGAGCATTGTCGAGCGAGACAGCACGAACATGCTTCACATTGAGGTTGGTAAGGTCGTACACATTGATTTGGTGATCGGTCGAGAGTACTGCTAGGATCGAACCATCGTTGAGTATTGTAGCGGAGACTGGGCGCCTCAAAACTTTGAGCTCCCTCTGCACGGAGATCTTCGGTGATACCGTATCAATGACATATATGCGAGACGAGGAGAGACCGAGAACCCAATGACCATTTGGCGAAAAGCAGAAGTCGAATGCTTCACCGCCGGGAAATGCTGCAGACGATGTAGTTGTTGTAGCGATCAAGCTCACGATGGTCCGACGTGGTTGCAGATATGCTTCGAACAGATTCCGCTTGACTTCTCGAGCAAATAACTGCTTGAGCTCTGGTAGGCTATCATCCGTAAATGGGCCGCTGAGTACATTATGTGATCGAGAGAAAGATGGACAACGTGAGAGGTGGTAGCCGTAGAGCTGAGGCGTTTGCGATGCCTCGCGCCAGGCACGGTCGACGAGAACGAGGGATGCGAAAGTCTCTGGGTCGGTAAGATAGAGAATGCTGTAGAAAATACGTATGAGCGTCCAGCATGGCCAAGCTTGAAAATACATAGAGTAATAGTCATCCTCCAAAGGGCCAACTGGAATACGTACGTCTCGCGGATCTCCGATGGTAGAGCCATTAGTCCATGCTTCTTTGTAGATAACTCTTTGCCTTTGCCCTTTTCTTCACCACCAGTAGTAACATCCTCCTGTACCTCGGGATCCTGTTGTTCTTCAATCAAATCTGCGTCTTCGTTTTCGCTCTCTGGCAAAGCCACATCCTCCGCTCCGGGCCAAACTTCGGATAGATCCTCCGCCATGTTAACTCTTGAGAGGTCATGTATATATAGCACAAGACATCTGTCAGCTTAGGATTACCTTGCCTTTGGGCTTTGATTGTGTAGGCATATTGCGCCGGGGATGGGGCTGTGATAAACGTCTTATTGCTATGCCATGGGGGTTGGAGGGAGCGGAACGGCTGCGGAAGGCACATCTTGCGGCTCCCATGAGCTATCTGCCGAGTCGAGCCTAAGTATCGCCCCTTTTTGCTCGTTCATGCAAGCTCTAAGCTTACCAAAAGAGTATCAGATACAGGGGCCCTCTCTGTTTCGGGCCATGATTTGTTGGTGAGGTCCTTACCAATTTAGGAATGAAACCCTGTTTCTTGCAGACTATAAGAGCTTTTTATATCTATCTAGCTAGTAGTTCTCAAGTACTATCCTACCTTGTCCGGAGAGTGACTAGCTCTACATAAATTTTCTTATGTTTCATGCAGTGAAAACCAAAATTAAAGCTCTCGAAATTTGTATCTTAGTTGTACACGGTGTCGTGAAGAAAATAATGTACATTTTGACAAGATAAAACCTTACCCCAGCCACGCTATGAGTGGATTGAAATGTCGATTTGGGACATCATGAAACCTGCGATAAACCGCCAGCAATCATCTACTATTGCTTCTCTACCCCACTATTCCCTCCACGACCAAAAGGGAAGATGTTAGTAATACTTGATTTCATTCCCTTCATCGCCTCTTCCGTTGCCTTCTTTTCCTCCGCCTCCATCTCCTTCAGCCACTTTGCCCCGTTTTCTCGTATCTCCCTGTCTAGGTGCTCATACTGTTTCTGTCCTCTCTCGCGTATTTGGTCCGGTAATATCTTACCCTGCGCGAACCCTTCTGACAAGCTGGGCTCCATGCCGTCCTGCGCTCTTGCACCACTAAGAGAGCCTAGAAAGCCCACTGATCGTCTCGGTCGCTTGCCTTGCTCTGATTCCATCTGCTTATTAAATTCGGCTCTGAGCTTCTCTATACGCCGAGCATATTCAGTGGGAATGTGAACACCTTGGAAGCTTTTCAATACAGCTCGTGTGTCAACATCCCCTTTTCCTTTCTCGTTGACATTCGCACCAATATACTCTAAGAAAGGAATGTATGAGACAAGCTCTTTATCTTTTGGATCGCCTGTCCATTTTGGTAATATGATGGCGTTCTCAGGTTGTAGCTTTGCGTGTGCTGGATCAGTGTCCAGCAAAATGACTTTACTCAAGTCACGGTTGAGATAAGAAAGATCCTGACAGACCGTTAAACCAGTTTTCATCTAAGATTGGAGGGATCTTCACCTTGATATAATCACCATCTTTATATTTCGTGGCTTCCCGAAACAAAGGCCACATGACAATCCTATACGGGTCCAACTTCGCAATTATCGGCTGTGCAATCATTGACGAGACGCTCGTGAAAATGACAAGTTCGTAGTACTGGCTCAAATATCGCAGAAAGTAATCCACCCCGGGTCTCTTCGCCATTCGCCAACCGTGTTCCCTAGACCATTCGCTATGAACTAGCAAATCCTCCAAGCTCAGGACGAGCGTGTATGGTCTTTCCCATATCGGATCCGTATCCGGAAGTAGTTTAGGAAAAGCAGGTTCGGTGTAGTAACTCGTCGTGTTGCTCAACCTTGCCATTACTCGATTGTAAAAAGCCATAAACCCCCAGCCAGATGGGGCATCCGGGTGCGCTAATTCTTCCTCCTCAGACTCCCAATTTCTCCCAAGGTAAACAGTTCCAATAGTTGTGGTTCCAAAGATCACCACATAGAACCAGAAAGTCATCCTATTCCGCCGTCGTTCCAGTGACGATATGTATGCAGTCTTCGGTAGGTCCCCTCCGCCTTGACCAGACTCTGACGGAGCTTCCGTGATGTTCAGGCTTGATGGATTGGCTTTCGCGGACGAAGATGCCATTTCTGAGTCGAGTGTAGAGGGTATACCCTGAGTCAAGTCAGGCAAGGGCTGGGTAGGTTCTTGCTCTGAGCGTTGCCTTTGAGCATCTGTAGGATTCATGGCGGACGGCGAGGATGATTGAGGAGTTGTATTGCTGTTGGGGGTTGCGGATGTCTGAAATTCACCCTGGAGTTCGGAATATTCAGTATGTGCGTTCGACCCTCCCGGAGTCGTTGCGGTTGGGGAGGCGTGCTTTGATGCCTTGATTGCGTCTAATTCCTCTTGTAACTTTGTAATATCAGGAAATACGGATTCATCATGGTTCGAGGCAGCATGCTGGCCGGCCCGAGTTCCAGTACTTGCTGATACAGGATCCGGCGGTCTTTGGGCGGAAGGCCCATGCCGGTTTATAGATATTGAGGAGGAAGGCTCTCTGTACTCGAAGGGTCTCCGGGGCTTTTGGCTTTTGGCGTATGATCGAGATTGGAAAACTGGTAAAGCAGCCCGTAAAGGCGCTCCAAGGTTATAAGGTCGCAGAGAGCGACCAGCTGCTCGTACGAGCATATTAAGATCCTAAGCAAAGCCCGCCTCAGCTATTCTATTAATACATGAATGGGCCTCATCAGAATTGAAGACCGCTTCGAACTTGCATACTTTCTAGAGTTTCTACGATTGGACAAATCTCGGGCCGAGGAGTTTCTCCTAGCGGCATGCACGCCTATGAAAACGATCTTTCTGCTGGGATTTGCTTTCCTTCCAACATTTGAAAGTTTAGACACCCGGCCCTTGAAATTTGACTCTGTGGTATCTCTTACCTCTCTAGTCACAGGGTTGAAGAGGCTGGGGAGACTATTGGCTCACCAATCGTGCGAGCAAGAACGGCAGTGAGGCCTCCGATGACTTGTCAGTTCCGTTAGCACGGTACATACTTTCAGGCGTCTACCTGCTTTAGAACTTCAACATTGGAGATTCCTGCGAACAAAGTCTTCAACCTAAGACAATATATACTAGCTCGCAGTGGTCAATATTCTCCAGGCACGTTCTCATCCGAAAGCCATACCACGAAAAGCATATATTTTTGATCACACAGGAGTACTATGCCACAGAATTGCGAATCTATAATTTGATTGGGACAGATCAGACACTCTTGCGTTCTAACCGGACTCGCTGAACGTGAATTTCAGGCTCTGCTTTCCCAATGTCTTGGCCTCGCGGAATCCTAAAAATTAGAGCCTCCAATATCTCATCTGAAGAGCTTTCTGGGATCAATAGCATGTCCCAACACTTCCGCTTCTTCGACCTTCCCTTCGACCTTCGCTATAAGATCCTGGGTTATCTCCTCGTTTCAGGTCAAGTTATCGATCTGGAGCCGATCTTCTGCTACCCTAGACGAGAACGCCTGTCCCTCTTCCTTGTCTCGAAAGCCTTCCACTCCGACGCGTCTTATGTCTTCTACAGTAGCCATACCTTCCGTATCTTTCCCACAAGTGGCCGCTATTTTGGCAACAAGACACGTCCCCTCCTGGCTAGACTCCCTTCACATTATCAGAGGTCTCTGGTTTCATTAGAGCTGCGATTGGGGCCTGGCTGGACTTGTCCCCCGGCTTCGTGGAGGGTGAATAGTGCTTTAGGGTTGGAGAATATGGTCGCCGTGAGGTCCCTGAAAGTATTTGTGGAGGTTGATCCTTCGCATGACTTCTTTCGTGGATTTCGGGTGGGCAAAGATTTCTATACTCGATTCTCGACCGAGCTCCTTGAACAAATCATTGAACGGCTTCCTGTCCTTGAGCGGGTCGAATTGGATGGATGGCCTTCAGTTATGCGGGAGGGGCCATTGATGAAAAGACTTGTAGACGTGGCTAGAGCGAGTGGAAAGACGGTTATGGAGTTAGGCGCTCAGAAGGTATCTGAGTCTGAGAAGAATAAAGGCCTCATGCTTCTAGCCCAAAAGCTATCGGTAAGCAAGGCGGTAGATAGCTGGCAGTTATAGCATAGTGTTTGCATAACCTAAGGAGTCCTTGGAAGCTCATCGTACTGAGGACCATCTGCCTTGGGTCTCAATAAGCTATTTACCATGGCCCAGGCGCCGTCGCTATAATACATGTCAAGAGTCTATGCTACAACCAGTTGAGATTTCAAGATAATGAGCTGTCTATAATTCTTCGTCGAGATCCATCGACCCGTTTTGATTCCCGTTTGTCCCATTCGTCTTGACTACTGAGGCCTCCTTGTCCATCATTTGCCTTGATACCGATACGATGTTGTCTTCAATCAGTTGTTGACCGACATCCTCAAGGTCTGGTTTCAAGTTAGTACAACAGCAGGCCAGATATGAATATGCAGGGCGTCCTACGCTTCTTAGGATCAACTTTGCCAACGTATCTCGTTTTGAGCTGATCCTTGGTGAGCTCGGTCTCCTCCTTGACTCGCTTCTCGTAGCCTTCCGCAAGTCCAACAAGGCGCTTCAATTTTTCCTGATTCCTCTCTCCCTCCTCTTTGAAGTCATCCATTTGTAAAGCCTCAGTCCAAACATGCTTATGTAAATTCATCAGCATATTCTCTTCTAAGCCGGTCTTGCGATAATTGATGCCAATGCTGTAATAGTGCCTGTTGAGGCCGTGAATGAGCGCTTGTATTGACGGCTTATTGAGATGACCAAGATTTGATGTTGTTTGTCGGGGCTCGTGACCCATCATGAGTGTTTGGGGGTTGATTAACCGGAAGGCATCGATCACAACTTTGCCTTTGACCGATTGTATGGGGTCAACGACTACCGCGACAGCGCGTGGCGTGAGCTGCTCGAAGGATTGTTGCGTGTTGATGTCCACAGATGATAGCCAGCAGCCAAACCCAGGATGTGAATGGTACCACCCTACCACAGTCTCTTGTCTTTATCATGTAAGCTTTTAACAACCCAAACAAGGGTCATCGAGATCCACATACCTTCCAGTTTGCCTTAGCATATCCATCATTTTGGTTTGAAAGACAGGGTCTACGGCCTCGACGCTCACACCTGTTCCGCTCTGTGGCATGGCGAAGACATCGACAACCCGTACGGTGTAGTCATCCACAAAGTCTCCCAGCATCAGGCCCATTACTTCCATAGGTACACCAGCGCGCCCATGCCTGAGCATTTTTAATAGAGCCAATGATGATATGTAGACAGTTTCTGAATTATCCACCAAGTTGGAGTCCTGCATTTGCGGCTGATTAGCACAGGGTCGAGTAGTACATTGTTAAGAGCCTTGAAAGCGCTTGCATGTTCTCGAATCAGGGTTATTGCAACTACGAAGACTTACAGCTCCCGGAGGTGCTGAGTTGCCTCCCATACCTCCAGCGCGGAACAGGCTGTTTAGACGATCCATCGCTGTCGAGATGGAATCGAAGATCTATCTGAAACAATATAAGGCTGGTCGCTCCGTTATATGGTCCCGTCAGCTTTCATGAACACCTTGAAAAAATCTGTGCTAAACGTGCTAAACCTGTGTACTTTGTCAGCCTGCCTACAACTGGCAGAGACATGGAGATATGATCGACAACATCGGTTCTCGGGCCGTTTTATGCCCCATTAGGTGTTGTCTTAGCGTATCCGGGGTTCAGCCACTAGAGCTCAGGAAATGGCTATAGATCCCTTTCGTAATTCATTATAATTTGTTATACGTGATATTGCAAAATCATTCAAAAAGCTCCTCCCCGTCCTCTCTCTTTTTCGATACTTGTCCCCAAGTATTCCTCAAATGCTTCCATAAGGTTAGAGGAGAAGCCGAATCTAGATCATCCGGCGTTGCTCTACTCGAGCGACACCAGCGCCCCCAGGGATACTGAGCCCATACAAAATGGCCAACCTTGCACCTATCGACTTGCAGTCAACTGCTCCGACTGCAAGCCAAAAGAAGACCGTCGCATACTTCTACGACGCCGATGTGGGCAATTATGCCTATGTAGCAGGACATCCTATGAAGCCTCATCGCATCCGGATGACGCACAGCTTGATCATGAACTTCGAATTATACAAGAAGATGGAAATCTACGTAAGTCATTTACCACAGCTCCATATTTGATTCAACCTGCTCCAGCTTCGTCCACGCTGCCAGCTATTCGAATATATGTCTTTCCACTCTCTGGAAGCCTGACATCGTCCCTGGCGAAAACCTCCTTCATACGTGATGAGCATACTGGAGCGGTATTGGCTGACTATTAGTAGCGTGCGAAGCCTGCTACCAAGCTTGAAATGACGCAGTTTCATACCGATGAGTACGTTGACTTTTTGAATAAAGTAACCCCCGACAATATGGAGGCATATCAGAAGGAGCAAGGTCGTTTCAATGTGGGAGACGATTGTCCAGTCTTTGATGGTCTCTTTGAATTCTGTGGTATCAGTGCGGGGGGTAGTATGGAGGGTGCCGCACGTCTCAACCGTGGTAAATGTGATGTCGCAGTCAATTGGGCAGGAGGACTACATCATGCCAAGAAGAGTGAGGCCAGTGGGTTCTGTTATATTAATGGTGAGAATTACACTGTACAACTCCTGCTATCTCTTTCTGACATACTTGCTTTCCCAGATATTGTTCTTGGTATCCTCGAACTCCTCCGCTACAACCAACGGGTATTGTATATTGACATTGATGTCCATCATGGCGATGGTGTTGAAGAAGCATTTTATACCACTGATCGCGTCATGACGGTGTCTTTCCATAAGTATGGAGAATACTTCCCCGGTACTGGTGAGCTTCGAGATATTGGGGTCGGTCAAGGGAAGAACTACGCGGTTAACTTCCCACTACGTGATGGTATTGACGATAGGTCGTACAAGGCCATATTCGAGCCTGTTATAAAAGCTGTCATGGAATACTACCAGCCGAACGCGATCGTTCTTCAATGTGGCGGTGACAGTCTGTCGGGTGACCGGCTCGGATGTTTCAATCTTAGTATGGAGGGCCATGCAAACTGTGTTAATTTTGTCAAGAGCTTCAATCTTCCACTCTTGGTTCTTGGTGGAGGAGGTTATACTATGAGGAATGTGGCACGGACGTGGGCCTATGAAACTGGTCTGCTGGTTGGTTCGACGTTAGGTCCGGCGTTACCATACAATGACTACTACGAGGTAAGTAGATGAATCCTTGGCTTGGAAACCTTGCTGACATCCCGTCTAGTACTATGCGCCAGACTACGAACTTGATGTTCGACCTTCCAATATGGACAATGCTAATTCTCAAGACTACCTGGAAAAAATAAAGGTTCAAGTCATTGAAAATCTGAAGCGGACGACCTTTGCACCATCCGTCCAGATGACCGACGTTCCTAGAGACCCAGAGGGAATGAATGACGAGGCTGAAGCCGAACTTGACGATGCAGATGAGGATGAGAATCCTGATTCCAGATACACCAAGCGAGGATGGGATAAATATATGGAAAGGGATGACGAGCTAGATCCCAGTGACGACGAGGAGGAAAACGAAAATAACGGTGTACGTCGACAACCGAATGCACCGAAAAGACGTCGCAATATGATGGATTATCAGAACCCTTTGGCAGTGCCTGACGATGGTGCTGTATCAGCCCGTAGTGGCCGTAGCCCTGCTGGAAGCGCGAACGGTATTGGCTCGCACACTGCCTCTGACGATGGACAAGAAGGCTCACAACTGAGTGATGAGAGCGAAGGTGGGGCTTTTAATGGCGCTCGTGAGGACTCAATGTCTTCTGGCAACCGTGACATGGACGATGACGACGTTGATATGGCCGATGCGCCAGCAGGTGGCCATTTGGCTGCCGAGGGCCCTCAGGAAGCGACACCACCCGACTCTCCCCCAGCTGCGCCTGCTAACTCTACTGTCCCTACACAAGATCCCAGCAACGATATGGTAGACGAGATAGATAGCGCGGAAAACCCAGAGGGAGTCACGGAAAGCCATCACAACGGCCAAGCGGCCATTGCCGGAGAAGACGGTGCTGAAGTCGAGCACGCTTAGTCTTCTGTGGAAGACGCAGGGTGAAACGGTATCGTATTGAAAGCTCTCCTCCTCTGAAGCTTGTGGAGTCATGTATCGCCATTTTGTGAAGCTTGACCAACAACCCCGGTTTTCCGCCGCAATTACATAACTCGCAGATCCCGCTCAGGACGCCACTTCTAGCTCAGCTAAGCTACACACCACATCTTTCCCATTTGTTTAATCTAAAAACGCACTAAATCTCGATACGTAAGCGGCCCATCTTCTCGACCCTTGTACACTACCAACTTCAATATTGTGAGGGTGCTATGGAAAGATCATTTTCTAGAAGACCTGGCGGTCGCGCCTTCTCGGCGCACTGGGAGACGACCCAGGGGTTTGGGCTGTCTGAGCATAGCAAGATCAGCGCAAATAGCCATAGCCAGAGTCTTTGGTTTTCGATTTTACCAAGGGATGTTTCAAGGTAGACTTGGAATTTTCTATACAGCATTCACGGGCCATATTCGATACTTGGTGTGCATCACATCGGCTACTCCACACCATATGACACTGGCTGCTTACCTCCTCATGTTTTACATTGGTCGCATTCAGTATCGATTGCAGTTGAGATTGGGCATTCCGATAATAGATGCATCACATGTTCAATCCACCGGTCTTGACTTACCCGGGTTCCACCGTTTCAGCTTATTGCTGCTTATGGTGGGCACACTCAGTGCGCGGTTAATTTTCGCTATATAACACCATGCACAGTGCAGCACCACCATACCACCCAAGCACCGATTTTCCCCAAACTCCTACTCTACCAAACGCTCCAGCTAGAAAGTTAAGCCACCTCGCAAACAACCTCAAAAATCACTCTGCTAGACTCAATCCTTGGTAGATCCTCACACGAGTCAGCAATAACACCCCTTCCTATCATACTACCACGGACGACTAGACCAGCTTCTCCAATCGACATGACGTTAACAAGAGCCCCTCTCACAGATCTTCAGTTCAGCGCAATATATTATAGCAACGGAGGCCACAGGATCGTTTTTCCGAACAACCCCCAAGATCGTGGACTCGTTAGCCACCATCTAGAGACATTCTTGAATTCGCCACAGCTGCAATACGTTGAGGACTTGCACATCGTGATGAAGCTATTCAGGGTGCCTCAAGATCTTCAGGGTGCCCCCAGGGATCATGCGCACCTATACATCCTTCAACGTGTCCTCAATAAATTGAGCGAAGCAAAGGTGGGGAGAAACGGTCCAGTGCTGAGAACTCTCGCGCTCGAAGACCCGTCTAATTGGATGCTCACTGACGAGACGAGGATTCAAGGATGTGTCTCTCAGTATGTCAAGATGGCTCTGGACGCCGATGTTGAGACCCTGCAATGGACGTCGCTTTCTTGCCCTGGTTATGCAGAATTCACTGTGGTAGAAGATTGTGGTGTTGGAAATGTGGAGGTGGTAGAAGTTGAGACTATTTGCGTTGGCGATGATGGAACTCCCCGGCTCACGAGAGAGACGTGGTATCGCCACACTTAGATGGATAGGCGTGTCATCCATGTATCACAACTCAATTCAAATGCCCACCTATCTCACAGGATGTTCCATACAGCGTACTTCTCATTTCTCATTCAATGTCTCCCATGTCGCATTCCTACTAACACATCCAAAGCATCTCTCATTTATTTCATTCCACTAGCAGCCGCTATCCCCGGGGACGGTAAACGCATCATCATCATCATCCCCACCTTAAGGATCAGCATCAGCCTCATAGCCCGAAGCACCACCTTCGCTACCAGCAGATGCAGTATCGACCCAAGGAGCATTCTCAACCCCACCTGCTGCTCCTACATCTCGTCTCGCACCTTCCGTCTGCTCATCATCACCACTCTTTCCACCCTCCTCCGGTTCACCCTCATCCACCGAATCCCTCATACTCTTAAACGAACAAGCATCACTCTCATCCTCACTATCCACCTCACGCCCATCCAGATGCGGATGATCCTCGACCCAATCACCCAAATCGGCATCATGAGGACTCCACCCCGCATCCCTATCGACCCTACCCTCACCACCACTCTCCTCCTCCTCCGCGCTCTCAACCACCCTCGTCCCCAAATCAGTAACCGTAACAACCACCCCATCAATCTCTCTCCTCTCCTGCGCAACAACAATCCCAATACGGTCCCCATCATCTCTTCGCTCATCATCATCATCTGTTCGCTCCGCATCATCATCTCTTCGCTCCTCATCCCCTCCTCTTCGCTCCTCATCATCATTATCTTTCATCACCCGCACTAATGCCTCAATCACACAGCTATCTCCTAGACTCACTACTCTCCCTACTTCTCCGCCATCGGAGGGAGGTGTGAGACACACGATTCTGGCATCTCCGCTCTGGAATGCGGCGGCTGTTTCGGCGACGCTGACTATGGGACTTGGTAGCATGAAAGAACTTATTGCGCGGTCCGGTACTGTTGGTCGCCGCTGTGACGGTCCAGCTGCTTCAGCTTCGGCCTCATCTTCACCTGCAACCGCTTCTTGATCCTCAGTGCCGGTTCTTTGCAATTGCGATTCCAAACTCGGCGAGAATTGCGAACCAAAATCTCTCCGTTCGGTTTGAGTGGGGCGCACCATCATGATACCCTCTCCCGTCCTGGACTCCCTGGCCCTGTTCGAATACTTCTTAGGGTGAGCTTCTTCGGCCTTACGTCTTTGCTCGAAAGTTAGGCGCTTCATCCCGGGGTGAGCTTCGTCGTCCCTTTGTTTTCCCTTGTCGATTCGGTTGGAGGGTTCATTGCTCGCGCCGCGACGGCAGTAGCGCCGCAGGAGAAGAAGGAGGACGATCAGGAGGCCTAGGGCTGCGGCGCTGCCGACGCTGGCGCCTATGGCCTGGTTGCGCGAGGAGATTGAGTGCGTTTGTGGAGGTGGAGCAGATAGGCTGGGGGAGGGTTTGCCTGGTGAGCGACCTTGTGGAGGTAGTAATACTGAGGAAGAGTGAGGACGAGAAAATGAGGTTGGGATCGGCTTTGGGTTTTCGGATATTGGTGTGACTGATGTGTCTCGTTGGATAGACGTTGCTGGGGGAATTGATGGTGCCATTCTGGTCGTTAAGTACTTCTTTCCAAGAAAAGAGGCGCTCAGCTTAGAATGGTAAATCGGTTTCTTATTCAGCGTTCAAGCTTGGATTTGAGAAAATGGGTTATCAACTATGAGTCGTGGTTTGCAGAGTGCTATGCGACAGAGATGATGAGGTAGGAGGAATTTGCGCTGGAAGTCCAAGTTCTTGAGGAAGAACACCAAGCTTTGTGGCTTCTCAACAATACTGTAGGGCTGGGGGTGGATACAGAGTCTTTAACAAATGGGATCTCTTCTTTTTACATATCTTGAGTGGGCTGAAAATGGTTGCGAATTTAGTGCCACTCTTCTCCATGGAGTTTGAGTAAGTTCAACAGAACCAGGGGACTCATACGGCCTCCGGGAGGAACGGGGCGTGATATCTGAAAACCCATGGTTGGCAAGTGGATTTTTCGTTACATAAGCCATGTTGCTGGGTTTATGGCCCTTGCGATCCTTGTATGGGTATTGTGCAAGCGGGGGATCTTGTTAGCTATACGATACATGTCGCTGGTTATGTGGGTCTTGTGGTTTCTGTGCGGAGACTAAACTGGATTGATATTATCTGAGAAAAGTCACTGGTAGATTCTGAAGAAAATGTAATGTAGATGCTTATGGAATATCCAATCCTGAACTTAATGAACGGCCTCGTGAAATTCCGAAAAGAGCGGAAAAGCATTCAAAATCCCAACGCTTCAACTTCACCCGGGAAGGTTCTCTTACCTTAATGTGCTCAACCTTCTCTCAGCCGCCACCTCCACAACCACCTCCACCTCCGCCACAGCCACCTCCGCCGCCTCCGCAACCTCCTCCTCCACCACCTCCACCACATCCCCCAGCCGCACCTCCCCCACACGCGCCACCCGCACACGCACCAGCAGCTACCCCCCCTCCACAAGCACCCGCACAACAATTCCCCACCGCTCCAGCAGTGAAATTCGCACAAGCAGGATTCCCTGCATACATACCCGGCGTAATGCACGGATCGCCCATATACGGCGCATAATACGGCATGTACATCGGATATCCCCACGCATAAGCGTACATGTATTCATCCCTAGCAGGCGGCTCGCGCCCTCTCTTTCGAGCACGCTCACATGATTTCTTATACTCGCGCTCGAGTTTCTGCTGATGAATCATTTCCCGGAGCCGGGCTTTGGCTTGGTCGCCGGCGTCGGCTTTGATGGCGTTGTGGGCGGAGATGTGCGGTGCGTTGTGCGGATTGCTGTTTGCGGAGTGGAGACGAGAGAGTTGGTCGTCGATGGCGCTCGTTTTGCCAAAGGCACGGGCGAGGCTGGAGGTATGGGATTCGCGAATTGCTTCGCAGTACCAGCACGTGCATTCGGAGTAGAGGTCTTTGAACATTTTTTGGTAGGTTTTACTCGTCCATTCGAAAGCGGTGGAGAGTTGTGTTTCTTCGATTTTGTCGTCGTGATCGATATATTTGCCGGTTTGTCGGATGACGTAGCTGTAGTAGCTTGGTGGAGAGAGCTGGTGCGTGTGCCAGACGAGGTCGACATCGAGGGTGGGGACCGCGACTTTGTTAGGGTGCGAGGCGATGATAGTGATATAGCGATCGTATTTAGTGAGGATGCGGGCCATTGTAGAGTTGAGGGCGGGGGAGTGGATCCAGTCTATTGCATGCATTTTCTCAATGAAGGAACCTTGACGGATTACGGCGCCGACTAGGTCCAAGGCAAAGGGAGAGGAGTTCTCCCAGTAGTGGGACATCATTTTTCTTATGGCAACTTTTTCCTCTTTGGCTTGGGATCCGGCGAAGGAGTGGTTGGCTTTCTTCATCCACTCTTTGTCCCTTAATGCACCTTCAATCACTGAACGTACGGATTCCAACGAAGACCTAGAGTGAAGGGGGGAAGTTTGTGTCATTAAGGACTCGTAGATAGCACTTCCCCCTCTGTCCGGACCCAGGATGAGACGATTGGGAAAAAGCGGTGGATGCTGTTGAATGCCACCGCGCGGTGCTCGAGGCAGACCTAGATATCGCTCAGCTTTTGTAAGAAAGTTCATTTTGATCAAAATACCATCAAGATCCAAGATAGTTCCAGGCATCGGTACGTCATTAGTAAGGAGTGCTTCCATATCTTGTCGGAACTTTTGGGTCCTCAGCAGGTCATGATCGAAAGAGACCCCGCAACAAGCAGCGAACATGAACTTCTGGTCTGTAAAGCCGTTGGCCACGATCTCACCTCTAAGCTTGCCTAGGCTTCCTGGGCTTGACGACCAGGCGGACTGGGAGTTCCACTTGGTCCACGGGACAGAATGAGGCCTGGAACATATGGGGCATTTGATGCATAGATTCTGATCATCGATGTTGTGCCACGAGTGGCCAGTCTTTGATTCGAAAAAGCCCATAGCTTGTTCAGTTGCCATGAATCCAAAGCTGTCATTGTCTATGCACGCATTAACGGCTGCCCACGGTAAGCCGGTCCTCCAGAACTTCAGCTTGCCATAGCGGATACAGTCCTCCAGAAAATCTCGTGGATTGAGCTGATATGCATGCCATACCATAATGACGTCTATTACTTGTTACTCGGGCTGGTGTCACTGTCAGGTATGAGGAGGGCCTACTTACCGAGTGGGGGCAAGTTGTCGCAATTGAAGTCCACACAAGCGCCCATATGAACCTTCTGCTTAAAGGTCTCCGGTATCTCACTCTGCTTCAACATTCGTGCATCAGGCTCTACGCATTCGGTCCACCATTTTTCGAATCGTTTGGCGGCTCTTGCAACATAGACTGCCCAGCGCTTCTCCCTGATCCTGACGAGAAGCTCAGCCTTCTCTTGTGCTGTGACTTTGGTGTCTGCAAAGCTGTCGCAGATGCCGAACAGGCCATCTTTGAGAGCAATATCTTCGCGAAGCTGATGAAAAGCTTCAAGGAGTTTCATATGAGCAATGCATTGGTCAGCAGTTGGAGTGGGGGAGGCATCGAGATTCAAATTTGAGAAGGCGGCAGTGGTATCAGCGACATTGGAATCGTTCTCCGTATATGAAGGCGGGGGGGAGGCTTTGGAAGCATCTCCTCTTTGAGCATCCGGAGAATTTACTTGTAATTTGCCCATGACGCTCAGCGGAAATTGCGATTATGAAGGTTAAGAGACAGAGAACTAGAGTTCATACAGCTACAGAGTATATATGTTTCATTCTGGCATCGTCTTTGTCGACTTTGAGCACATTTGAGGTGGTTGCCCGCTTTCAGCCTCACCTGCAGGAGGGGAAGGCTTGGCGCACTGCCCGATCTGCCTCGACTTCGCTTAAAGACTCTTACTATTCTTAGAGCTTGATGCATATTTCTAGTGCCCTTCTAGAAGACTACGCCGTACGTTGCACCACGTGGCTTCACTTTGCCTCATAGAAGTACTTTACACCTATACATGTGTTATCTGTTTTGACCCTCGCAGAGGGTTGCCTTTCGGGGATGCCTTATGGGCGATCACAGATCTGCCCACGAAAGTGCCCAAGCTTGCTTACCCCAGCTGTCATACCATTGGTCCAACTGATCTTGTTAGAGGCCCATTTTCCACGGCTCTGGTCATTGAAACTGCCGTTTCAGGTCACTGCCATAAGCACCACAGTTTTCTACCATACGAAGTACGTGCTGCGTGAGGAGAGAATCTGCCCGCATGGGCGCCCAAGCCCCGCTTGTCAATCCTATCTCCGCGCCATCATTAAGGTACATGTGGATGGGAGCTTGCTGCGAGTCTCAGGGAGCGTATAAACTGCTCTACTCGTTTCCCTGCGACATTCGCTCATAAGATATCTTCGTGTATACCGTAGCCTATCAAGTATGTGTACTCGGTAGAAGTAGAAGTAGAGTACTTTAGTCAGGTGGAAATGCCCCCTGACAGCACGAGGCGGCTGGCGGGAACGCTAAGCCCTTGTGATACTAGCGTAAATCAGAGGGACAACCTCTGGACTACTATTTACAACAACAGCTTGGTCTATAGCTTGATGAACTGGCTTTGGTAACAGATCTATACCTCGAACGTTTAAGCAGCCTTGAGAAAAATGTCAAAGAAAGAGCGGCTCACCGACGAGGAACTTCTGGCTCAGTTCGAAGGGATTGTAGACAACGAGACGCCGAAGCCTGGAGTGAAGCCTGCAGTAGGGGATCAAGACCCCGATGCACTTTTGGAGGAATTAGGCATATCAGAGAGGCCTAGAGCGTCAAGCAGACCCCACACACCTCGAACGCAGACAACATCGACAACGAAGTCGTCACCCAAAGTTACTAGGACAGGCACACCAACCTCCACGGATGGCGCACGGTCTAGCGAAGAGAAAGCACACTTGCGCAAATCCGGAGATAGCTCCCGATCATTTCATAACAGTTTCACCCCAGCAAGCAGTGGGGAAGGCGATATTGAATCGGAGAAGTCAACCGTCCCCGAACCAGCCCGGGCGCAGAGTTCAGGAGGTGGATGGTGGGGAAGTGTCTTTTCTACGGCAAGCGCAGCTGTCAAACAAGCTGAGGCTCTTGCAAAAGAGATCAGGCAGAACGAAGAAGCACAACGATGGGCGGAGCAAGTCAAAGGGAACGTTGGAGCCTTGCGAGGCTTAGGTATGCAATCATACCATGTTCCATCGCACATACTCATTCTGACCGTTTCTTGTAGGAGGCGAACTCCGCTCTCGGGCCCTGCCAACTTTTACTAATATTCTCCATACCCTCGCCCCACCTATTTCTTCCCACGAGCGCCTCCAGATTCATATTACACATGATATCGTCGGATATCCCTCCCTCGATCCTCTTATATACTCCACTTTCTCCCGTGTCATGGCGCAGGTCGAAGGAGGTGACCTAATGGTAATCCAAAGGGGTCACGAATCAATGCAAAGGCGAGGCTCGGAAGCAGGCTACACAGGCTCGTTGAGCAACAATGGCTGGAGCGACGGGCCTTGGTGGAGACAGGCAACCGAAGCGAGGAATCTGGGGACCGTCAAGGGTCTGGTTGAGGGGACGAAGTTATCAAAAGTTAGCGCCGAGTCCTACGCAAATGACTATTTCGCGAGACGTGGCGGCGTGGAGGAAGCTGCCAAACAAGCAACCGAGGTCCTTAGTGAGAGCAACCCTGTTAGAAGCAGCGATATCTTCCTCGCCATTCAAGCAATAAGCCAAGCACCCCAAAAGGATCTCTTCGGAGGATCTGCAGCCGAGCAGAAGAAGAGCGAAGGTATCGTCGAGCCCGATGAAGATGAAGAGTCCATTTGTTTCGCGATTTACCTCCACGACCCCATCCATGGCATTACTTTCAATACCATCACCCAGACCATTCCTCAGAAGTGGATTGACTGGCTCGATGCGTCTGCCACCTCTGATCCCTCGGAGTCGAATCTGCCAGACGAAATCGCCGAGATTGTCGAAAGTGGAGGCGTGGATCCCCGCGAATGGGTTGCTGAGTGGGTTGAGGAACTACTATCACTAGGCGTCGGGATTGTTGCTCAGCGGTACGTAGCGAGGCGGATGGGTGTTGGACACGGTGGTCTAGGTCGAGGAAAAGCTAGACAGGAGGCTTTGGAGTCGGGAGGTGGTGAGGCTGCGAGAGCTGTCTGAGGGTTATCGCATATTTGGATTGAGTTTGAAGCAAGCTTGTCTGGCGTTGGGCGGTTGGTCTCCTGTATCGAGAAGCAAACGCGTTTTCATCGTTAGTGGGTATCTATATCTGTATTCTAGCCTATAATATCGAACAGAAGACCTCTGTCAATAGCACATCTTTTTCTCGCAATACAAACGCCATCGCTATGCCCACTGATCTCGCATCAAATCATCCGCACATCCTATCATAAGTACTCCCTCCCATCTCCCACATCACACCTTCTTCCCCTCCCCACCCCCTTTCCTCTTCCCACCCCCCAACATCTCCAAATGCCCCGCCTTCTCCGCCAACGCCCTCTCCGTCTTCCCAATCAGCCCACTCGTATATTTCTGCATCCAGACCGTCAGCTACCCCACACCTTTCTCATATCATACATAACTGGGACTGAGGACACACTTTCGTTATCTTCTTCTGCTTCACCAACGCCTTCTTCTTCGGTGCGATGGTCCTTTGCCCTTTTTTGGCGCTGAGGGCGGAGGGTCTGTTGGGGGGGGGGGGGGGGTGGTTAGTTGTGGGTTTGGGATTGGGGATTTGGACTTGGGGGGGAGGGGAGGTACCGTCGGGAGGAAGAGGGAGTAGTTTTGGATTTCTTGATGGTGCCTTGGGCCATGGTGAGGGCGGGATTGGGGGTTGGGTACTCTGTGCTGTACTGGCTGTTGGTTTTTGCAGTTGTGGGTGACGGACTGGAGTACTCTGTGCTGGCTGTTGGTTTTTGCGTACTTGGTGACGGACTGGAGTTGTGCGATCGACGTGCGGAGTTTGTGGGGAACTAGCTCTGCCTTATCTCCGGGTGTTCGTATTCAGCCTTATGCAAGCCAAGGAAGGGAACGGATGTAGGTTACCGCTAGCGGGCGATCCTTACGTCCGTACAACAACAATTTTGTCCTTTGTGGTGTGCATTCACTCTTCTAGCGCTTACTGATAGCTGATCATTTTACTTGGAAGGATTACTGTGCGTGAAGGTATGTAAGCGGAAAAGGAATTCAGTTAGTATCACGTTTCTTTCGAATTCTAAAAGACCAAAAAATATTTCATTTTTCTATCTACTCGTAACAGTATGTCCGTCATGTCGCATACCCTGTCTTTCAACCGTCAGAACCTGTCCCAAAGAGTATTAAGGTGGTGTAGATTTCCATAATGAGTGTGTCGCATGCTCCAACGTTTTATTGTCGGAGCCCTGAATGGTGCACTATTTCTTGTCTCGTCCAAGTATGCCCATGGATCCTTCCCAGACCGAGATGACTGTGACTAGCCCTGTGTCATTTCAGAAATCCCCTTCGTCGTAATGGCGTTTCATGGCCTTGTATGTCGCCAAGACGTGCCCGCTGTACGCGACCGGATCCTGCAGTTTCGTAAAATCGACCAGAAACTCGTTGCGCTTCACCGGGTAGTATTCTTTGTGTTTCTCCCAGTTTTCCCAATCCTCCTCGGACCATTCGTCAAGGTCTGATCTCTTAGCAGCTCCAAGAATATGGATGAGTTGCCAATCTTGATCTTTCGGGCGGAACATATCGTAATACTTTTCAAGGTAATACATGATGTCAGTGTACTCAGCCTGCCTTCGGATATTCCGCTTGTAATAATCGAGAAGCTTAGGCCAAATCTCTTCTGGGACTCCACCGAAAAATTGCCTGCGAAGATCCCTTATAAGCCCTATAGACTTCTTGGGATTTGATAAATTCTGACTACCGTGCGCCGTGCGTTCGTGCAGGAAAAGATCGCGGGTGCTGAAGACTTTGAAGGAGATGTTGAAGAAATCGGACTGGACGTATTCGCAGTATGGACATTCCCTTATTTCGAAGATGGCCAGCAGGATGTCATGGTAAAAATTAATGTTCAGATTCATTGTGCGTACGGACATATGATCTGGAAGATTATGCACTTCTGCTGTGGTTCGGAAGACAACGCCGCATACTGGGCATCGTGGATATCCATTCTCGTTTTCGTCCTCGTACCAGAACTTTGGCCACATTTTGAACGGTTCGTTCGGATTCGCAGACATGTTGATTGACAGTCTGATTACCAGCGCTAGATGCTGAGGCCTTGTAAATGAGGAATCTAAGATGGTGTTCAATATGGTTAAGCAACTCAATCGGCCTAGTGGATGCCGAGATGGATTGTCTTTTGGTACATTTATTAAGCTGGCTCGAAGGAACTCTTTTATAATCGAGCCCACGCATCAGGCAGCAGCTTGCTACCTCGCATAAATTCATGTTCTGCAGATCTCGGGTGGGCAAGCTGTCTCACAAACTCACTTCGATGCACAACACAACAGGCCAAAGCCGTGCTGGGACAGCAATTATCGTGGATTGTGCTGATGCCTACTTTCATGGTCCCAAAGCTCTGGTAAACCGTGCAGCCACCGCCTCAGATATTGTACGATAGGCACAATGACATGGCCGGGTGCTATTAATGTGGTCCAGATGCAGTTGTTCTTTCGGTGACATATAACCACACCCCACTTTCTAAATTTATGTCCAATCTATGGCTTGCCCGAGAGCCGAGAGAATAATTTACGAACTCAGGGCTGACCAGACTGCAGATAAATTCGTCCGAGTCCTTCAGTGATTGGAATCGCTTCGTTGCATTGGGAAAAGGATCGGCAACAAGGCGACTGTTGCATTGCTCACACGCTTTCAAGTCCCGGAATTATGCAGCTTCCCTTTCCTCGCGTAGGGCTATCCGTCCTGCAAGAGTAAATTCTATTGATGCACGGATCTGCTATCGACTCGTCATCGGGGCCCTACTCGTATAGCTTGTTGCACGAGCAATAAAAGATGATCACTTGCTTATCGGAGAGGCATACTCTATGCAGGAGACGGATATAACCGTCAGTACGGGATAATGACCAATCCTAGCTGATCATACCCTCTCCCAAAGAGCGAAACGTCTAGGCAGCGTAGCGGATGCGTAACGTATGCGTATCCACTCGGGTCCATTGATGCATTGGATTACCCAACCTTTCCAACTACACATAGCACATGATTTCACCGCCACCGGAGGGGTTACTCTAGGCAACGAGACGGGTGGAGATACCCCGAGTGAACGCCGCTGACAATACTCTGTATGTGGGCCCTGGAAATGAGGCACAACTATTCGCTTACTTATGCAGTGGATGGATGTACTCGCGAATTGAATTAAAGGCGATGAGCTCAGAGACCGTGTATGAAAGTCCCAGAGCAAAATCAAGGATAATCTCGCAGCTGGGACACGTTGATCTTTCTCAGACATTGAGTGCATGTACTACCTACTACCTAGTGCAGGCATTACTAGCGTAGGCTGATTTCTTAACAGCCAAATCCGAATCATTCGGCAATTGCGGAAGATAATTATCGGCATCTGATTTAGCCGTAGAATTTCAATGGGGATACAGGAGGTCGCAGAGTTCAAATGGGGGGATATAGTAGGGAACCCGCATAGTGAGGCTGACTTACTAGCCAAGGAGACTCTTTCCTTCGGACAGGCAGCACTGTGGAGATCAATTCGCCCCTATCGCACAACGCACGTACCAGCCGAATCGGATTCGGCGTAGATTTCGCTGCCTAGGCCATCAACGTAAGCCCCATGATAGAATCTGTACGGACAGACCAACGACTCTACTGCAGTCGATGTCACCTAGTTTGAATTGCTAAGAATAAAGAGATTGGGAGTGGGTCACCACGCTCGTATGTCCAAGTGGCGGAATTATTCTTGGCCTACACACCCTCCATAGATAGATATGCTGAGGTTTCAAGATCCGAGAACACTGTCGCTCACAAGGCTCTGAACCCTGAGCAGCGATGATTCCCGTGGCTAGGATATTACAAATAATATTGTCGAAAGTGGTACGACGTGATAGTCAGGTGCTAAATCAGAGGCCAGTCCTTGGTGGTGTGCAGGTAAAGGGCGCCGAATGGTATCCGTGAGAGCCAGGAAGAGTACCGTGCAGGAGTTATTGGACCCTGATACAAAATACGTAAGAGATACGCGGCGGGTGTGCAGCACACCTACGGCCGTATAGAGGAAGTGCGTTGCCCCGTCAAAAATGTTAGGTTCTTATTTTAGATTTAGTGCGTTCCTACTGATTGTGGTTGTAAAATTCCGATACGCTACATGTACAGCGTGTCGATGTGATAATCATTTCCCTATTCGTGCTCCCCAGGGTGGGTTGCTATACGATGTGTTCAACCATGCAATATAAAAGACATCGACCTTCTCGTTCAAAATTTCTTCCAGCATCCAACGTCCACTTTCATCAACATCTCAGACCACACCACCCGACTCGACATGGCGGACAAACTATCCGGATGGCCACAGAGTTGCTCGAACGATGAAGGCCATCTTATGTGCGTGGCCCGTAAATGCGGCAAAGTCTTTACGACTGGGGACGAGGCTCGTGCGAGATCTGAGCACCTGCGCGAAGCATCGATCGCACACGGACAAGACCCTGAGACGAAGATCGACCACGGTATCCTGTGGGCCATGGATAAACAGCGAAGGTGTCCATGGTGTCTTGACTTTGAATTTTCGTCTATCAAAGACCTCTACGACCATGACAGGCTTGATCATAAATTTGAAAGTACCGCAACAATCCCAGGATTCGTCTGGCACCTGAGGGAGGAACATATCGAAGAGGATGTTGCTAAATTAGCCTATGAGCCTGTTCATCAACGTCTCCTCCATGGGATCATGGCATGGTCCGAATATCTTGGGGAATTAGGACTCCAACTTTTCTGGCATTCCGGCGGAAGCCAGGAGGACCAGAAGAAGGCAATAGTGTTGCAAATCAGAGGACCAAATGTGTTGGAGGGGAGACCTGACAACTACCCGATGAGCTCAAAAGAATTTCTGAGCGATAAGTCGGCTATGTATATCGACCCAAGACACCGTCATTACGACTGGGCTGGCAAGCGATCGCGCCTCTTGCAGATGTACGAGAACGCGTGGATTTGATCCGCCAAAGGCAGGAGGACATTTGTCTCTGACAGAAGGTCCATGTTGCACTCAAGGGATAGATAGAGTTTGGATTAAGGGGCGACGGCAAGCTTACTGATGCGTGATCGCTGAGACAGCATTTTTCTCTTCGGTCGCCGTGCAGAATGCTCGCGTCAAGTCATGGGTTGAAACATTAACATGGATAGCATTGATTTATTCAGATAGACTGCAAAGAAAATCATGCTGAATGTGTGCAGTCCATGAAGTGATTTTGTTGTGTCTATTGTTAGGATACTGAAAGTATGCCTCTTTTCTGCTGCTACTGGTCAATAGCACGCTCGTGAAGCCAATCCAACCCAGATATAGATAAAGTACACTCTTGTGGTACTCTTGAGCTGTCGTGCGGGGGTCCTAAAACGATCGGAGCCCTCCGAATGCTCTGTCACAGATTTTGGGGTCCATCGTATAGATGCGCATGAAAGCGCCCTCCAACAGAGGCAATATCATATAATAAGTGCCTAAGCTTCTTTTGTTCCTACCATAGGAAACGTCGAATAAATCGACCTTCGTCTCTACCATTGAGTATGCTTCGAGGAAGCTTGCTGTGCGTATTGAGGATGTAGAGCAGAGGGTGCGGAAGGTAAAGACAGCTTGCCCATATCCCTAAAAATTCTTAACGAGTCACACGCAGTCCCCTACTAGATAACCTCGACTATATTATTTGGAATCGTGATCCAGTTTGTTGCACGTGTCCGGAGTGGATATCTTCGAAATTTCTAGATCTTAGCATCTGGAAGGCTTCATCGCATCATTTCCAATACCAAGGTACTCAACGGGGTACAGCTTCTCCCTCCCCTACACCTCATCTATGCTTTCTGCCTCCTTCCCGTCCTCCACCCACTGAGCATCTTTCGCATCTTCATCTGCTGCCATCTCCTCGACTGTACTTCCGTAAAGAAAAATGACCAAACCCCCAAGGTAATAATATCTATAAGTCTTGAAGTGCTCCTCTTCCATCAGCAGCTGGGCGAGCTGGCCAGCCGTTTCATATGCTAGAACATCGCTGGTCTCAACCTTCTCCTCGAACTTTGCCACGGCCTTCATGTACTTTGGTGACAGGCCAGTGGCTGCTTGCCATCTACTTTGCACCTCCGCTTCTGTTTCTGCGATGCGGCCATTCACTTGCTTTGCGGTTCCGAATTCGTTGATAAGCGTTTCCGCTGCCTCTACCAGCTTTTTCTTCGAGCTTTCCGGATCGTCCCCTCTGATCTCGGCCTCAATGCCATGATTATCAGATAACCTCTTGACCAGCTTAATAATCAGATTTCCTTCGTAAACAGCCAATGACTTTGTATCCGATAAGCGAAGTCGCTTTTCGAGACGATCAAGTCTACTATCATGACTACTAAGTATACTACCATGACTACTCCGGATTTCCTGCTCTAGATTAGTCTTGAGAGGCATTCCATTTCCAATTAACACGCACCTTGATAATGGATTCCACCCCGTCTAAACTCGATTCCACCCTCGAAATGAGATCTCTGGTCGAGTCCATTATCTCTTGAAAGTTTTCAAACGATCCTTCGTAGCGGGCCATCGATCTCTCCAACTTCTCACGTTCCGGAAATGAAATCTCGATCTCTAGTACAGCAACTTGGCGGAAAACTTACAGAATAACCCTTCCAATATTATAGGTTGCGACTTCCTCAGGAATTATTTCTAAGAATGATTATCTGAGGAAGGGAAGAAAATCACATGCTTTTGGTGGAAAGTTTCAGCCAGAGCAAGCCTTCCGCGCAATAAGGTTTCCAAATCATGTCTGGCCCTGTGAGAGGAGAAGGTTGAGAGCACTGGCGGGATATTTGTGATAGATGCATACCGTTGTTCTGCTTGGGGTCGAAGGTCAAAGAAAACAGACCAATAGGCGGTATATTCTGGAAGCAAGTGGGGAAATGTGGGATTCTATGTCGTTGTTTGACTCTTTTCTTTATTGTTCTACCTACCCTTTCTCCTGTCGCTCCTGGTCCTTTCTCGGTCATAAGCGACACCATCCATGCTGATCCCATACTGTGATGATACAGTTGTCATGATTGCGGCCACTGACCGCTTTGTCGACCCGAAAATTCCTATTGCAGTCAGCGCTGTATTCTCTGAAAACCAGACACGGCAGCTGGCAAGGTGGACCACTAATATATTCAAGGAAGCTACGCCTTCGTGTAGCAGGATGTGTTACCCACTGAAGCGGAAGGCGCAATGCCTCTAACGAACAAGCGGGAGACGTTGTATTAAGGTAGTTTGCATTAGCGGTAATGCACCCCTACGGATGAGTCTACATAATCTTTGACTAAGCGTGCAGTAGCTTCCCCATGTTCTCCTATCTTTACCCACGCAATGCCAGGGCCGCAACTTTCATGTTCTTGCGATTTTACCTCACCTTGTATATAATCGAGATCGACAGAGCTGGTTTACAAGGGAAAGGATTCCACAGAAACGCCTTTGCAGATTGCTGTGATAGTGAATGGAGTTGTAACGACATGTTTGGAGATGGGGAGGTAGCGAGGGTCTTGCGATAAATATCTGTGACAAGATGGACTTGCATAAAGTGGGCGACTGAATTGGGAGTACAGGCGCCACCAAATGCAATATATGGGAGATGCCAGTGCGAATATGAGTTCATGGAGGCCTTGAATATGTCAGAAATCAAGCGTCCAAGACTGTGTTTAGCAGTCAGTCACGGACCAGAGGTACAGTATTCGAGCTCAACCTCACTGACGGCTCGAATGACTAGGGCGAAGCAGGGAAGATAACTATGTTCTCAAAAGGACTGATCTTAGTCATTTTTCGAGAGTATCAAGTGCCATAAGCCCTCAAACCTCCAGTGATTGCATGCAGCTACCCCACCAACGCTCTGTATAGAGCATAACCTCTGATCATAGCTTATCAAAGACCTTGACAGCCTCCTCGGCAGTAACATGCGCACTTGCCGGATTTGCGCCAGTGACGATACGCCCATCAGTATGTGCAAAGGCCGCCCAAGGATCGGGAGGGGAGACATAAGTCGCGCCAGCAGCTGCAGCGGACTTCTCGATGGTAGGTCGCTTCCAGCTGATAATTGTATCTAGGACACCCTCTTCTTCCTCACCTTGCGTGGTGAAGCCCGTGACTACCTTACCCGCAATGATAGATTTGCCAGTGCTTAGATCGATGATTCCTGGGAAGATGGCCCCACCATGGCAGACAGCGGAGATGATGCTGCCATCTGTATACATCTTTGACGCAATGGCTTGCAGACCCTTCGCATCTGGATAGTCAATCAAAGATGCATGCCCAGCAGACGCGAAGAAGATGCCATAGTTGTCATAGTTTACGTCCGCCGGCTTCAGAATGTGATCCAGCTTGGACCGGAACTCGCTATTGTGATCTTCCCAGACCAAAAGATCATCACCGTGAAGCCACTCTTTTTGTTGGGACAGCCAATCTGGGTGATATGACCCTGTTTCAGAGACGAAATCGACTTCAAAACCGGCCTGGCGGAAGACGTTGTACGGATGGAGGGCTTCGGTGATGAAGAGACCAGTCTCTTTACCTTCGGGGTAAAGGGGAGCGTGGGCCGAGGTGACGGCAATAAGGGCTCTTCGCGGTGGTGACATTGCGTTGTTATGTATATCTTTTTGAGTAGTACAATGAATAATACAATGGAAAGCCTATCATGTTGAACATCTGAATACATTTACGATGATTACGCATAAAATGACGCAAGACGTGCATATGAGCAAGTCCAACCGAGAAAGCCACCTTCCAGAAAGCTACCTCGAAGATGAAGACATTCGTTCTGATAAGAATCTGATGCTAGAAGTATTCTATCTCAAGCGAACCTACCTGTTTAGATAGGCACCGGCGAACCAGACTAAACCAAACCCCTACCAAAGGCCCCCGAAAGTGGCTTTTAGGGGCGCGGTTAGGGTAGTCTACCCCTAAGCTCCGGGCTTACGTAATTGCTCCTTGGCAGCAGTCAGCAGGCTTAGTAATTGGCCACGCTACGTTTACAAGATTTTACAGATACAACAACCTCGTTTCGACATATGTTGCCTCCATCTTGAGGAATTGGACTCGTATGGCAGCAAAAATCGCATAATGTCCGTCATCGCTTTGTAGTCGCTGGTCAAAGCGCTTTATGAACAACCTCAATGGCCGGGACAATGCCGACATATTAGTATGTGCCTTTCAGCATGACCCGGAATATGATGACCGTTCGTTTATTCATTTTGCAATCTTGCCATACCGGCGCCCTTCTGGAACCTCTGGGCAGATGTTGGTAATCGCTATTTGGCACTCTCAACAGACACGCAAATTCCAAAGTCATGACTTAAAACAGAATTCATTCTAATGTTACCCACGTCTATTTGGACTAAAACGATACATTATTGAACAGATCATCAGCGGCAGACATGTGGCCGAGTATGTTGCCTCCACCCAAAGCATCGCAAGGACCATGGTCAATACCATGTCTCCCAACAGTCACCATGCTGTCCATATCAAGATCAACCCCTCTGAACACTCTCGAACCCGTAGTACTCGACAATGTATCCATTCCCACCACTCTCACCCATCTCCAACACCATGCCTCGCACGGCCTCTCAGGATAATTCACGCATACAACCTTGCACGCCCTGCCCTCAATCACCATATAATAGCCTTCCTTCAAGCTCGCAGCCGTTACCCTTGCGGACCCTGGCCCCGAAAGACTCGCCGGCACGAACTTCCCCACGGGCTTCGATGCTATAGGAACCATCCTGTCTTCACCTAGCGTCGCCTCCAGCCTCTCCCCAGTTTCAAGATCAACCCCGATGACGCGCACATCTCTCACCTCGTCGTGCAACCGTGGTGCAGTAACCCGAGTGAGCATGCAGGGTCGATCTCTTAGAAACGTATAGTCCCGTGCCACTAGCATGGCGGCGGAGGAGAATATCATCGCTTCTTCGGGTATCGGTGACTCGGACATCGCGATTCGGTACGACGGGCGAACCTCCAGTATGTATCCATCCTCCACGAGATCTACTGTGATGCGAACGATAACTCGGTTCACTGTGATGGATGTTATCTCGCAGGAGCGGCCGTGAACGCGGATGTGGTCGCCCTCATGTAGGCAACATGCGGGAAAGGGTCTGATTCTTGCTTCCTGGTTCAAAGCTTGGGATATTCTATCATTCTCAGCTCGTCTGACAAGTTCGGCATCAGGTATCGAAATGGCGTTGGCCCGGGAATTCGCTCTGATGGCAATATTCTCTCTTAGAATATTCCCAAGAGTCTGAACTCCAGTGTGCAATGGCTCGGCCCAGTGCACTGTAGGTCCAACTGGGACATAAGGTCCAGGCTGAGTCATATCGTGGTCTGGAGGTTGGTATTCAGACCATTGTACAGGCTGTAGGCCTGCACTCCCGCCGTCGGATGTTGTTTGCGTTGCCGCTGTAAGTTGGTTCGACTCTTCTCCTTCTTCATCTTCGTTACTGTCCATATCTACGGACTCATCAGAGGACTCTGACTCTGGTGAACTTGATCTCTCATGGCCTCCTGGAATCAATGGCTGTCCTAGCCGTGGCGACGTAAGTGATGTCTCTCTTGGAGTCGGAGAAGTGAGTGTAAGATAGTTGATCGGGATGCGGCCGAGCCCTTGAGGACCTGATGGTGCTGATGTCGGAGTTGGTCCTGTGGGAGCGCTGTGGGGGATAATGTTGGAAGACATGATGTCTGAGACTCGAGTATTGATGTAGAACTGGACTATTCTCCTGGAAAGGGTCGACTGGTGTATCTATCAACCTAATCTGTTGTGATGGACTCTGGCAATGAAGATAAATTCTGTATTCGTTGCGTCTGGGAGATATTCTTCTGGAGGGTTCCTTATGTATTATTCCCATATTCCATTTTCACATGCAAGAGGAAAAAACAAAAGAAAAAAAGGCTGGAGTGGATCAACCGAAACGCAGTTTAAGCAGGTTAGCAGAATGTGAAAGCATGTGAAAATGGTGACTGTGCTTGCGCAGAATTCCACCATATTCTCTCATTTTGACGCACAGCACCAGCATCCTCACAAAAAGAAAGAAAAAACCCCGAACACTCAGAATCTCATCATTGCGGATGAACACAGGACTCCGCAAACACAGAGTCCTCCATAGTAAAAGCACAGAAATATTCTGAGCCTCCTGAATGTGTCGAAATCAATAAAACTTCATCAACACTCCATCTATCACACCAAGTCCTCTATATTAGATATACACACGCGTTTTCAGCATACTGGATATGTGTCACTATAGACGAGCTCCATCAACACTCCATTCTTCCCACATAGCAGAACCCTCTACCAGCCTGACTTTCGCATTTGCAATGAACCGGACGCCGGCCAAGAAGAAAAGAAAAGAATTCAAAGTGAAATGCTCAAAGCATGTGAGATTCCGAGTGTGGAGAGTTCCAAGCCACTCAATTCCTCTAAAAAACCCCTTCATAAAAGCTTGGCATATCTCCCCCCCACGAGCAATTTGCGCAAGTTTTTCAAAAACAGCAATCGGACTTTGCAAAGTGAGAATGTGAGCAACGAGTACTAGACATGCATGAAATTCCTATTCTGAATACAAACTCAACTCTTCTCAAAAATCTCTCCACAGAAAGCTTGGCTTTCCCAACACACGCACAATTTGCGCAAGTTTTGAAAAACAGCATCGACTTTTGCAAAGTGATAATGTGAACAAGTGAGTAAGTACCAGACATATAGACATAAAGCTTTTCATTTTTCAAGGTCTATTTGATAGCCCCTGGACTTGCTAGAAATTTCTCTTCACAAAAAGCTTGGCTTTTCTCTCCCCCAGATCTCGTACCGCAAAATTTTAAGAGCCAACGATCTTGCCTTTGAACGCAGAATCAGCTCCCTATCTCGGAAGAGCCCAGTGTTCTCGGCCGAACTTGGCTCATCGCACATCTTCACAAAATCTGTGCCTCTAGTCCTCCGCATCCGCCTGTCCTTGATCCAGACCTGCCGACTCCTACGGTCTACCCCCGCCGTGGTGACCACTTCGCATGCCTTTACTTTCGGTGCCACTATGGAGTGGGAAACAGTGGGCGAAGGTATCTTGATGAGCGTGGTTCTTCGAAAAGTTCTAGAGTCTTTCGGAAGTAGGAAATTGATGAGTCTAAACAGTTCAGTGAGCCTGTTGGATGCTAACATATTCGGTACGATAGTCACTACGAGATGCTATAATCCCACATAGGAAATAACTGGTGGTCGAGCACGAGCTTGGTGAAATCGCCTTAACCTCCCTATCCTCTCTCTCTCTCTTTGAGTACGCTCGCAATGTATTATATTCTATTCACTCTGTTTTACGATATACTCTTTGAGATTTTCTCCATGGTCCCACATCCAATCCGTCAATTTCTGGAAATTTGCAGGACAATTATGCACAGCTGAGAAAATAGGTGCAGGCAAGGAGAATTGCGGCCTCCACTCGAAACCTAACATAGTAGTATCAGAATGGCACTGCAAGCTCTGCCGAATAATGTCAATGCAGTGATCTGGAACCCATCCATGTTAGCTTTAACGTTTTCTTGGAGAACCTATGCACTTTTCTCTCTCACCTGCGTGATCTAAATGGCTTATTCCAGAGTGGTGCAATTTCTCGCGATAATAGTCCATGTAGATGCTTTTGCGAAGGTAGTTCTAGAGGAGTAGATTGGTTAGCTTCTATACCCCGGTTGAGCCAAAGTCCGGGCATCCCACAAGACAATGGAGATTGTGAAAGACATCGAATTGAACTAGATGTCTGTCTGGCATTCCATACAGCTCAATCGATGACATGTTTGCCAGCTGTAGTTCTGCGTTTGAAACAGAGAAATCCGGTACTAGATGCAAGTTGGAGGTGATTAACATCGCCATACAAAGTCAATACATTCGACCCGGCGCAATGAAGGATCACTTACCATCTGATATACGACTCCAGGCTTCATCAACTTCGTCACTAGGCGCTCCTTTGAATACACTGGTCGTATTTATTTCGGCATCAATCCAGACTCTCTGCGGTTCCTTGATCATTGCCAGAGGGGCTAGACAGTATGGTCAGCTGTAGGCCTTTTGCTCGAATTTAGCTCATACAATAGATGCCAATGCTACTTTGAGCGTGTGATATACAAGCGCCTCCTGCTCCTCCCCGAAGAGACAGGCCGAATAGGATTGCCGATAATGTAAGAAAGGTAATATTCATCGCCAGCCAGGCTTTTGGGATCGTCCTCTGGTCTCTCGCGTACGCAGCCGAGGAGAGGACGTCCCATTTATCCTCGGGGTCGAAAGGTTCCGTCTCTGCTTTCGTCATATTGAACCCACAAATAAAGAGTGCCAGGTCCTGAATTGAATATGCATTGAACACATCCTTTCGTGGGAAAGGTCTTAAACCAATATAAAACTTGGGAGGTTATGAATTGGAATCGGTAATAAAAGCTTCTGGTGAATTTTGATTCAGTCACTCGGTTACCGTGTAAGCTACCATTCAGCTTCCTAATTTTATCTGCAGACTTCCAAGATACGATCATCGGTAAGCATCGACGGGTAAGCATCTAGTATGGGTTACAGTCACATCTCCTTGCGGGCATAACCGAACCGTCCTTCGTCTGTAAGTTCCCAATTGGAGCTATATCCGCTTGCGTAGCTTTGTAAGGCCTGCACGGTTGAGTAAGTCCTTCGTCTGTACATTCCCAATTGGACCTATATCCGCTTGCGTACCTTAGCTTTGTAAGGCCTGCACGGATGAGTAAGCAGGCCGCGACGGGGCTTGGCGCTACACGTCTAAGGTCATGAGGCAGTTTCAATTAGTGAGAATTCTGTCTTTCTCAATACCTTATCTATTGTCACATATAATTACTGCCGAGGTTTACCAATTATGTAAATATCTCTTTGGTAAAAGTTTCTTCCTCTTAGTTTCCTTAGCACATCGCTGATCAAGATTCTGCTGTTGCAAACAAATTATTGAACGCTTTTTGTTCATCAGATTCGACATCTATTCTATGAAAAGAGTGACTATAAATCGAAAAGAAGATGATTCATACACGATCTAAACATGATCCTAGCACACTCGCTAAGAGCGCGCCCTCGATCGTCCACAAAATCACGCAGTCTATACCGGCGAGCCACAATGCGAACCCTTGCATTGAAATCAACTTTACACACATCTACTAGTTACTGTTAGTCATTTTGCCATTTTGACTAGCTTATCCACAAACCGACCTTCTAGAACTTCACTATCATTCGCTAACTAGTCTTACTTGTCTTCAGCCTTCCAGTCATTACGGAGATCATAGTCGGCAACGTTCACAGCGCGCTTCGTCTTGTCTTCAGCCGTCCAGTCATTGCGGAGATCATAGTCGGCAACGTTCACAGCGCGCTTCGTCTTGTCTTCAGCCTTCCAGTCATTGCGAAGGTCGTAGTCGGCAACGTCCACAGCGCGCTTCGTCTTGTCTTCAGCCGTCCAGTCATTGCGAAGGTCGTAGTTGGCAACGTCCACAGCGCGCTTTGTCTTGTCTTCAGCCTTCCAGTCATTGCGAAGGTCGTAGTCGGCAACGTCCACAGCGCGCTTCATCTTGTCTTCAGCCGTCCAGTCATTGCGAAGGTCGTAGTCGGCAACGTCCACAGCGCGCTTCATCTTGTCTTCAGCCGTCCAGTCATTACGGAGGTCGTAGTCGGCAACATCTACAGCGCGCTTCGTCTTGTCTTCAGCCGTCCAGTCATTACGGAGGTCGTAGTCGGCAACATCCACAGCGCCCGCCCTTTGAGGCATAGGAACCGCTATGACCATAGAGGCGAGGCCTGAAAGAGTGAGAAGTCCGAAGACTTTCATGGTGATTGAATTTAGGTGCTCGGTTGAATGACCTGTTGTTTCTTAGGATTTAGAAGTGTCTTTTAGAGCTGTATCTGTGATGAGCGACCTGAGGAATCCTTCTGTACTTATATAGAGTATACCAGGCTCGTGTGCATTGTCCATAAGCGCGGACTGGCCGAACCTCCTACATACCTCTCAATTGTAAAACAAGGATGCTGTGCGCCATGAACGCTACTAATCGATACATCGTATTTGTCCTGGTTCAGTTCACACTTTGACACTTCGGTCCCCGCGCAAGCGATGACCCTCAGCTTCAGAGAAACATGTAAGCCCGAGGCCATTGTGCAGATACGATTAACAACGCAATTTATACATGTTAAAAATTTAATATATTACTTAAGCATAAGCAGACCTTATAGCTTTATCGTAAGATGACCTGCATTAGTGAATAATTAAAAAGCGAATTTAGCTGCATAATCCTACCTAGGATTATTCATATCTTACGAGAGACCGGCTTTTGTTTCTCAAAAGGGGTTGCTAAATATTGGAAACTATTTCTGGAAACGGTTTTGCTGGCTGTGAGCTGAACCCTGAAGACTACTACATCACAGTCGTTCGACCTCATCTTCTATTCTCAACTTTGCAGGACTATCTACACATTTACTGTACTAGCACTACCGTGTTCCGATCTATGAAATGATTAGTCCCAAAATGTTCAACAAAGAAGATTGGCGGCCACGATCATACAAGCGTCTCCAAGACGGCGATGAAATGCAGAACAACGACTACGACTCTGCACCTGAAAAACCCACTTATGGCATGCTATTATTGTTCATTATGATCACGTCAATGACACTCAACGCAATCTTGGTTTCCGGGGGTCTTTATTTTTACTCCAAAAGAGGTCCATGGAACCCTATATTCCCACAAATCCTTTACTGTTAGCTTCATCATCCCTCACAAGCCACCAAATTTCTAATCCACAATAGCACCTGCACAAATGGCTGTCGAGTATAAGGTCGTGAAGTTCAAGTCCGGATTTGGCTCCCACGTAACCGAATACCAGGGTCTTCCGTCCGACGAGCTGGACCAGCGTTGGTGGGATCTATATGGCTGTAAGCCTTACTCCTTTTCAGGCACTTCGCCCCACGTCTTCAGACTAATCGCTGTCAAAATAGTCGGACACTCACGAATCACGAAGGAAGAAGCAACGCAAATGGTCAACAGCACAGTGCCCATACCGGGAGACTCGCACCACTACATTGTCGAATTGAACGTTTTCCACCAGCTGCACTGCCTGGTAAGTCTTCTGCGCTCCTCTGCTCTGCAGCTGATATCACCAGCTGCAGTAAATTATAAGAATTGCGAAGCTAACCAAGTGTTTCTTCCCCCTGTCCAGGACACAATCCGCAAAGGACTTTATCCAGATCACTACCCTAGCATTCGGCCGGGCCCGAACGGTGAAGATGAGGTCTTCGGTCGAGAGCATCTTGACCACTGCGTCGACTCTATTCGGCAGTCATTGATGTGTTCGGCTGATATTTCACCAATTACGTGGACATGGTCGGAGAAGCAGCAGGGGGCTAAGGCCCAGGCGGAAGTTCTGCACACGTGTCGGGATTACGGGCGTTTAAGGGATTGGGCCTTGGGGAGGCAATTGCTTGCTCCATTTGATCCTAGCGTCTATGTTGAGGATAACCTCTTTATAGCTAATAATTGAGGAACAGCGGTAGTGCGTAAGTGTAGACGTAGATAAGAAGCAAGGATTTCTCTAACACTATTTTTGATGCTATGCCTGCTGGTTGGCCAAACTTTAGAGTTCACATCATCAAAAGAGAGTGTTAGCGCGAAAAAGAAGTAAGACTCTGGTTATCTACCTCTTTTACTCAACTAGCTACACGCTAGTGCTATTCGTCATTTCCGTTGTAGTTGAAAATGGCAGTCGCACTACACCTTCTGGTACTGCCATCGAGTTGAACCTCTCTCTCACGTTCTCCAACTTATTCTGCTGTTGCCAGTCTAGCAACGCCTCAAAGTCGCGGCATTGATGCAAAATATTGAAGTCGGCATAAGGTCGTGCTGTTGTCTCAACCCAGTCATGTGTAATGACATCAACATTTCCCTGGCACATGAGGTTCTGCAACAGAATATGCAGACAGTGTTTCTTATGGGCATCGTGCAGTGCAGTCCGTGGTGAATCGCCGTAGTAGTACTGATAGTGCATTTCCTTACGGAGCTCATTAAGGCAATGGATCTGATGGAAGACGTCTACTTGAACTGGAATAGCATCGGGTCCAAATCCCCATGATTCTGGCGCTTGGACGACTGAGGCGGGATCTTTGCCAACTTTTGAGATATCTGAGCGGTGCATCATGACGACTTCAGCCCCCTTCGCTGAGACGCGCTCCCAAGCCGCATCGACATCTGGGCCTGGATCACCACGGTAAACTGAATGGGAATCGTCGAAGAGACTGCCTTCCATCTCCTTGAGAGTTGGATGAAGGTCTACTTTATCGAGAATGGGGGCTGCTTGCCGATTAGGTCATTTGTAATGTAAATTGGAGAGGTAGTGCTCACAATAGAAATCGACTTCTTTGATCTGCCAGTTCAGTCTATCGTTCTTGTTACTAGTGATAAAGGACCCGAAGATAATTGCAATCGAAAAGGCAAAAAGAGCTAAGTTGACGACGAAAACCAAACTTAGGTGACGACGTATACCTCGTTCCCGAGAGGAGAATTTTTCTTGGTAGCTATCCTGCAGGAGCTTCTCCTGGACTTCGCTGTCGGACATGTTGCTAGGGGTATAGTTTTTGTGTCAGATTAGATAGATAACACTTTTACGGGCTGTCTAGAGTTAATATAGGGACGAACGTGATTATTGGTACTTATTATGGTGGACCACACCACCGCAGCTTTGGCTGAGAAAGAAAAGCTAGAACAGATGAGACTGCAACGCTCAAGGTAATGTTAGAAGATCCTTGCGCATAAAGTGTATATGAAGCGTATACGGGCTTACGCTCGGTGTGTGGGAAGCGTTCAAAGCTATGATCTGCAAAGGTGGCCTCCAAAGCCCGTCAGATGTATACATAAGCGTGCGTGGCTAATATTAGCAGCCATCTCGGAGCGAAAAACTGAAAGCGGCTATTCGATGCCGCGATAGAGGTGGAAGGAGAGTAGGTGGAATAGAATTAGAACGAGCGGGAAGAAAGAGAGTGAAGGATTTGAGGGAAAGAGGATACAAATCATTACATAGGAGAAGATGAAGAATTAGAGTGGTTGGAGATACGCAAACTTCAGTGGATCCGGCGAGCCCGAACTTTATCGTGCCTGTCATGGAGCTGAGCTATCGCATATCTGCTTAGTCAGCCCCCGGCGCTACTGAGTAGATAACCGAGTAGGTATCGCGCGCACCGCAACTCCATCATTCTTATTATATCTTACCACCGCCATAGATTCTATCTATTAATGCCGAATAGGCCCATTCCTTATTCCATCACGTGACACTTGGCTTTTCTGCCACACGCACATAATTTGCGCAAGATTTTTAATAACAGTAATGGAACTTTGCAAAGTGAGAATGTGAACAGTGAGTAAGCACTAGACACGCAGACATGACGTTTCTCCAAATTTTCAAGGTCTATTCAATAGACCCCTGGATCCTAAAAATATATGTACAAAGTAGAATAGAAAATCTGCCCCCTAGTGCCTTCTCATCCCCACTTATCATTCATTCCTTCCACTTACCCGTTTTCCCAATCCCACTTATCCACTCACGAACTTCTAAAAAAGAAGAGCGTGCTCGGGTAAACGTTATAGTTATAAATATTGGTAGCCAGTTTCGTCTCATCCCTATACGCCATACCCGTACTGCCGATTGTGTTCAAGTTATAGATATACAGATTCGTCGTTGCGGCGGCGTCGTAGACGAAGATGGAGGTTTGGCATTGGGGATTGGCGGTTTGGGTTGAACAGCCTGGTGAGGGGAGAGAGGAGGTTAGAATGGAGGGTATAAGGGGGGAGGGGGAGGCTTACTGGTGCTGTAATTGTTGAAGAAGGAATAGAGACCGGCGCCATAGACATGTATGTTGCTGGAGGCGCTTACGCGAAGACCGAATGCCATGCTGCAGGTTGGGGGGGAGCCGGAGGGGCAGTAAACGTTGAAGTTGGGGTCGTTGAGGGTTGTGTTTATGGCGAATGGGAGGTTGCCTGCGGGGTTTGGTTGATAGTCTGGACGTTGTTAGTATAATTTAATTGAGGACGAGGAAGGCCGCGCACAGGGTGTCTCGGTTTGGATCTGTCCCATGAAGACGTTTTTGGTGGAGATTTGGTATTGGTAACGTTGGTGATGCTCAACAGCCGTACCAACCCTGTCAAATGTTAGATATCATCACAAGCTGTAGAAAGCATTAACATACAGCCAGAATGTTCCCGCGGTGCTATCAATTAGTAGACCTCGCCCGGTGTAAATCGTGATCTGAGTCAAATTTGGATCGTCAACATCATGGTCCGCTGTCCATAGCCATACATTCTCCATGTACAATGCAGCCGCTGAAGGAGCAATGTGCATGGACATATATGCACCAAGACAGTTGTAATTGATAGCCGTGGATGACGGAGTAGTCGGACAGTTAGCCAACTGCAAATTGGATCCCTTGAATCCTCCAATCCGTGTGTGAACATCCCACATGCCAGAAGGAGAAGCGGCAGTAGATGCCAGATTCCACAGGATAAGAATAGCACCTCCCTGAGCACCTTGTGTCGAAACGATCATGTCACTCCATTGTACAACGCCCGTATTCCCAGGATTGCCGACCTGAACGACCGCTTGTGGGGAGTTGACGTTCGAAAAGTAGCTACCGCTGGACATAATGACTGAATAGCTTTCGCCTACAATCTTAGACCCAGCAGGTACGAAGATAGTCTTTGTAACTTTGTACGTGCCGGCGTCGAAGAATACAACATTCCCAGCAGCTGCAGCTGCGGTAATGACGTTCTGTACTGCAGTAGTATCATCCGTCACACCGTCGCCCTTGGCTCCGCCAGATTTGACACTCTTAAAGGAAGTTACAGGGAGATTGTTGTACTGAGGCTTCGATTGCTGATAATATTGGCCTCCAGATACTAACGATGTTGGGCGAGTAGGCGGAGTGAAGCTGCCTTGAGTGGTGGTTGGTCCATTGGGATTATACAAATTTCCAGATCCCCAAGCGGCGATCGTAGTTGTTCCCGTGGTTCCAGCCAGAAGAGTAGCCCCTGATGTACCTAACTGAACAGCTACAGGAACATTTGTCAAGCCAACATTCTCCAGGACCAAGCTTCCTGCTGTGGCTGGGGAAGAGCTTCCTGCTACACGGTCCGTCTTGATACCTACAGGTGTATTTGTGATAGTGCTATCAAGAAGTGTTACTGAGCCTACCGTCAGCGGGTTCGCATTGCCGTTGGTCATGTCGATCCCAATTTTACAATTGTTGATGCTGATTCCCTTGTAGGTCCAGCCCCAGTCCCAGATCTGGCTAATAGCTGTCACTGCGTGGTTGAACGTAAGGTTACGCACTGTAAATTGCTGATTTCCAAAGACAACACCGTTAAGACCGCCGTTGAAAATAAGATCATTCAAGAAGCCACCAGAGCCTGATTCGATGAATACACCTTGGTGCTGAGTGCCCGAGGCGGCAGACATCTGGAACACAATATTCTGCAAGCTCGTGGCCTGTGCTGTAGGCCAATGAATCCCAGTGGCTGCTGAAGAGGCTGGGATGGCTGTTAGGTCAATAATGAAGTTCCTGACTTGTCTCCAAAATACGTTCGTAGCTGGGCCTGTGTCAGCTTCTTCTTATAAGAACCAAGATGTGCATTTTACCTCCAAAGCCTAGAACACCAGCAGCATTACCAGGCTCATATTGGTCGCCATCAATCACACCAAGACCTGAAAAGCCAGCAGTGGCCTTAAGAGTAGGAAGACTGTTTGGGTTGCCAATCAACTGAGTATTATAGTAGTCGAGCAGGGAGGATGAGATGATGTAAGTGCCAGCAGGGAAGTATACAACGGCCGGCGTTGTTGTAGAGGAAGCACATTTTCCTGGGGCGCATCGGTTACCGTCACTAATAGCCTTCTGTATAGCTGCAGTGTCGTCCGTCACTCCATCTCTTAGACAAGAATTAGTTGATGTTGTGAGAGGTGGAGTTAGCTACGCACCCTTTGGCTCCGTAGGTTTTGACATTTCGAAAGACCGCGTAACCAGTATTTGTATTGAAGGCAGCCTTGCCCTGATGAGTGATCGTCTCATACCAGTACGGATAAGGTGTACTCGCAGCCGCGAGCCTGACCTCCGGAACTGCAGCTGCGGAAGATGCTGCCAATATAGCTGCAGCGGTTCCTGTGGGCCCTTCATATTCCGTGTACTTGCTGAATTTGGCGAGTTGTTGAGCAATGTCTGACTGGACAGCGGGAATGACAAGCTGCTCTCCCAAGACGAGGGGCAGAATTAAAGAATATGCTAGTAACTTCATAGCTACTAGTTTACAATTGATAAAAAATGAGTGTGGGGACCGTCAGGTCAATTGGTAGTATTCACGAAAAATCAGTTTACAAGAAGCATGGATGAGAAGGAAGGACCGTGGAACGGAAAGAGCGGCGGCACGACTTTAAGAAGTATAAGAGAAGTTTTGAAAGAGGGGCAAAGAGCAGGCTTCATAATCATAACTTCTTGTACCCGTATACCTAACGGCTTGACGGGCTCGAGCCATGATCGGCCGAATGGTGGCTTGCGGATCTGATACGAACTGGTAGCTATGGCGCCTGTAGTAAATGAACGGTCGTGCATTTGGGCGCATCGCTGCATACTGCAGTCCAAAGTCAAAGATGACGGGGCCAAAGTGTGAGGTAATGAAGTATGATTTGGAGGGGTTCGATTGGAGGAAAGGAAAAGGAGAAGCTCGAAGATGGAAAAGGAGTCAATCTGGAAGGTCGAAATTGCCGTATTGGGCCACAAGCCTTAGTTCTAGGGGCGATCCGGGGCCGTAATTGCGATTGTTCTTTAAGCTAAGAGGGCTCCAAGTTGTGATTGGTTGGTCCCCCTGCCAAAACCCCCGGCATAGACCGGTGTAATCTCTTTTGTTCCTCCGGGCACCTTCTTCGGGCGTCTCTTCTTCGTTTGCCGGGTCCAGATGCCCGAAGAAACGACCCCTAGGACTGTTTTAGGGGCCAAAACATTGAGGCTAGACTAGGATCGGCTTTGTAGAAAGTAATGTAACCCAGGGTTCGACCTCGGCTTCCGCTTTGAACTGGTCTTTCAGGAAACGAACATGAGGAATTCTTCGGTGCGAATGGTGTGTGTGTGAAAACCATCACGCTCTCGTCAGAATACTCGGACTTGGAGAGTGCAATCACAGGAGAGGGGATAATACACATACTCCACATATATATTCAAAACATGGGGTACCCTAAGCGAAGAATGTGCATGCAACCCTTCAAATTTATGCCTTCTCCAAATGCTTCTCATCCCTGCCAGAGCTGTCTTCCTCTTGCATTTTCTCCGGAGGGGTTCCTTGAGCCCCGTGATTGTGGTCTTTGTAGGCTGAACAGCGTCGGAGAGGGTGTTTGGAATAGTAAGAACATGTGGTGGTTTGAAATAGAACTTAGCGCTGTAGGTGATAGTATAGAAATTCGGCCTGCCGAAGAATCATCAAAGATTTTATTAGTTGATGACTTGCGCACAACAGAGTTCCGGTTATTCTTTATATTTAGGAGCGTTGCTTTATTGCTTGGAGGAGAGCAGCGGAGTTCTTGCTGAGAGCGTAACAAGGTGGTAATGACAAGTGGTAACCTACTCAAGTGCCAGGTTCGAATGATACGCTTAATTTTGATATGCTCTGGTCGGGGATTATCTGGCGAATTGACTGCAATTAATTCTTTATGACCTCCGTGCTACAATAGGTTCTGTGAGGGAATGCTTGTACTCTGGCGGGCGGAAGGATCTTCGCCAGACAAGGACCTCAGCCACTGATACTCCCCGCATCAACATCATCCTATAACACCAAAGAGCAGATATGGCTTCTACACCTTCAATTGACCGTCTTTGCTGGCCATGTCTAACGCTCCACCTATCATCATCCGCGCCCCAGCTCCCTCCGCCACATCCCCTGCCACTATTATATTCCTCCACGGCTTCGGCGACGACGCTCATGGCTGGACAGGTTCGTCCACTAATGGAGGCTCCACCCTTGATGCTCTTCTGATATGTGATATTCGAATATAGACCTTGTGTCGCAGATTCACTCGGCTAATAAGCTGTCGCACGTGAAATGGATCCTTCCCAATGCGCCTCACAACCGCGATGCTATGTCTCAAGCCTGGTACCAACCAAAACCGTTTTCGCCTATACCTATGCCTAAACGGTCCGAAGAGTCTGAGACAGACGATGATGAAGATGATGAGGAAGGAATGATGAAGAGTGTGGACTACATATGTGGGCTGATTGCTAAAGAGGTTGAGGAGGGGAAGGTACCGTTGGACAGGATCGTGGTTGGGGGCTTCAGCCAGGGTTGTGCGGTCTCATTGCTTGTTGGGCTATTGAGCCGGTATAGAGGGGAGCTGGCTGGCGTGGTAGGGTTGTCAGGATACCTACCGTTGGAGGGCAAGGTCGGCAGATCAGTGGCAGAGCAGAAAGACCGGGGCAAGAGTGCCACAAAGTGGTTCCTTGCTCACGGTTCAAGGGACCGACTGGTTCCAAGAAGAATGTTTACGAGCTATAAGGAGAGTCTGGAGAAGTGGGAAGGGGATAAAGTTGAGGCCAGGGTCTACGAGGGCATGCCGCACTCTACCACTGGAGCAGAAATTAGGGATCTTTGCAATTGGCTTGAGCGAGTGTTGCTAACAAACTGAGCTTGTACACTAGAAACGCGCTCCTTGCTTAAATTTCCTGCTGTTGCCCGATTGCCACATAGCGAAGCATGCAAGGAGATTCGTATCACCATTCAAACAACATTATAAAAAGGGGACCGAACCCTGAACATGGAGAACTGCAACGTAGAATTTCAAAGTCATGGGCTACGCAAGTGTATTCTCTTTCTACTCCGGTCTTCAGCTGACGATGTTTACAGACGCACTACTGGGATACCAATCACGAGCCAGAGAAATGGGCCGCAGCATTCCCCAAGATTGTCGAAGACGCCACTCTCATCATCGCCAACGCCAAACATCCCACTGCCGGTCCTTTGGATGGAGATGATCCCCGCACAGTGTCGGCTACCGATGGCATTCGTCTCAACGGAATGTATGAAGACCACGAGCCCTTTGAATTGACGCCGGGTCCTAATCACGATTACTGCAAGACTGCGCGGAAGCCGTACGACGAGACTGTAACCGCCATTCTTATACGTGCTAAGGTTCGGGCTGGAAGCGCCATCAATATAAGCAGTGATGGTGACTGGTATGAGTGGCGGGCTGGGAGGGAGCTGGTGGCACGAGTGTGGCCAAAGGAAAAAGCTGCGTGTCCCTTTGATAGGACAAGTTGCAGGGACTATGATGATCGCAGCAATAATGAAGGGGCCTATCGAGGGGGTAAGCTGCCTGATTGGGCTTGCCCAGTTCCTGGCTGTTATAAAACGTTCTGGGAGAGAGAGGACAACCTCATGGCGCATATTACCGATGTTCATCTTACGGCTGACGAGAGGAAACCTGGATATATCAGCCCGGGAGAGGCGACTGCTCTAGGGCTTGGTTCTATTGATGCGAGGTTCTAAGCCTACCTGGATCCGGAAGGTGCTGACAGAACTACCTCATATATAATATGAGATCCTCCTCGTCTCTCAATATTTTGAGGCTCTTCGTTCGCGCATTGGAGAAGCTCTCAGGGTGATTTTGCTCGTTTCCTCCCAGGCAAGGGCAGTGTGACACCTTCTCCGAGCGCATCTTCCGAATTGGGCACCGATGCCTGTTAAGTCCACCTGCCAAGCACTATGATCCTCACCGATCATTTCAAGACTTTCCAAGCCAAACGTCGATCTTTCCCCCGCACGCTCCTTGCTAGCACAATATAATTCAGTGTTTCTTGGGAGTCGCATAGGCCTTTCTGGCGTAGGAACCTTTATGCAGAACCACAATCTTTTTTCTAATTTAATAGTTAATACTGTGACCACCGTCCGTGGCTAAGGACCGCCTTGCGTTTCTTGGTCCGGATGATGTAGGGGCGTTTGGTTCCTGGACCCTATACCTGGAATTGATGTGAGGCATGTGCTGATGTTATCTCGCCTCCTTGTGCCCACCAAGAGAATTTGGTCTCTGGTGGCGGTCTACACGTCTAGTATGCCCTAGATCATATCTTGCGCACAATTGCGCCATTGTCACAGAACCCCCGAAAACCCCCTTGCTCTAATACGAGTGTGAGACCTGGTATCATTATACAATGTTCTAGCGATTAGCTCGCAAGTCGGATTGCGCAATGACTTCTCGTACTATTTACTCATCCCCTCGATGTCTGTAAACTGTCTTGCGGCTTGAGGGGTATCCTGAGCTTGAAGCTCTTGAAGTGAGTTCAGATATAGACTGTTCACCCCCGGCAGAAGAAACATTGCCTAGCATCATCCTAAGTGTCTCTGGGGCGAGTGCGGTGCCCGGAGAAGGTGCGCAGCGCACATGATCTGGGGTGTTTGTCCGTAAGACCTGAGATCACTTGGGTTTCCAGCGTCATGTCTGTTGAGGGGTAAGTTGGAAGCTCTGAGGTTGACTGCGGGGTGAGTAGATGGCGAAAGAGCCAGAATGACCTATTCTGGAGGGGTCATATGGGCGTTGACGTTGTATAAAGAGGACCCTATATATTTGAGGATGCCAGATAATGAGTGATTAAGCTTTCCAGTAGATAGGTCTTTTGAAGAGCCCCTGGGTACTGAAGAATGACTATTCATCCATCATCTCAAGACGAAACAGTAAATGCTCGGCTTGCCCAGTTGTTTCAGCCCATTCTGTACCGGAAGAGTAATCACCGCAGCGAGATCAAAACCTCTCTCGCTGGACATAGCTCAATCTGGGCTTAATTGGTCTAGGAACCTGATATCAAAATGATCAGAATCGTCTAAACTTCAACCACGATGCGCACAGCCCTATCTGATATTGCAATCTTACACCCAATGTATTGAATAGCAGGCACTTTAGCTGAGTTTGCATACTTCGAAAACTGCTCTCCCATACACAGTGCAAGCCTGAACTATGGTATCAGCATTTGCAAGACTTTAATATAGCTTTTGCAGATTCTAAATACCATTCAACTGATACCTATGGTAACGGTACCCAGTCGAATCTTACCGGCGACGCCTCAAGCTAAGGTTTGAATATTAACGACCGGTCCAATCATGGTACGAGATCTCAAGCTTCGAGGTATGATACACCAGCAGGACTCGTTCGTGAACTGGCCCATGACAAAGGAAGAGCGTCAATTAATGGGCCTGGGGGAGCGCGAATATTTGGTAGTAGACTGAGCTGCCTGTACTTGGGAGGTGTGGTCACAGACAAAAGGAGATAAACGTATTGTTGATGTGCGGAAGAAGCTTAAACAGAAAAGAGATTGAGCAGAAGGTGTCGAAAACAAGCAGTGAGACCGTGTAGGTGATGTGAACGGATACGATCAACCAAGAAGCAAGAGCATACGAAACGAGCAACGATATCGTCTAGTTACTCTAGACGGCTAGATGAGAAGTTGTACGACTATCACAAGAAATCCCTGATAGCTCGGCCCTTTCTGTGTCGGTTTGCCTGATTCTAAGTCTAAATCATTCGGTGATTGCACACGCGTTCGGGGAACAATCGGGGTCTTCAGACAGCACTGCTCCTGGTCCAATTAAATAGCCCATGTGTTTGAAGTTGCTTCATATATCACAGTTCCTTGATCCGTGCTGCACCGTACCTATGGTGAGTAGTGAGAGCTCTGTTGCTCATTGTATTGGCATCCAATGCTTTTGTGGGTCAGACTAAATGATGGGTTCGAATTTTCATTACGACGATTTCATGGGTGATATTGTAAGCATACTAGTCTAGTCCTTTTCTAAACGCACAGCAGGATTACTTTCTACAAAGTTCAGATCGACTTTATGTCCAAGCAACTCTCTAATATTCTTCACGGCATATCTGCGTAGCGCATTAGTGACATATCCAGAGGAGTAGGATTGGAGAGGCGCACTTGATCATGGTTGGTCGTTCCAAACTCAAACCCCATCCATAGACTCTCATATCTTTAGGCAAGCCCATGGGCTCTAGCATTTCCGGCCTGAACATACCACTGTTGCCGATTTCTACCCACTTGTCCAAACCTTCATGGAAACCAAAGATCTCCATACTTGGCTCTGTGTACGGATTGTATGCTGGCTTGAAACGTAGTTTGTGAATGCCCATCTTAGCGAAGAATACTTCCATAAAGCCAATCAAGCCGCCGAGCGTGAGCCCGTAGTCTGCGATCACACCTTCTACCTGATGAAATTCCGCCAGATGTGTTGCGTCAACAGTTTCGTTCCGAAATACTCGATCTATCGAAAAGTATCGAGCAGGCCGAGGGTTTGCTGCGAGCTTGTAGAGCATGTAGGTTGAGATGGCTGTTGTGTGTGTTCGTAGCACGAGTTTGAGAGATTCATCTTCATTGTATGGGTAGCGATAGCCTATTGAACCATACTTTCCTTCTTGATGTACCTCCTTAACGTTCTTCCAGTACTGTTCGTAGTCTTGCTTAGGGGCCGGCTTAGTGACCGAATCTTGAATCGAGCCGTTGGGAAGGTGCTGAGTATGTTGAGGATCTTCTCGTGGCTTATCGGCAAACGGTGGATCCGAAATGAAGAATGTATCTTGCTGGTCTCGAGCGGGATGTTGTTGTGGCACAAAAAGAGCGTCGAAGTTCCAGAAGCCAGTTTCGACATACCTTCCCAGCGTTAGCATGGTCACTGTCGAGTGACTAAAAACCATTACCTGTTGGTTGGCATCTCTTCGAAGCCCATCTCAAAGAAGATCTGTCGGAACTCGTGTCTGACCTTATTCACTACAGGGAGGCTATTAGTTAGACCGACGCAAATAAAATCTAGGAGTTGGGAAGAGATACGAGGATGTAGCGCCCCGCTCATGGTAGGAGCGCCCATTGCCTTAAAGTTGTAAGGCTTGAATCTAACTGTGTTCCAGGTCCCACTGTACAAAGTCAATGGGGGTGGTTGACGTCTGACCGTGAAGACCATTTACTTAGCCAGCATATCCACCGTCAGGTCCGTTTCTTCTTTGACAAATTCCTTCGCGAATTTGGGGCCTTTGCTGAATTTGTAGCTTATCACCTTCTGCATCTTAACCAGTTTTCGTTTTTTGAGGTCATTAAGGACTTTAGCATCTGGGTACGTCCGAGTACTTTGAATAACCAGTAGTTGTTCTCTACTGGTGTCTGTTATTGAATCCGCCTATGTAAAATCATCAGTCCTATGCTCGGGCGTGTGATCTGGGCAAGCTTCGGGGAGCATTACCTTAGCCTTTAGTAGGTCTTTGTCTTTGATGATCCAACCAGCTTTCAAAGCCTTGCCTTGACCTATACTGGCACTTTCCTTACCCACTTTTTGCTATTGCATTGGTTAATCCGTCTGCCAAGATTGACATCCAGACGAGCTGGCATACAATTGAGCCAACGTACTGGCAACTCCGCGATTCTCAGTCCCTCCATAGCATCGCGCACTGCTTCAAACACCTTGGCTTCATGACTTCCATTGGCGGCGATACCCTCTGCCTCTAGGGTCAATATGGCTTCCTCTTTATCTATGGCTTCATAGGTGACCATGTCTCGGGACTTGAGTCTGTCTAGGGCACTTTTGACTTCGGAGGAGGGTATCGAGGGAAAGATATCGGTGCTGAGTTGAGCTCCATCACCTTGTGACAGGATATGGAGGACTTCGGCTGTGATGTCCGACGCCATGGTGGGAGATTATGGAGTGGACTGCCTATGTGTTTCGTATGTATCTGTTGGAATCCAATGCCATTGTGCAAGTAACCGCGAAAACGGTAAGCTTGTATTTGTGTCGGAAGCTTTGATACCTCAAGGTTGATGCCAAGCCCCAAAACACAGGGACTATTTTCGGGTCAGCCTCGGCCCGAATGACCAATGCGATGGCGCCTTGAATGCAAATGTGTTCTTCCCTTACCTTGTTATGTGCTATGTAACATATAGGGAGCGCAGTAGCGGTGACTATCTACGGTCATGAAATGTCTGATTCCTATCTGATTGACCCTGGTCTCATGTCGCTACGGACTCACTCTTGCTCTGGTGATGCTTCCGAAATGCTGGACGCCAAAGGCCAGTCGCATGACCCCTATGCAAAGGCTCGTCCTATTGCCATGCATTGTCATACTGTACTTTCTGGCCGCCGGCGGTCAAGGTATGACAGATGGAGAGATCAGAGAGTTAAGGTAAGTGCCCCACGGCTGCAGAAGCGACTGCCGCGCTAATGACTTACTCTCCAGGCAAGAGGCTGAGCAAATGTTCTACCATGGCTACGACAATTACCTCAAACACGCATTTCCTGAAGACGAACTGAAACCCATATCCTGCAAACCCCTAACTCGAGACCGCTTCAACCCCGGTCATATCGAGCTCAATGATCCGCTTGGAAATTACTCCGTGACTTTGATCGACAGTTTGTCAACACTGGCTATCCTTGCCTCGTCTTCATCAACAAAGAATGGAGAGAATAGAGCCCTACGATACTTTCAAAAAAGCGTTGCGGCTTTGGTTGAGCAATACGGAGATGGGACGAGCGGTGCTGCCGGACAAGGCAAAAGAGGAAGAGGCTTTGATGTGGATAGTAAGGTTCAGGTCTTTGAGACCGTTATTCGAGGTGTTGGTGGCCTGCTTAGCGCCCATCTTTTTGCAATAGGAGAACTTCCAATCCGGGGATATGACGTCAAGGAGCTGATGCTGGGTGGGCCCTCCCATGAGTCTGGACAGCCACCTGGTATTCAGTGGCCTGATGGTTTTGTCTACGATGGGCAGTTGCTGCGACTCGCGTACGACCTAGGCCGCCGCCTCTTACCGGCCTTTTACTCTGCTACTGGCCTCCCATACCCTCGAGTTAATCTTCGACACGGGGTGCCATTCTATCTCAATTCACCCATGAATCAAAACGCAGAGGCTGGGCAATGCCTACCCTCACAGCAGGCCCCGGCAGAACTGACAGAGACGTGCAGTGCAGGAGCCGGTAGTTTAGTGTTGGAATTTACCACGTTAAGTCGCCTGACCGGAGACCAGCGCTTTGAGCAACTAGCGAAGCGAGCATTTTGGTCAGTTTGGGAGAGGAAAAGCTCCATTGGTCTCGTAGGCTCGGGTATCGATGCTGAAAGTGGCCTATGGACCAACGGCTATACTGGAATTGGCGCAGGGATCGACAGTTTTTACGAGTATGCTGCAAAAGCCAGCGTCTTCCTCTCTGCTTCGCCAATGCCCGAGGGGTTATATCCGATGGCGGTGAACGGTACTCCGACATCCATCCAAGTACCTTATAAGCAGCAAATTGCGGAAGCTTTCGGCCAAGTCTGGCTTCAGTCCCACGCCTCTATAAAGCGGCATCTGTATCGAGGTGATGCTTATATTCATCCCCACTACATCCAAGCTGACCTTTACACCGGTGCTTCTCGAGCGTTTTGGCTGGACAGCCTGAGCGCCTTCTATCCAGGTCTACTGGCAACTACTGGCCACCTGGAAGAAGCAATCGAAACACATCTTCTTGCCACAGCTCTTTGGACCCGTTACTCTGCCCTTCCGGAGAGATGGTCAACGTCGACTGGTAGCGTCGAAGGCGGTCTTGGATGGTGGGGTGGAAGACCCGAGTTCATCGAATCGACATATCATCTTTATCGGGCAACACAGGATCCTTGGTACCTACACGTGGGCGAAATGGTACTTCGGGACATCAAAAGACGCTGCTGGACAAAATGTGGCTGGTCTGGCCTACAAGATGTCCGAAGCGGAGAGCGTAGCGACAGGATGGAAAGCTTCTTCCTTGGCGAAACCTCCCAGTACCTGTTCTTACTTTTCGATCCTGACCACCCTCTCAACAAGCTTGATGCTCCGTTCGTTTTCAGTACCGAAGGTCATCCATTAATTATTCCACGTCACGATAAGCGAGTGGTACGCAAACCTAGGTCCAACTCAACAGAGCGCCCAGGGCTTGAGGAAACGCTTGGGGGTCTGGTGGAGCAATCCACCTGCGCTCCACCGCCACCTATGGTTCCATTCAGCATCTCAGCAACAGCTGCACGTCCAGACCTCTTCCATGCAGCTAACCTTGCCCGTCTGCATCAGATGCCAACGCCGGACAACCTAGAGTCTCCACTTGTTGAATACTCGAATGGCCATCCAAGTATATCAATATCGGACGTACGGTCACCGTCTAATTATACATATTTCCCCTGGACATTGCCTTTAGAGCTTATTCCACACGATGCGACTTGTTCCAAGATCACCGCAAGACATACTTTCGACATTACCTTCCCTACCACGCCTAATACGATTATCGGTCCCAGTTTCCTCCAGCGTGTAGGTAATGGTATCTTGGTCAATTCGATGGGCGGTGTCCGATTGGGAATGATCCAGGATGTGCCCTATGAGACCGAAGATGCACCACCAAAAAGCCATTACCGGATCCAAGCCATTAATAATATTCTTCTTGGCAAAGACGAAAGCATTTTCATTGCAAAAGATACAGCATCGAATGTCGTCAACCCGCTAGACCCGAACTTTACCCGAGTTCGTGATCCTTCGATGCTTGACCTTGTTGTCGACGTGGCTCCATTCGAAGGTGAGAATTATCAGCGAGACCCTTCAAAGGACCTGGTGGATAATAACCAAACTGTTCCGAATGCTATGCCCGAAATTATCATCGACACCTCTCTGGCCCAAAATGTTGAGCTGGCTTCATCGATGAAAATGGCCTTTAGCTCCATTTTGCAACAAGTTACTAATTTAATAACTATTCCTACTCCTCCCCCTAAGCCAGAGTCCCAAACCCCTCCACGCGAGTACTTTGCAGCCATTATGCCTGTAGGGGTCGGCGTGGCACCCCTCCCTGATGTTGAGGATGCACTTGGACCCGACATTCATGGCGCCCCTCAAGGGCACTTGCTTTGGCACTCTATCTACGTCGCCGATGAAAATTGCGAGAGCGTGTTGCCCGCATCTGTGCCACGGGATCATGAAGTCATCATCATCAAGCGAGGAGGCTGCAACTTTGATGAGAAACTACGTAACATCCCAACATATGCACCCTCACGGTCTTCACTAAAGCTTGTGATTGTCATTTCTTACGAGGAGGAGCCTGGCTTGCCCTCGAGTTACCTGATTCGGCCTTTACTTGAAGCTACGCAGAGCACATCTAGTGGGCTCCCAAGGCATAATCCAATCCCGATGGTCATGGTAGGTGGTGGAGAGAATACTTGGAAGGTGTTTGAGAGAGCTGTAGGATTAGGGATCAAGCGCAGGTATTCAGTGCAGGCTCAGGGAGTACCTATCAGTAATTTGGTTATCTTGTAGATAAATCATGTACATTACGATTTTGGTTGAACGTGCAAAATTATTAGGCTCCAGCTTTGGAGCCTGCGCAAGCACGTGATGACTAATAACAGCCTAAGGCTGACAAACAAGAATTTACGGACTACGGTGATATACGCTACGTATGATAATCGTTTTGCTCGGACGTCTATCGATGCAAATAACTAGATTGATTGGATATAGATGGGTGCTACATTGCGTACCCAGCCTCTATATCCCTATAATTGGTTTGCATCTATCCGATTTTCCCAGTTCACCAGATAACATAAATCGGATTTTATGAGGTCTGGGATTTGAGACAGATGGACTCGAGGCAGTCCGCATTGTAGAAGTGGCTATGTTGGGAAAGTAACTGCCACATCTTGTGAGAACAAGACCATAAATCCATTCTAACTTCCTGTAAACCGCCTACTAATGCGCCTAAGGAAACTATTTGGTTAGATTCGCATTCCTACGAAATAAGCAGGGCGAGTAGGTTGAACAAGCCAAAGCTGGGTTGCCTGCTGCGCGGAGTACAATGTGTATTTCCTTAGATTTGTGCAACAAACCAGGAAACATTACCATATCTAATTCAAGATACATGCAGAGAAGAGGGTCCGTACGGGAAGCTGCAGAAGAAGGCGTGCCGAGTCAAAGCGAGCGTGCGACGCCTATCCCTCCTGGCTGGTGCATCAGTACGTTGTCCTAGTGATGACATCAAAAGCCCTGGTCGTGTGCAGACCTAAAACGTATGGTCCTGGTAATGATATTAAAAGTACCGGTTGTGCGCAGACCTAAAACGTACGGTCGTGGAGCGGACGTTAAACGCACCGGTCAAGTGCAGACTTAAAAACGTACAGTCTTGAGCGGACCCAAAAGGCATTCGTTCCTGGGAAGGTAGAGGGATCTCAGGGGACACAGCATTTTGGACCTAATACTTGGAACATCTGCTAGATCGTAGAACCCATAGACAGGTTATGGGGGATGTTGAAGCAGTTGGTGTAACGTGGCAAAGATCTCCGAGAATAGGAAGAGTGGGCTGTGCGTCAGATCACGTGACTCGTAGGGGAGGGTGAGCCAAATCGGCCGGAAAAAGAATATGTGAGAAGCCAAAGCCAGCTGGAAGGCGAGGCCGAAGAACAAATCGATCATGGTATGATTCAGAAGAGGTATTGATGGGGCGTATAAGATGGTGGGGTAAACAGTTTGGTAGTGATTCAGGGCTGAGGCCTGATTGGCTGGACTCGCTTACCCTAACCATTTTCGATCATCAAAACCCGGCCACCCCCCCGTTTTTCTCTCTCCGTTCTCATGTTCCTCGCTTCCCACGTCGCACTGTTCTGGCTCGCCCATAGTATAACAATAAACCACAACCATGGTATAGGCATCGGTACCCACCACGTATATCATTTGACTCGTCGTAATATCGTTCTTCACTTCGTTCACCTCATTTTGAGTCGTGTCTGTGCCCTCCATACCACCTCGCCGTCTTGGAGTATGTCGTCGATCGTTTGTGCCAACCATAAACATAAAGGGACAAACCAAAAACCCAGATCACGCTTATATCAGACGAAAAGAGTTGACCATGCAAAAGAATTTTCGTCTCATCAACCATTGCCGTCGCCGCTTCCAGACGAGGAGCTCCATCCCCCTCACAAGGCCGCAGCAAAGAAGTGTTCAGAGCTAGAAATAATCTCGCCTCGCAAAGTCGCCAGAACAGAGAGCGCCAAGAAACAGTCGTCGTCAACAGTACCCAATGATGATCGTCACGTGATCAGAACGAAGGCAGCAACATCTCCAAGACTTAAACACCGCATGCCGTACCGGCGCTCAACGTGCTTAGAACACATGTCAGCAGTCAATTGCACCGCTGACTGTTTCAACACCGAGCCATTGGCAGAAGCTATGACCCCGCCGCCGGCTCCGCTGCCGCCAAGGCTTCCAACACCAGAACTTTCTGATGTTGACGAAGACGCTTTTTGGTCTTGCTGCAGATCTTCTAAAAGCAGTAGATGCAGCAATCTCAATGACAGAACCGATGACACAGATGAGGATGGCGAACTTTGGAACGATATGGGTAAGCGACCTCACCCCTAGGCCCACAGAAGCGCAACATGGTGATACTCACTACGCGTCTAGAAGAGAAGTTGACGAGAGCGATGACTTGGCAGAATAAAGTAAGACAGAGCCCAAGAGGCACTTCATTACAATGAAGGAACGAAATGGTATTGTCTTGGAGTACGGAGTTTCCTGGAGTTCATCACAACTGCTTATGATGGATTTCGTTAATTGTACACTGTATGTATTCATTGGCTTTGATAGCCTTCTTAGACGATTCAGATATTCATAGCGGGGCAGGGGCCAATTAGTCAATGCGTAACACAACACATGATCTTTGAGGTGGAGTTGGTGCGTAATTGACTATAACACCCCCCGGGGGCCCTTCGCCCTGGAGGGCATCAGGGCGGTCTGTCGCAATCAGGGTTCCACTTGGCAAATGTGACTCATAAAGCTGATTGGATTGTGTAGTTCAGACTTAGCACATTCGAAATGGGTCGAATTCAAGAGAATGGTAGAATTCACTGATGAGATGTAGTCGAATTGAAGGTCTGGTGACAGCTGCGCTAATTTCATCGAGGATAGCGTGTGCTTTAACCCGAAGAGTCACTAGCTCGGCCCACACTTAAATTCGTGAAAACACCGGTTAGACACTCGTCCAAGACCAGACTACCAACGACACTGCAATAACAACTCAAGATGTCTAAGAGAGGGTGCGAGATACAAACATCTACCATCTATATACCAACAGGCTGACCAGCTCTCCTATAGGCGCGGTGGTGCCTCGGGCAACAAGCTCAAAATGACTCTCGGTCTCCCAGTGTATGCCCCGCCTTCCTACCCTTGAACCCTCATCCAGTTCTTGCACACAGTTATTCAGAAACAAACTGATCGCGCTTCCACAGTGGTGCTGTCATGAATTGCTGCGACAATTCCGGCGCACGAAATCTCTACATCATCTCAGTCAAAGGAATCGGCGCTCGTCTCAATCGTTTACCCGCTGCAGGTGTTGGAGACATGGTGATGGCTACAGTGAAGAAGGGCAAGCCTGAACTGCGTAAAAAGGTTATGCCTGCGGTAGTGGTACGACAGAGCAAGCCGTGGAGGAGAGCAGACGGGGTGTACTTGTACTTCGAGGACAACGCTGGTGTGGTGAGTGCAGTCTAGATCGAGGGTCCCAAGGCCCAAAAGGGGTTTCTACCGGTCGTAGGCGACGTGTGGTTTCAAGGCACAGGAAAAGAGCGGATGCAAGGAGACTGCAGAGCAGACTACAATGGGGAAAAGTTTGCACGCGCAGTAAGTCTTGGCTAACCATAATATGTACTAGATCGTCAACCCGAAAGGTGAAATGAAAGGGTCGGCAATTACTGGACCGGTAGGAAAGGAGGCGGCAGAGCTGTGGCCGGTACGTGCGAGGCTCATGTCGATGTCGGATCTTCACTAACTGTCACCTAGCGTATTGCAAGCAATTCCGGTGTTGTGATGTGAAAAGGATTCATCGGTAGTTGTGCAGAAGAAGTGACCATGAGCGATGTTGACTTGAAATATCTTCGGAAGGACATAAATAGCTCTAGCTAATGAAGTCACCATCAAACCACATTGCGACTTCTGTGCCAGGGTAGCCTACCTGCAAATAGAGCATTTTTACGTACAGAGCGATGTCTACCTCAAGTATAATGGATCCCATGGCAATACAATGCCACACTAGTTCCCCAATTGAGCTCCTTCTGTTCTAGGCGTCTAATCTGAACTAGCGTGCCGAGGCTCGGATATAATTAGATTTAGATAAACATGCAAATAGATCCTCAACTCCTTTCTCTAAAGCCAGTATTGTACAGTATACCGCTCTAGCATCTATGCATACCTCATTGCTTGTTCTTCTGCTTGTATTATTTACACTTGCGAACGTGTTGACATCCTATCTGTATCTATACCCGATTCTTCACCAATGCTCATTTCCTGCCCAACCAGAGCGACGTTCCCCAGAGGGCGACATCCCCCCGCAGATTCCACCCTTCCGACTTCTGATCCTTGCGGACCCACAGCTTGAAGGCGACTCCTCCCTTCTCAATCCGGACTATGGCTACCTTCCCCACCTATCGAACCTCTGGTCAGATGTGAGCGCTGTCAGCACAATAGGAGAGCGCCTTGAGGTGGCAGGCACACACCTGCGAGACATTTTCGCAGTAGACATACCAAGCATTCTGCGGTCATATCGCAAAAGGCTGGATCTGATTGGCAATGACTACTATCTCGCACACATATACCGCACGATGCACTGGACGATGTTCCCAACACACATTACTGTATTGGGCGACTTGATTGGAAGTCAGTGGGTCAGCGATGAAGAGTTTGACCGTAGGGGCGCACGGTACTGGAAGAGGGTTCTTCAAAAGGGTCATAGAGTTGAGGATGAGAGGACTGAGGGCATTCATATCGAGCCATTACCCCAAGATGGAAGTTGGGCCAGGAAGGTCATAAACGTGGCTGGGAACCATGATATTGGATACGCGGGTGATCTAACCAAAGAAAAAATGCAGAGGTATGAGAAGATGTTTGGGAAAGCAAACTGGGAAACAAGGTTCAGCCTGCCTCTCGAGCCTTTAGACCAGGACCAACCTGAGCTAAAGCTTGTTGTCCTCAACTCGCTCAACCTTGATGGACCAGTGATTGACGCCCAGCTTCAAACAGACACTTACGACTTTATCAATGAAGTTATCAGGTATTCCAGACCCGTCGAAGATAGAACCACAGCGACGATACTACTCACACATCTCCCCTTGCACAAAGAAGCTGGTTTATGCGTCGATGGCCCCTTCATCGATTACTACGGCGAGGAACACGGTGGAGGAATCAGAGAGCAAAATCATCTCAGCGACGCGTCAAGCAAAGGCATATTGGAGGGCATCTATGGAATGAGTGGCAGCCCAGATGCCCCGGGAAAGGGTCGCGGTCGAAATGGCATCATACTCACCGGCCATGATCACGAAGGCTGCGATGTCTATCATCACCTCTCGGATGCAGAAGAAGCCGAGTCAAGGACATGGAATGCCGAGAAGTGGAATTCTTCAACCACAATTCAACATAATGCCACTCCAGGTATCCGTGAGATCACCGTCCGAAGCATGATGGGAGATTTCGGAGGCAATGCCGGCCTATTGAGCGCCTGGTTCGACCTTGACAAGCGGGAATGGCAATTCGAGTACGCCACGTGCGCTCTGGGGCAGCAACACTTTTGGTGGGCTGTACATATCTTGGACATAGTCACGATTGTGCTCTTGAATTACGTTGGGTGGAGTATCTTCCGTGCGACTAAAAATGGTGTCGAAGAAAAAGCAAAAGTAAAGACGCTTTGAGCCGATAAGGGAAGGGGCCGCAGAATGAACGATCGTGGTCTCACTACCTGTAATCTGTGGCACATGCAAGTGGCCTATTGAGTGACTAGTGTGGATGTCTCTTACCTATTCAAGATCTGATGCAATGCAGAGCCTATCTTTGTCCTAGGATATTTCTGAGGATCTGGCCTCCACTGTTCTAGTGAAATATACTGTCCAAGTCCTTCACGGCAATCGAACCTAATCTACATCATGCATCTGGTCATCGTCCCTTTCCGTTCGGGTGAAGCATGGTACGCTTTCCCCGGGTAGATCGCGGCTCACCGTCGCAGGTCCACACTTTGAGTGGTGACGAGGAACCAAATATCATATGGACTATCGCCGATCCAGGTGCCTGCCCGATCCTTCGGACAAATACAGGATGCTTTCAATGCTGCGATTAGATCCTTTGTTGGTGTGTCCTTCAAGACTGAACTCCCCGCGGAGAACAAGGCAGGAGCTGGGTGTTTAGGATGCCTCGCCTTGCTACGGCGGTGCGAGGTCGAGACACTCTTCTGTTGACATTCCCGAGCCAAGAGAGACTCGCACTCAATATGCCGAATCAATAGTCTTGGATCATACCATGTCAAAGCGGCGAGGAAAATTTGTTGCATTAAATTCGCACAACAGAATTGGCATCATACCAGTATTCATGTAGTATTAGGCCCCAATGCTAATGTCAAACCAATAGAATAAAATCCTGATGAAGTAAGGCATTCAATCGTTCCTCCTAATCATGTAAACCTCCTGTACTATTAATGATGATCTTCAGATACATTTAATACATGTTCAGGTATAATCATCGTAGGGTGTGACGTAACATGCTATCGTGCTCGCAGCTTGCTTCCCTGACCTCCGGAAAGGTGCAAGCTTCACAACATGCGCTTACATCTTCCATCAGTACTCATGAATGGCATTGAAAGTGTATATGAGACCAAGTTCAATAAAATTGCCGGGTTCCCGTCACGTAGCTTCTGCTACTATCTTCTCGAAGCACTGGGGTTCACCTCGGGATTCACGCGCCATGTCATCTCAATCACACCCAAAAGACACTAAGCATCCGAGATTTGGCCACCTGGCCCTCTCTACTTCAGGGCTGGAATCGTGTGCATTGACTGTAATGAGACGTCTAATAATATCGTCTCTCGGGCCTGGATTGACAAACTGTAGGGTACATCACTGCTCCGCTCTCCGTATCATAATAAAGGATCCGCATTCCCTTCGAATGAGCGTAAGGATTTTAAGCTCTATGGTCTGCTGCCTCCAAATGTGCAGACTCTGGATGAACAAGTCGAACGGGCATATGAGCAGTATAGCAAACGCGGAGATGCCCTCGCGAAGAATACCTTCATGACCAGCATGAAGGAGCAGAACGAAGTCCTGTATTACAAGGTGAAAGCGCACTGCTCTCATTGCATTACTTGACCAGCCCAGCTCCTATGCTTGCCTACGCTCTATTGGACCTAATTTGACTTTGTATCTTTATAGTTGATTCAAGAGCATCTGAAAGAGATGTTCAGTATCATTTACACTCCAACCGAAGGCGAAGCAATCCAGAAATTCTCCCAGCTGTTTCGCAGACCAGAGGGTTGTTTTCTGAACATCGAAGATCGGGCTCGTGTAAAGGATAATCTAGCTCAGTGGGGTGGACCCGAGGACATTGATTATATCGTCGTAACTGATGGTGAAGAGGTAACAATGCGCTCCAGCCGCTACTCATGTCCAACCTTAATCAGATCATAGATCCTAGGCATTGGAGATCAAGGTACAAACCGGCATAATATTCAATGGCATTTAACCTAAAGGTGTCAAAGGTGTTGGAGGCATCCTAATATCCGTGGCAAAGCTCGTACTCACAACCTTATGTGCCGGCATACACCCCTCAAGAACGCTTCCGGTCGTGCTTGATTGTGGAACTGATGTCAGTCACTTTCGTAACGATACTCCAAGCACTGCTGATTTGATGGAAGAACGACCAATTGCTCAAAGACGAGCTCTACCTTGGTCTTCGGAAACCACGTACCAGAGGCAAGGAGTATGACGAGTTCGTAGATACATTCGTGAAATCAGTCAAAAAACTCTATCCTCGAGCTTATCTACACTTGTAATAGGCCTTCGACATAACCGTCCATGCTACCATCAACTGACATCGTACCAGTGAAGACTTCGGCTTGACCAATGCTAGACGGATTCTCGACAACTACCGGCCCGAGATCGCCTGTTTCAATGACGATGTACAAGGTACTGGATGCATTACACTAGCTGCGATCATGAGCGGATTGCATGTTGGCAAATTGAAGCTTTCTGATATGAGACTTGTGATTTTTGGCTCTGGAACAGCCGGCATAGGTATCGCCGACCAAGTTCGAGACGCCATCGCTGCAGAAAGTGGAAAATCAAAAGAGGACGCGGCGAGACAAATATGGTAGAAATTGCTACCTGTGCCTGCAATATGTCGTGCGTGCGCTGATGCCTAAATAGGTGCGTTGACAAGCCAGGTCTCCTCCTGAAGTCCATGGGAGACAGCCTCACAATTGGCCAGGGTCCGTATGCTCGCGATGAAAAGGCATGGCATGGAAAGGATCATAAAGATCTTCTCTCGGTCATCAAGGAGGTGAAGCCGCACGTGCTGATCGGTACATCCACCAAACCCAAGGCGTTCACTGAGGAGGTGGTGAAAGAGATGTCAAAGCATGTAGAAAGGCCAATCGTCTTACCGTTGAGCAATCCAACTAGACTCCATGAAGCCGTTCCGAAGGATATCTATGAGTGGTCTGAAGGTAGAGCCCTAGTAGCGACGGGTAGTCCGTTCCCACCCGTCGAGTACAAAGGGAAGAAGTATGAAATTGGTAAGTAAATCATTGGGGCAGGCACTCAGCAGCATCTCTAAATACAACATAGCCGAGTGCAATAATTCGACAGCCTTCCCAGGTATAGGCTTGGGAAGCGTGCTGTCTCGCTCAAAATTACTCTCGGATAAGATGCTTGTAGCTGCGGTGAAAGCCATAGCTGCTCAATCGCCGGCCTTGAAAGATCCAGACAAGGGCTTAGTACCAGACATAATCGATGTTCGAGAGATCAGCGTCCACGTAGCGACAGCGGTCATTCAACAGGCTGTTGAGGAGGGTTTGGCCACTGAGAAAGAAATACCAGAGAAGGACGATGACTTGGAAGAATGGATCCGAGATCAAATGTGGGAGCCTCGCTATCGACCACTGATTCGTGTGGAGAAGGCCGAAGCAAGTAAGCATGGGAGAGGAGAATTAGGCTCAGGAGGCGTGGCAAAGCAGGCAAAATAAGGTGTCCCTTTGTCAATCCGCAATCTGTCTATGAAGGCATTGCTCGTGCACATATATAACATACACGATATACATACCTGGATACTAATCATCGATCTTTGGGGCCAATGCCACAAGACTAAATCCATAATCTGTGTCTCCCATTACATTCTTTCCCATGAATGTCCTAGCCCCAAGGTTCAGCGCTTTCTCGCTCAAAGCATCTTCATCATCATCTAGCACACCCCTATCAACAGGACCCTTCATTCCCCCGTTCAATTCCCACAGATGCCCATCTTCTCCTTTGACGAAGGTGATGAAATGAAAGCCATTCGGATCTTCACAAGATGGTGGTTCCGTATCGCCCAGCTGAGCAGCAGACGCATGGGCGTCTTCGATAGCCTTAGAATCGTAGAGAAGCTGGGCACGCTCGGCAAGTTTGAGCGGCACAGCCTCTTTCAACAGCTTATCAAGATCGCTATCAGGCTGTATATAAGCTTTAGCCCCTCCATTACTTACAGCGTGCAAACAGCCAATCAGGCCACAAGCGTGGCGGATTGTCTGGCGGAACCAGATCACTGGCTCTTTTTCACCGGAACCCTCGTAGGGTTTCATGGCGTCATTTTCGCTTTCACGGGCTCTGAAATATACGGCAGCTGGGCAAATGAAGATGAGTGCATAGGCTGGACGGGGGATGAATGCTAGAAGCTCGGGAGAGTCGATGCTGTAGATGTCGTAGAAGCCGAGGGTCTGGGATACGCCGAGGTGATGGACCAAGTGCGAGAAGACAACGGGATTGTTCTCTATAAGGTATCATGATTTAGACATGGGCTTTTAAGATTCCAAAGTCGAGATTGACGAACCCAGAGGGATGAAGGTTTTACGACTTGCGGGAAGGTCAGGCTGGCCTGGCTCTGCTGCCATTCTTACATGCACTCAACTAGAACAACAAAGCAAGCTGGACTTGTATTGATTGCCGCTATTACTCCAAGTCTTATTTGTATTTGTACTTGGTTAATAGATGCGGGCTTTGTTATGTGATCGATGGCAGGATTAGAGCTGGATTGGGCGCCTGATTTTGCTTTGCTTTCATTGCTGACTCAGATTCAGAGGCTCTTCCCATTCGTCCAATTGTGGCCTAGTGCCCAAATTCAGTACCTTGGTAGCAGGAGCCGACGGGATGTGTTCTTCGAGGATAGATCTTGCCTCATATTCTATTATTGCATGCTGCTTATGTAGAAGTCACGTTCAAGACGACAGCTTTTCGCATCATTATCTCAACACGGCCATAAAGATCGGTCAATAGCATTAGGCTCTTACTGTCTGGTTCCATCACTTACTTACTTCTACACAGCATCATCAGATATCTTGCATGTTTGGTTGCACGCATGGCTACCAGTCCAAATCTACATACAGGACGATGCCACTCCCTTCCCACCGCAAGCCGAGAAACAAGGCAAAGCGAACCCAACCTATCATCCCACGGTATTCAGTGCAGGGACTCTTCCCTCGCCTGTCTCTCTCAGAGACGTGTCACCGACTGCGCTCATACTCTTCGGACTGGGCCACAGGATATTGCAATGGGAGCTGTTGAGCTCGGGTATCCTACCATGGGACAAGTACAACCAGCGACCCTACCCCCATATATGTATCATGGAACGGAGATGAATGGACCCTGCAAAACCAATCAGGGCCAGCAAAAAGCCATTGAAGCCCGGCAAGAGGCTGATGAGCTGACAGGAAGCACGGCAAAACCTCCACAAAGCTGGTGGCAGAGGCAGATGCTTGCTCAAGGACCTTGGGATGAGATCAACGATCCTGAGTTTGTTGAAGCTTTTAAGAGCGAACCCAGATATTGCCCGGAAAAGTACTTTGAGGGACATGATATTCCAAAGTTGCTTTCTGATCTGGGGAACAGTGGCCTCGTACGACATGTGCTGATTGAAAACAATATAATTGGCCTTGCTGGGGCTGCTGCCCTTGCCCACTGGACTCTCAATAATCCCGGGAACATCGAGACATGGTTTCTTGCTGGCAACTGCATTAATGCAACAATTCTCCAACGATTAGTCGGTGCATGGATCTTTGCCGACAACGTCACCAATATCTGGTTGAGACGGAATCCCTTGGGTTCCGAGTCCGCTTACATGCTATCAATATTGATAAAGAATAGTCCCAAGCTTCGAACTTTGGATCTGGACCAGACCGAACTGGGGGACCAGGGGGTCGCTGATCTGTTTGGAGCTCTGCTACCTCTACAGCCAGAAAATGTGCTGAAAGTGAAGACTCCGGTACCTGCACCTAACGGTGATTCAGAAATGTTATACAGAGTAATTTCTTTGAATCCTATATGGATCAAAAAGCGCGCCTGGGGCGAGGAATCACCACTCCGGACTGTGAGACCACCAACCACTATTAACCTCGATGAACTCACCTACAAGTCAACCGTTGCCCTCAGAAATGTTTACCTGGATGCTGTGGGCGCAAGTGCGAAAGCCTGTTGGTCAATTGGTCTTTATCTCTCTCACAGCCTGTGTCCAATCGAATCCTTGTATCTATGCAACAACCCTCTGGGTCATGTGGGAGCGATGGCGTTGGCCAATGGGCTCGCAAGGAATCAGTCATTGCTGCGATTGAATTTAGCATCTTGCGGACTGAACAATGACGGAGTCATTGCTATACTTGGAGCTCTGAAGGCCCACATTCGATTGAGATCTTTGGGCTTGTCGCAAAGCCACGAAACTAGTAAGCTTGGATCACGATATAATTATTTTGACGACGGCATCAAGGATGCTCTGAAAGCTTTCATTGTCGAAGGACCGAAAAGTGTAAGATTACTCGATCTTGGAGATACAGCAATGAGCGTGCCAGCTATAGACTCATTAGCGGTCGAAGTGGCACGATCAGATTCGCTCGTTGTTTTCTATGCCGGAAGTATACATGGCCATGGTGATGATAATGTATTAACACTAATGGAACGGAAGCTAGATGGGAACAGACAGCATCATTATGGCATGGACGATACTACATTTTCAAAGACAGAGAGGCGGTGGCTGATGGAACCAAAAGATGCGGACATCATTAATAGCGCATGCTCTAATCGGAATTTTGAACTGGCTTCCATGGGAAACCCGCCGGAAGATGTGAAGTATAGATAGTATAAGCATCGCGAATCGGCCGATGGATGCTTGTTGAGGCCACATGCCGGTATGCATGGGGAGCTTGGACTGGAGGGCAAGGCGTGTAAGCAGAGGCTGGGAAGCTCTAGATATATTGTCACGTAATTCGCTTGTGCGACCGTTTGGAGTCATGCCTATGTAGTATTTTGAAAGGCATGAACTATGATAGTCTTCCTTCAATCTTGCAACTAGCACAGTTCTTCCGAAGGAGGATGTGCTCAAGAATCAGCCCACCTCTCAACCAGACGCATAACGCGCAGATTTCGAGGTACTAGCGTACCAGTGAGGATACGAATAGACTTGTGAGAATACGTGGAGGACGAAGTGGCCGATTCTCGACAGTTGCTCTTTGTAAATTGTAGTACGGTAGCACGACCATCTGGCAGCCAATGGACTAGCAGATTGGAAGGTTATTCCCCAGACACAGATCATTTATGACGCTTTGCTTGGGAGTTTGTGAGGTACTACATTGTAGACTGGTGATGAATGTGAGTGGACAGAAAGAAGTGTTCAAGTTTGAATTTTGATAAAGGCCGCTTGGAGCCGAGGCTACTTCCCAATTAGGTTAGGAAACGATCGCCAGCGAAATGAGTTGAGATCCTTGCCTCTACAACTCAACATCACTTCAATTTTCACATCCCCAGTATCGCAGCCTCATCGCTCTTATACGTCTTTAGGGAATAAGGGCGCAAGCTATAATGGGTAAAGCGAAGCGAAAACACCCCGATATCGAGGAGATTCTTGCGCGACCATGGTGCTATTACTGCGAAAGGGATTTCGACGATCTAAAGATCCTTATCAACCACCAGAAAGCCAAACACTTCAAGTGTGAGCGATGTGGTCGACGACTCAACACGGCTGGTGGTATGTGGCGAACAACTTGGCAAAGCCATCTACGACAATACTGATGCATTTCCAGGTTTATCTGTCCATATGACCCAAGTTCACAAGGAGACCCTAACAATCATCGAGAATGCCCTTCCCAATCGTTCTGGCTTAGAGGTCGAGATTTTCGGCATGGAAGGCATACCGGAGGATGTGGTGCAGAGCCATAATCAGCGCGTTCTACAACAATTTGCCCAAGCTGAAGCCGAACGCCGAGCTGCTACTGGCAATCCAGGACCTGGAGCGGCTGGAGGCGGTCAGCTCAAGAAACCAAAATTTGAATCCCCATCAGACTTGAAGAAACGCCTAGCAGAGCACAAAGCGAAGAAAGCGGCCGAAGAAGCAGCTGGGATTAGCAGTGGAGGAAACACGCCTTCGGCCATTGGACAAGATGCTCAGAGTCCAGGGATGGGCCAGAGTCCCGGTAATTATGTGAGTCAATCAGATACCTGACCACGCACAACTTAGTCAGACTGACTCTGGTGGACTAGGCCGCATCTCCGGGTTACCCATCCCAGCAATTACCGTTCGGGGCTCCGCCTAATAATTCGAGTTACTCATCGTACCCCCAAACCTATGGCCAACAGCCACCGTCATTCCCACCGCAGCAATCGCCTTTCTCCCCACAGCAGCAGGCTTTTAGTCCCCCAGGACCACCGCAATTCCAGAATAATGCGGCATTCGCGCCTCCTCAGCAATTCCAGCCACCCGGTGGACAAGGATTCCCACCCCAGTTCCAGAACGGCCCTCCATCATTTCAGACTGGAGGGCCACCCCCATTCCAGAATGGACCTCCTCAGTTCCAGAACGGCCCACCGCCCTTCCCAAACGGCCCTGCACAGTTTCAGAACGGTGGGCCACCACAATTCCAGAATGGTCAACCTCAATTTCCTAATGGACCCCCACAATATGGTGCAGGATCACCGCCTCCATTCCAGCAAAACCAGTTCCAACCGCCACGAACACATACTCCGCCACAACATAATCCCATGCCACAGCGACCCGGCAGTCTTCCTCCAGCGCCTGGTCTACCTCAGCGGCCTTCTTTCGGTGCGCCGCCGGTTAATGCTTTCCAAATGCAACAAATGCATCAAGGACAGCTCTCTGGTCCCTCCAACCAAAACGAACACCCTTACAGCAGTCAGCAAAATACTCAACAGCAGCCCAACCAGAATGGGAGCGCTCATCCTGCGGGACCGATAGACCGGACATCAGTGCCAAACCAGTCTCTGGACACACCTGCTATCCTGTCCGCCAATGCCAGTTCGCTTGATGATCTCGTTTCTGGTGCAGCCAAAGATGCAGACAAAGCCGCCAGTGGTGCAGCAAACAAGCCTGATGTGGGAAAGAATATAGAGTCAAATGAGGAGAAAAAGGGCAAGAAGGAGAAGGATAAGAATATGAAGCTTATCTATTCGGACAATGACATCAGTCCGGAAGAGAAGATGGCGAAGATGCCAAGGTACGCATTCGCTCCTAGTGGATAGTTGGGAAGCATGGAGATGCCATGGCAAGCAACTACCAAAGCAGTCTTTCCTTATCCTGGACCGTATCAAGTGCTTTCGGCCCATTGCCCCTCCTATGCGACCCATCGTACTGCGGTCCGGCTGTCTACTACATCAGAGATGGATCAGCTTTGACAGCAGGATATGGGCGGATCAGCTAAGTTTTCGACCTTCAAATGACACCACTAAGCTGTCTTCACATCCATTAATCATTGGCAGCGGTTCGATAGTTCTTCAAGAAGCTTCCCGCAGGATTCAGCAAATTCATGGTTGACATCAGGGGTGAGTGGGCTTGCTAGTCTACGCGTAGATTCCGTCTGACTTGGGAATTTGACTGCTAGCTGTCCTTAGGGAGCAAGCGATTGGTGGGTAGTCTGGACTGGGAATTAGATAACAAATAATCGTGGAGGGACTCGCGCTGCTGCATGTAAGTGCAACATGGTTAGTCGTCTCTTTATTGAATTGATTGAACTTCTGCATCTCCACCGGTTGATGATCATCAAATGAAATACCCCTAAGCTCCAGAGAAGTGGCAGTCGAAAGGAGTCATGTGCCGGCAAGTGTTCCAATTATTCATCTTCTCCCCCCAAACCTTCTGTCAGCGGGTAGAAAGGACATAGAGTGCTGGTGCTGGATTTGGGCGTTGTCTCTGTCTTGAATAATAGGTAGACACCGGGGTCACTAGCGTGTCGGTTTATGAGTTCATTACGAGTAGAGCTGTAGCTCCAAACGGCGGACGTAGCTATATAGCAGACTAGAGAAATCTTAATGCCGGCAAACAATAATCAACCTCGAGAGTGAATACATAATCATGGTTTTTTCCCCAGTAGCAACGAAACTAGCGCCATCTGGCAATGCACACCCATTAAATGTAGCACCCGCTTAAATAGCAACAGCCTCGCACCACCTACTATTGCACACTCCACTGACGTGCCTCGAACGCGTGGCAAGACTTTCACGACCCTATCAGCTGCTCTATCATCATATTTGGTGTCTGCTAACCTTGCGCATCAACGTCACAATGGCTACCACAGAAATGGACATTGACAGCTCCCCTCCTCCCAAAAACAAGCCCGCAACGACCGAAGCGCGCACTTCGACTGGCGCAGTAGCCGTACGATCCATCGAGGGCTGGATCATACTGGTCACAAACGTGCATGAAGAGGCCAGCGAGGAGGATCTCCAAGACCTGTTTGGGGAGTACGGTGACATTAAGAACCTACACATGAATCTGGATCGGAGGACTGGGTATGTGAAGGTGAGTCCTTCCCGGCTAGGGGGCTGTGTAGACCTGCTTCCAGCTCCCCTTTCCTCCTCAGCGTTCATCTATGGCATGGTGGAGCAGATTGGGGTGAGCTAATCTCTTGGGCGGTTCTCAGGGCTACGCACTAGTCGAATATCCTACGCAGAAAGAAGCCAAAGCCGCCATCGAAGGCGCAAATAACACAAAACTACTCGATCAGACTATTTCTGTGGACTTCGCCTTTGTGAGGCCACCGCCGGCGAAAGAGGGGAAAGCTGGACAAGGGAGAGGTGGGGGGAAGGCTGGAGGGGAGGGGGGGAGGGCGAGGAGCAGGAGTCCGGATGGGGATGGGAAAGATGAATAGGTGGGTGGGAAGTAGCAGGGCTTAAATGTTCAGTGGGCGAGGGGAAAGGGTGACAGCATTCAGGAGGGGTTATTATGACACGGAAGTTTAAGGCACATAGAGGATGAGTGATACTAGTGATATTGGAATGGCGCCGAGAAGCTTCATAGACACGGAAAGCTTTCTCGGCAGATTTGCCTCAGGCTTATGAGGTAAGTTGTCTTAATATCTAGGATGGTGTTACCTATGCTAATAAAAGAGCAGTGATTACGATGACGTGAAAATTGGATCCTTGGAGCTTGCATTGTACTCGAGTCTATTGCATGCCCTTGAAGCTCGTTAATAGGATGAGCACTACCAGTATCAGACGCCTCTACCGTTCACTGTCAACAGGTCACCGTCAAGCCTAATCACCCACGAGCCTTTACTGCATCCAAAATCTGCCTCCTGATGCTCCTACAGTCTTCCTCACCCTCACTCTTCTGCGCGAACACCCAATCCTTCCTCATCCCCTGGCGAACTTGAATCACGTATCGACATTTGGCGTCGTTGATTTTCGCGATTACTTTGGGACGGCGAGCATCTCCGTGTATATCCTATAAGTGGCTCTTGTGGCACCATCGCCCTACATCTTGGCTTATCCAAGAGTTATTTGTGGATTTCAAGTTCCATCTCGTTTTGATTTGTCAATGACAAAGTGGGGTCCTGGAATACCAACCTTTAGGACCTCGATGACATCGACGGTCTTTGGAGCAAAATATGAATATCAAGATGCCATCTCATAGACACCTGGGGGATAATTTGGTGGCTGTGCTGGCCCTGCCGACAAAGTTTCACGGTCTCTCGCCCACTGCGCCCCACCGTCCATCGAGCGCCACACGCCATCAGGTCCGACAGTCATGGTGGCAGAACCAGATCCGGCTGTTTGAGGCGTGCTGTTCCTTGTCATGTTCCCGGGAGCTTGGCCGTAGTTGTTCTGTGGCAGATCAGGAGCCATAGCTTTAGGAACAAAGTTGTAAGAAGGCGCTGGAGGCTGACTATGCATTGGGGTGTTTATGGAGGGCATGGTGCTCGGGATATAGTATGAGAACCCCTGCAAGTCACCATTCTGGCCCGGGGCTATAGGACCTGGAACAAACGTGGGAGAGGCTGTTGAGGCGTTGTTCCACGCTGCGGGTTGGTGTAGCTGTTGAGTCTGCTGGGACTGATGTTCTGGTGTTACCGCCGGGGGCTTTTGGTAATGAGTGTACCTTGCAGAGTCCGTGATATTAGTCACTGGAGGATGAGAATACAACTCAGCTGTTGCCCGGCCCTGAGAAGGAGATGGCGACTGCGATGTTTGCCCAAAGGGGCTGGCGATGTGTGCAACAGGCAGCTCCACTGGCGATGTCTGGGACTGCATCACAGCTCGGGACGCAAGCGAAGTGGTAGATGAGATGGGTTCTTGGACCTGCTGCTCACGAGCTTCCGCGGTAGTGAGTAAGCGTAAAACTTGGCCTTTTCTCTGCTCTTGATTGGAGACTTCATTTGCAAAGCCAATACGGTGTGCAGTGATATTGAAGCCCCAGCCCCCAGACGCACAGCTTGAGACGGTGGCACCATGCCTGAGGAGCAATTCGACAACCTCGGGGTGAGCGTAGAAGGCAGCGTACCGCAGTGGTTGCCAGTTCTGTTCATCTTTCTGCAGTACCGATGCACCACGCGTCAGCAACTCTTGGACAACAGAGACATGTCCATTTTTGGCCGCAAGACACAGGGGGGAGTCTTCGTGAGAAGGTCCGGAGGAATATTTTGATCTTAGAGCTGCCCCACGATTCAACAGTGTTTTTACAACGTCCAGGTGGCCCATGCTACACGCCAAGCATAGTGGTCGATCCCCAGCAGCATTCCGGGCTTCGATGTTTACGCCCTTCTGTAGCAATAGCTCAACCTGAGGCAGAGAGCCTCTAGCACACGCGTGATGTAGCGGGTTGTCTCCAGAGCCATCTTCGGCCTGGATATTCGGATTGTAGCCGAGCAGAAGCCGGGTTATCTCGACATTCGCATGAATGCAGGCATAGTGAATGGGCCGGCGTGTGTGCTTGCATTGTGCTTCTATTTGCGCTCCTTTACGAAGGAGTAATTCTGCTGCTGCAAACCTTTCAGCCATGACAGCAAGGTGGAGAGGGGTCCGTCCGTCCTTGTTTGGGGCAGTGATGGAAGCCCGTTTCTGCAGCAAGAGGTCCAACACCTCGACATGGCCATTGAAACTAGCCCAATGTAATGCGGTCATATCACCCTCGCCTTTGTGCCTGAGCGAAGCTTTCTTTTTCAAAAGCAGTTCGACGACGGGAGCTTGGCCGCATGAGGAAGCACAAACAAGGGGTGTCATTGAAGCTTTTCCATGTGCTTCCACATCTGCCTTCTTGTTGAGAAGACATGTGACTACACCGCTGTGGCCACCTTCGCAGGCGTAGTGAAGTGCACCCATGAAGTTACCGTCTTTAGCTTCTACATGGGCCCCGTGAGTGACCAACAATTCGGTCATAGCCTCGTCACCAGACTTAGCTGCTACATGCAACGGAGTCAGCTGTCTAGCATCTCTGGCGTTAACCTTCGCTCTTTTGCGAAGAAGCAGGACCGCCGCTTCAATTTGTCCCTTTTCTGCTGCGATCCGCAAAGGGGTCTCTTCATTTGGGCCATTAGCATCGATATCGGCTTGCTCCTGTAGAAGTAGATCTATAACACCACAGTGACCTCTTGAACATGCCAGATGCATTGGCGTCATTCCACTAGCATCGCGGTCGTTAACTTTAGCTCCGTATTGTAGCAGCAAGCGCACCACCTGTAAAGCATTTCGACGTTAGCACGCCCAAGCAAGCTTCAATTTGGGCAAGCTGGGTGAAAGCTCAAATGTAAATTGCACGATATATCTCGTTCACTCGCACTGCCACTCTCACCCAAGAGAGTGGGGACGACACTTGTAGGTAGAATGTGCATACATACCTCATCATTTCCACAATGTGAAGCCACTGAAAGAGCATTCCTTCCGGACTGAACATGTCGCGCGTTGATATCGACTCTCTGGTCGAGGAGAGCCTCGACTTCAACAACAGAACCTGCCTGAGCCGCCCTAACGATTGCAGGGGCTGACAACCCGTCTTCCGAGGCAAAATCAATACTGGTATGAAAGCTATTTTCGAATCCACGTCTGCCGCGGCGACCGCTCAATGTTGACACAGAGGATTGTAGAGTACCGTTACTCTCTAACGGTGCGGGATTATTCTTGCTTCGCTTTCCTGACAAGGAAGGCCAGAGAGGTTTGTTGTCTGTTTTAGGAATCTTTGGACGCTGAGGTAGAAAGCTCCGGCGTTGGTGGCCTGGCTCAGACATTGAGGACACTGGCAGGATAGGGCGAGTCTGCTGGCCGTAGGCATTCCAGGGTTCCGAGATGACGGACATCTCGTAAGGGTCAGGCATCTTCCCCGACGGTATATTATTATCCTCGATGTTAGACACCCGATCTAACGATTCCTCTGTTGTAGTATGACTCGATGTGTCAAAACCTACGACCCTTTCAGCGGGCCTTGGTGGCATCTCCGACTTGGACCTGGCATGATTCAATGCCCGACGGTAAGATTCCGAATTGACAATCTCATCGTCCCAATCGAAAATCTTGCCGTCTATCGTTGATTCATCATGGCTGCGGATTGTAGGTGTTTGTGAGGTATGTGAGGCGGCCGCGGTCATTGTGGCCCGGAGGGTAGAGGTATCATCGGCAACTTTTTGGATTATTTTAAGGCTGTTTGGATTGTGAAGGAGCTCGACCTGCTCTGGCTTTGAGTGACTGAAGTATGGTCAGTATGAAGCCGACAGAGAACCAGCAGCACTCACCATCGCGCTGCTTGGAGCAGCAATTGCAGGGCAGCTATCTGGGCACGCATCCGGTTTTCATGCTCTTGCAAACTCGACTCATTCCAAGCGTATTTGGTCCTTGCCCTGAAACCTGGATTCAACCTGGACTCTGGCGTTGCGTTACCAAACAATTGTCTCACTTCATCTGCCAGCGCATCCATGGCCAACTTGCAACCCTCCAAGGAGATTTTGAGGCCATTGACCACGTCTGCTTGCGTATGGGTGTCGTCGAGATAGTCGGACCAGTCATTGATCTGGTTCAAAGCGGATTTGACAGTAGAGAGTTCCCCAATCAACAGCCGAATCCTCAGATCAGCATCTTTGTATTGGCCACGAATCTCCGACAGGGTCTTTATTGTGTATGTAATAGTCGTAGCAATCGTACCTGCAGTACTGAGTAGTCCGATGACCTCCATAACCGAAACCTTTTCAGGACGTCATGGTGTGGTCTGAACTTCGCCCTGGAGCGTACACATAGTTCCACAATATCGTCGTCGACTAGGATCAAGTAGCAGCTTGCTTTTTCAAGCTTAGTGGTGCTCCGAGTGGTAGGAGTGTCCGCCAAACGAATATAGGGAGAAATAGCTTCAGCCGCACCCTCTACACTCCACCCTCCTTCAGGATTCAGCTCCTCGCTACTCGAACCCATTTCGTGGAGCGCGCCGCAATGGCGGAGGAGCCTTGGCTGGAAACAAGCGCGGTTGCAACTTTGCTCGGGGGGGTCTTAGGTGAACGGTGATAGGAGGGAGGGATGGAAGCTGCATGAAACGGCTCCCGCTGGCGAGGACTCCGGGGGCGTTGATCGGCTGTTCTAAAGCAAACCAACCAACCAACCAACCAACCAAAGCTTCCGGGAGGACTTTCGAAGATGCGAGCACTCCATCCAGACCTACTATTGAGCTCAAGGTCATGGTTCTCGTGCTTACATGCCTCGTAGACTATTGCAGAATGTTTCGTCCACCACAATAGATAAGATACACCTGGAGGGATGGTCCCAAATACACTACGATAACAACAGACAGGTTCTACTCTACAAACAATATTCCCAGTATCAATTGCTCTGGATCCCTAGATCTCTTTCAGCTGTCGGAGAGATTATCCCTGACCGTCGCCTTGACCATTGTCAAACTTGAATGTCTCGTGGCATTAGGAGGTGCACGACTTCAATCATGCGTTAGTATAGACCACTAGCTTGATAGTAGGATCAAGACACTGGGATATATTAGTGTGCCAGGATTCTGTTAGATCTCCAAGTGTGCCCTGCAGCATTCAGTTATATGGTCAGCTGGCCTTACTTAATCTTGGGTTGTGATGGTTCTTTGGTGATGCTGTAGGGCAATCGTATGTATCAATTTATGAGCTTAAGTGAGGGGCAATGACAAGCTGTAACAGGAAGAAGATGTAGAATGCGTAACGTATCGATTGTTACATTTAGTCTGTATTGCTCTGCTCTGATAAGGCACTCTCCCGACGTGCCCCGGCCTTCCCGTAGTCTACCGTGGCGACCTAGAAGTGACCTCAACTAAAGAACAACTCAATCGTTCCGAGGCCACAGAGTGCAGCTCGTTAAGAGTTTTTATCGTGCACCAACTGGATTCCGGCCGGGATTTAGACAGGCTGTTTGAGTTTTCGAATTGCGACTATTGGATTCAGGCAAGGGGTTCCTACTGCATGTTGAAAGTACTATACCAGTACAGCAAATGGCGCGCGCGGTGAAGCAGCAATTAGACTGACGTATCCTGGATTGGCTAGATTAAGTGGGCCATTGGTGTCGAACTGAGCTCGTGTGTTACCTGTGCGTTTCAACGAGCCCATCTCTATGGAAACCTTCTTCCCAATAATTCGGGTCATTTTATGCATGGATCATAGCGGTCCCCATAAGCTAGGAGTCTCTATCAATATTCAGGTAAGTCACCATGGAGGGAAGAGAGCTGAAGTAAATCTGTTGCACCATCATGTTTCACCTAGCAGCAGTGATCAAAAAAGTTACCGACAAGATGTTCATGTCCACACCAACCAATGCAAAACGGGAGAATATCAACTCGACAACCCCAGAAGGCAATGGAGAATGCATGATTAGAATGATATAAGATGTAAGAAAAGTCTAATGCCTAGCTTTCTCAGCACATATCTTGTTATGTTCCATATCGAGAGGTAAGAGAAACACGGGAACAATGCTCAACAGATCTTAATAGTGCCGTCAAGCGCTTCAAGACGAGAGCAATTTATGGTAGATCGCGGACAGGTTTCCCAGAAAACTCGACTCCAAATATCGAGAATGCTAGGTTGGCGGTATCCCGCGACGTACCCTCCTCAGACACTCTTTCCGGCTCTTTAGTGGCTCGTGCGGATGACGGAGTCCAGGATGTTACGAAGGGATGCTGTATCCTTGGCCGACAACGAACGCATTGTACTATATGCTGTAGGTATGGGAGTGGGGTGGAACAGGTTCGACGGGTACTTAACAATATGTCAATACTCATTCCCAGAACATCAATGTTTGCCTTGAGTATCTCACGGTGGCGTACAAAGTTCTCTGGTATGTTCTGCGCTCTAAGCTGACCAGCAGGAGCATCCTATTGCTCAATCTCGTGGTTCATAATTGTCATTGTTTGGTTCCCAGCCACGTCTCCATCAACACCCTTTGTATCTTGTGACAACGAAGCTCGAAAGAGAGCGCGTACTAGTGAAGCTAGCATAACACTCGATATTGGAGTTTCCAGTCGTACCACTTCAAGCTTGAGGGTATCCGGTTTGCTGTTGATTTGGCTCAGCCAGAGGACAACTAGGTAGGTCAGGTAGGGAAGTCCTTACGAGGTCGTGAACCCCACCATGTCCACGGATTTTAAGCTAAGAAAACCCATATTAGACCCTGTCGCTTGTGGTAGAGGGCGCAGGATCTCTAAGGGCGTGGGGAAAGCCAGTCGGTGTCTGAACTCTATGGTTTTCATCAAGGGCGAAATCGTGTCTGGCCAGTACACCTAGCGTATGGAGCCTGAGGGTGTAGAAGATCAATATAAGTTGCTAGGGTCAGGTATATGCCGAACATTGACGGTTGAACTTAAGGCCGCCTCTCGTACTGGCCATTGCTGCATCTTTCGTCAATCTTCCACGCAAATGCAGGCTGCCAGGCGACTGCCCTAGAATGGTATGCATGATCGCTGTACGAAACCCTCAGAAACAGCTCTTCGAAACCGATGAGATGTTTGCCTGGCGACGCCAGAATGTGATGTGTCTTGGAAATTTTGCAGAAGTGATCTGGAAAGATCCCCTTAAAAAGTATTGCCGCAGGTTCTTGGACTAGTAGCATTGCAGCCAACCAATCGCTATCTCAGGGACCCCTCCATGAATGCTCCCGCGCATGCTCTGCTACATGGTCCTAGAACTAGTTGGCGAGATACCCCTGGCAAGTCGGGCACTTGCGGCAGATGCGGAAATCCAATCAACCAGCCTGCATAGGCCATTTGCCAGCATAATGGCTGCTTCAACGGTTGTCCGACCGTCGACTAGGATACTCGCATGGGTGCTCTGTCATTTTCCAACACCATAGCTAGTGAATCGGGACGCTGCCACCTTCTCTACGGCCCGGTAGTTCGTGGCCGCTGTCCAGCAAACAACGAGCTGACGGCGTCTGCAGCCGAGCAGATCCAGCCTCGAATCTAGTCGTCCGGGGCCCCTTCCGGAAGGCAGTCAGCATCAAAGGGAGCTATCTGCTACATCTACGTACGTGGCTGTCCAACAATCTCCAAGATTTCAGGCAACGTCGAAGATGATTGGACCCTAAGGTATCTCAACATGTGATCTTCCAATAGCAATACTTATGGAAGTTGCTATTTCAATATACTACCAGACAAATCGACTTTCAGGACGGTTTCACGCATATTGGTCTTTTGGTACCCACTTATAACTACCCGTGAACAATCTCCATTGAATGAGTGCTTGCTATTGCGCAAGGTAGCTTTATCTTGCATCATTGCCCCCACTGGCCCCTATCGGTTGAGTCGGTCTTGATGACATATCCTTTGTTGTGCAATCGAGCGACGGGCATAATGCACACGATCCTCAATGACATTGGGATCCCCCAAGTCGAAGGGTCAGTACATATCGCAGGGTACGGTACCAAGAACCAGCGACGAAACACCTCACAAGCTCGAAATGAAACTCCTGAAAATTTCGAGATCTCTGTTCGAACATTGCAGCTGCAAAATTGGATCTCAGATCCCACCAGATGGGCTCATCCATCGCCACGCTATAGTTTGCCCTGAGCGTGTGTGACTCATACATAGCAGTAAAGCACTTTACCCTAAGGGACCAACGAGTCTCCCGAGCGGTTGCAGCAGATAGGGTGAGCCAATGTTCTCATGTTCTTTTTCCAGGGGCGATATGCGCTAGGCGATGGGCGGCGATCTCACACAATTAAGGTTGATCTATGATGCTGCTCGATAGTGGCCTAAACTATTGCCACATTGCCTTACCTTACCCTTACCCTACTCTTCCACGCCTTTCAGCCCCAGAGCTCTGGAATTGGAAACATTACTGGACGACGTTCCACAAAGCCTACGACCGAAGAGCACAACTTTTGCTGCCGAATGCCGAATTGCACGAAATGATGAATCTCCTAAAATGGGTCTCAATGTCCAGCCGCTACTATGATGTTCTCAATGCTTTATTTGATATTGCTACACGCAAACAGTCATAGCGTTTGTAAAACAAGTACAAGATCAGAAGTTGGAATTGCCTTGAGCAATGGAGACTTGCCACAGGCTAAGCCGAAAAGGGCTAGCTCCAAGGCTGCCAGCGCCCCTTGGTCGGCGGCGGTCAGCTCTCTTTCATTGTGGCCCTCGGCTTCAAAATCTAATGCTTGCAGACTCTCGTTGCATACAAATCTCCCAGCCGCACCCATCGTCCTACAAGCCTTCATCCAAATCTTCGCTCAGCTTCCCAATCGCCAGCCCAATATCACTGGCCCCAATCATCTCCTTTTGCAATCCTCAACACCTTTTGTTTTGGATGTACCTTGTTGCGGCCCCTATCACTTGCGCTGCCGCTTCGGCGGGATCGTCTGGCTGCTATCTGACTATTGCTGAGGATGTGGGTAACCCTGTACTATTTCGGAGTAGGATTATATCCATATTAAGATTATAGTAGTATGGACATGAGTATTGGTAAGGAAGGAAAAGAGGATGGTGCTGCCAGGGTTACTTATCGGCTCCTATTGTCTTGCGGCCTTCGGGGTGGGGATCAGGGGTGGAGGCGATGGCAGAAAGAGCACTGTTCTCAAATGCGTCGAGCTTCTATATTGAACGGCGCTCTTTCGCTGGCTAGGGACCAGCAAAGACGGATACGGACAGGAAGAGCTAGTCATCAGTGGCATTCGATCAAATGAACCTAGAAGAGTGAGGAATGGACTATAAGGGGACGAGACCCCAGAAGCGGAGTTGCTAGCTAGGAGGAGCCAACGATGCTACTCTTGCGGCCCAGGGGCTTGGTCAGGGCTCCACATAAATCGTGTTGATAAGCGGTAAACTCTGTTTGCATCTAGGTTGGGGCTTGCTTTTCAATCATCGCGTGGAAAAATATGTGTCAACAAAAACGGAGAACTTGCCCCATTTCTATTTTGCTTTTCCTGAATTTTCTATTGCACCACATAGCGACTATTCAGCGTCGTTGGCAGATATACGGCCTGACCATGCAAGGTCTCGGCCATGTTCATGACTACGAGGCATGCCACTGGATCCGTGGCCTCAAGCTCCCGGATTTTTTGCCTTTGTCGTCAATATCTGGACCTGACGGGCTGCGTTAACTGCTGCTAGCGTTGCGGCCTGCCGAAGGAGAATTGATTAGCGGACTTTATTGGAATGGGCACAGTTGAATGACAAGACTAACAGAGCTGACTAACTTGTTTTTGTATTGCTACATCGAATATCATGTTTGTGCAGTAAGACTCAAAATATTGGTATTGGCAGCAGATCAATTTCGCGCAGGCACCTGGTTATACATATATCAACTACCTTTATTCCCCTCGCCATACATCATTGTTTTGATTAATGATAATACTATAATTAAAGCTATTACTAAGATGTTGAATCTTCACACATTCTGTAGCTATTGTATCCATGCCAATTTCGTGGTCAGGCGCAATAACATGCGTGATTGAAGCTCTTCCAAAGTTCAAGCTTAAGCTTACACCACTTTCCCGTCTATAATGTACGCTTCATGCCAGCCAATAGTTATCCTGTTGCTCAATTGTCAGTGCAAGATGGACGGAACAACAGAAAGACCGTGACATCGATCGCGGTTGGCGCAACCAGACCTTTCGTAGCAAGAAAGTTGGGAAGCAAGACAAATTCTAAGAATCAAGGGAGAATGCACGGCCTGACATACTTGGTATTTTTGGTGTCGGCAAAGTTTTCATGGTCCATTTTAATATATTCTTCGTAAGCCGGATCGGCTTTCATTGCCACAAGACCGTCAACGCTTTCGAAGAGTGATTGACTGAAGCAATCGAAGTCCGCAATGTTGGCGAATTGTTCGTCGTATAACTTCGCCATCAGCTTGCGCGTTTCGGTTGTGTTGTGAGCCTGTCGGCGAAATTAGTATCAATATCAGTCTTCGACTTTTGAAGGTCTCGGCATATGCAAATTGCTCGATGCACCAGCATTTTCGGACTTGGCTGCGCAAGACGGAGTTGTCAGGGGATATTGCCTACATGAGTCCATCTGATGATCCCGTATTTGGCCATGATAGGCTTGACAAGCTGAGAGTGCTTTGTGGTCATGTACTCTACATATTCCTCTTCGCTGAGTCCGGGTTTACGATATCCACAGACGGTGAGACAGAGTAGTCTCTTCTTTTGAGGGGTCCCATTGACTACGGAAGGGTCGCTGGGGGAAGAAATGTGTTGCAGAGAGTTCCCATTGGCTACGGAAGGGTCGCTGGGAGAAGAGATATGTTGTATGGAAGTTTCTGTAAGAGGTAAGGACATTTTTCGTTGAATGGGATGGACAGGGTGCAAGCTTGAGTATTGGAGTGGCTCTTCACAATCTTTGGTTCGGATGGACGAAAATAGATGGAATATGACCAAGAGCGGGAAGATTGCTTTTATAGGAAGAGGGAGGAGGGGTGTGGAGCGATGCTGATCGCCCTATTTGTGTCTCCTTTACCTAGCCGCGGGAATCACCATTCGCCTTTATGACCTAATTCTCATCTCGCCTGCCAGGAATAAAGTCAATCTTCGAGGTCGTTCGCACGGCGAACGATTCGTTGGAAATGTCTTAGCGCAACTACGGGAACGAGTACACGAAACTTGCTACAAATCCTCAGGTATGGAAATCATAATCTTTAAGCCATTCTCGAGGTTGCATATCCATGCGAGTGCTAAGACTCACGAAAAGACCTTCTCATCATCTTTGCGGAGTACTTTTGCAAACAAAGCCTTAAGTCCCCGAGTGACGGGTCCCTTAAGATACGCTAATATATACCCGTGGGTTGGTAGCTCGCCGGGCTCATAGGTATAGCTCCGGTGTGAGCTCGATGGCCGTCGGGTACCTTAGCTACCTAGGGCCGAGACCATAGCGCTCGGACTTTCGCCGGCAAGAGTACCTTCTCGACTCTAAGATCGACATCAAGTTGATAGGGTACCAAAGAGCGGACAAACATTCAGCAGAAGGAGCATGCATGGATGGCGGATATCGGGAACGAGCCGAGGTGGTAGGGGCGTTCAACCTACAGTGCCTTAGGTACTAGATTAAAATCCAGTACTCATTCCCGAAATCGGGGCAAGAATAGCCAAAACTTGACATTTACATAGAAGCCTACTGTTTCTTTCTAGAACGAAAAGTGATGTAATAGAATTAACTGAGAAGACTCTAGTAGTTAGATAAGGATCGATTGAAGAAATTCAAATTAAAAGTATAAGAGAATGTTTAGAGGAATTATCTAAGATTTTCAAGATAATAGATTATAGATTTTAACATCTATCGATCATTTTAGGTATAAGTGATCTTATTAATGTATTGCAAGAATTAATATATTATTACCATAACATTACCTGGTAGCAGAGAGAAAACATCGGAGTTGAATTGATGTTGAAGCCTTTATACACATTAGTATTGATGGTGCGGTATGTAACCTCTACTAAGACTACGGACCAGCTGGATACTCCAGATGGCAGATTACCGATTGGAGGTAGGCCTGAACACAATGCATTCATTTCTTTGATCTCGATATTGCCTAACCATTACTGTCCCATCCCGACCAAGTCAGCCACTGTTCGTTTTCGAAGGTCTCATCGGTCAAGAACGGGTAGATCTCTGGAATCTCCATTGAATAGGACAAGGAATCCATCGAATTAAGGTCCGAAGATCTGATAGACATTGCCTGCGCAGGAGGAGTGGGTCCAGTAACGGAAGTAGTGCTCTGCCAAGGTCCCTGAGGCTGCTGGGCTGGAGAGGGATGGGGCTGCTTCAGAACAGTTCTAGCAGCGTAAGACTTCCGAGAGACATGGATTCTCCCAATAAGAGGAAGGCTCAAAGTTATTTTCTGCAACTCGGAGGTTTGCGACCGCTGTAGGAGTGAGCTCAATGAGCGGATAGCCTCTGCTGCCTGGTGGGCGAAGTCCCCTCCGGCCCGATCAGCAGCGAACCCCATCATGGAGACAACTTGGCCTACAAGGCCTGTCGTGACACTACTATCAATTGCCTGTGGAAAAATGCTGGAGCCATGCTTGGTGCGGTAGCTGGCAAGCAGCAGGAAAACAGTGGCCGTGAAGGCTTGCAAGTCGAATACCCTATTTGCGAAGAAGCCGGCTGGGAGGACAGGGCGCATTGAGACGTAGCGTCTCGCCAGCTCCTGGCAAGCTTCCAAGCAGGTGATGAAGTTGAAAGCAAATTGTTGCCCCTCTTCATGCTTGAGCGCAAGCTGGAGATGGGTCCTCACCGTGAGATACTGATGCCAGTATTGCAAGAGCGCATCGATCGAGAGCTCAGTCCAGTGGATTTTCTGCCAGCTTTTAGGCGTGAGGCTAGCCAAAGAGCGCAGCTCCTGATCAGTGGCAACGACAGCATCGAACAGTTCCCTGAGAGGTCTACCGGAAGAGTAGATGTTATCCAGCTCGAGTACACGACTCGCGATATCCGCTAGGTTGTACAGGTAAGATTGTGGATTGACTTGGCCCTGAGGATCGACTACTGGTAGCTTCGGAAGAGGAAAGTTTATGGTTGCGATAGGTAGTGACCACATCAACGATGCTATCCGCTCGATCGTGCAAATAGACTCCCATACCCCGGCTTTCTGCCTCCAACTCTGAACATGAGAAAGGGATGCTCCTGCCAGCGAATCTTGGTGCGATGCGATAACCATCGACGCCCGCGGCAGGCCAATCAATTCTGCCAAAGCAATGATTCGTCGTGAGAGCAGCCACATCTTCCTCACTTTTGCGCGGCCAAGCTGACTAAAAACATAAAAATACCGCGGTTAGGATGGCCCTCGAATATACGAAGAGGTGATAGGAAGTAAACTTACAGCCTCAGGAACAGAATTGTTGTCTCTATGCCTTCCAAACTCCCTGCAAGCGCATCATCCAAGATAACAATGCGTTCGACACTATCCGAGACATCCTTGACGAACGAGGACGCATCTCTGATGCTTTTCGCCGCACGACCAGTGGTATCATCGGGTGCTTGCTGGACGGTTATTGCGATAGACAGAAGAAGAGCGGCAATAGACACCGGATCCGCCTTCGGATCCTGCAGCTTGTCATACTGCGACAGCATTTCATCACTGGTCTTCGCGAAGTTGATCATTGGGAAGATTGCGTTGTAAAGCGACAGCCACGACGAGGCGTGCGCTGTGATGGTGAGCATGTCTTCTCTCGAGGGCATCAGCCGGCGTAAGGCGGAGATTCCATGCGCCTTGTGCACGCTGGATGCATGATGAGAGGGGCTAGCAGAAGACCCATATCCAGAGGAGCCGAGCAAGCCATTGTCGAACAACTGGAGAAGGTGAGTTGGCGGGTTCGTTGGAGATAAGTCTGAGTCATTCGAGTCGGAGTCTGAATCTCCATCGCTTGGCTTTTCGTGAAGGCCATCTGCACTCTCTGTCTGCAATGGTGGCCGTGGAGGGTTGTTATTTTCAGTGGGCACGTACCCAAGCTTAGCCTCGAGATTGTGCACCGCTGTCCAAAGGCCAGAAACGTCATTTTCTAGATGTGCAATGCGGCCTCGCGACGTGGCCGTCACGCTGTCAGCGGTAGGCATCATGTGTACCTGCAGCTCGCATGTCCGACCTCGGGCCAAGCAACTCTCGCAGGTCTCTGCCCCTTCGGACGCCCATACACACCGGATTTTGCGATGTCTACCTACATCATATAGACCGCCTGTCAGGGCACACCGAGTGAGATTCGAGGCTCAATCGAATTGACTGCTCACATTGGATACAGCTCTTCGTCCCCTTACGGACCCTCTTCGCTGGCGGTTCTTCGGACATGATTTTTGTGTTGGCGGTTTATGGGAAAAGCGGCGAAAGGGTGTTGGCACGCTGCTGGGAGTAAGGCTAATAATATTGATTCTTTTTGCTGTAATGAGGGTGGAGGTACAGAGTACCCGATGCCGTTGGCTCTGTTGTGACAGCGTTGCATACTTGATGACGATGACCAGTAGCTCTACCTGCCGTTAGTCAGCAAGCGACTGTGCCATGTCAGCCCTGTAGGGCTTCCGCGTAAAACTACCTTACCTCTTAGCCTTAGAATAGCTTAGTCAGCTGGGTTGCCTCGGCCGGATGAAATCGTCCGAAATGAAGCTCTTGGCCCGAAACGGAGGCCGAGAATGTCAGGTGTCATGTCCGCACGGAGCCCGGCTCCATCCCCCATCCAGGGCGTCCACGCCCACAATAAAGTACGCAATGGAACAGTAGCTTCCAATTCTTTTGTCCACCGTGAAAATATGCCCCACCTCGTTCTTTCTGCTTTTCTACCAAATATGCTGCAACCTACCTTACCTCACCTATACACAACACTCACTCCCTAACAGTGTGATCACCATCACCATCGCCTTGCCTAGCTAGTAAATCCATAACTATGACAAACATGCTCCAAACACGTGAAGACGGTGGCGAGGTAGGGAAAGCTCACCGTCTCCAGCCAAAGACAACGATTGACTTGAGTACAGCCTAAGCCGCCATATTTCTCTACCAGCGTTGCAACGATCGGTGGCATTCCCACTGTCCGCCAGGACATACCCATATCCGCCGTCCTCATCTTCATCTACCTAGTCGGTGCTATCGCCAATCAGGTCATCTTTCGGCGCAATCAACGAAAGGGCCTCAAATTCCCCATGTCGTGGGCCATGTTCGGTTTCTGCATGTCTCGTGTTGGCACACACGTCCTGAGGATCGCCTGGGCAACACGGCCAACAAATGCGCGTATCGCTATTGCAGCACTAATCTTCACCAATATCGGCGTCCTTGTTGTCTATATTGTCGTGCTGCTCCTTGCCCTACGCGTCTTTCGAGCAACACATCCAAAATTGGGCTGGAATAGGCGTCTTGGCAAGACTTTCACCGTCTCATATGTCCTTCTCCTCTGCGCAATTCTGCTTGTCATCGCCTTCACCATCCTCACCTTCTACACCCTCAACCCGACTGTTAGATCCGTCGCCCTCTGGATCCAGCGAGGCGGAATTCTATACATGTTGCTCTTCAACGTCGCGTCTCTTTCCTTACTGCTGCTGTCCTGGCTGCTGCCGCGTGCCCAGGACAATGAGAACTTTGGCACAGGAGGCATGGGTTCAAAGTTGATCGTCCTGGGAGTGGCAATCCTCTTCACCATTTTCATTGCAGGCTTCCGTACTGGGACGGCCTGGTCCGCAGCACGACTGGCCACGAATGCTGCATGGTACGATAGCAAGGCAGCTTTCTACGTAATTCTCTTTGGCTTCGAGATCATCATCGTCTATCTGTTCCTCATTACGCGATTTGATAGGAGGTTCTGGGTACCCAATGGCAGTAACAAGCCGGGCGACTACTCTCGAATCGATCTCGACGGCTCGACCGCAAAGAGGCCGTTGGTACAGGACAGTGCATCGGTGCTAGATTGTGCATCGGCGCAGGAAAAGGCTTGATACTTTCGCATTGATCCTTTATACTGTTGCAGAAGGAGTCTTCCGAGGCTGAGCATGCCCACATCATGTACTATAAAAATTCCACCAAGGGCATTCATAACATGCAGTTTCTTTCATAGATGCTTACCCTCAATGTATGATTCATCTGCTATTGGCGTTAGTGAGTCTCAAATTGCTGCACAGTGGTGAGAAGATTATATTCTATTGAATTCGGTTGCGCCTGATCAAAGCAATTAGATCTATAAGCACATCCACTACAGAACGACAGACCTTAGACCTCGCCGGATCATGCCAACAATTTCACTAGACAGTACGGAGATACCTCCCAAAATACGCTTCTGGTAGATCTAACATTGTGGTGGAAAAAGGCCAAGTCCCTTCTCCATCGCAAATTATTTGTATAGGGTTTTTGGTGCCGTTGCTTTTGTCCAGCGGCCTTGCCTTAATTTCCCCTAACTCATTCCCAACTGACGACAGATAAAATCGTAACCCTGCTCAAGTGCTGTCCAACCGACACCTAGCGGATCCCCAACGGGGAATAGGTCGAAGGCATGCCCGCATTGTTCTGGAATAGCGAGACTAGCGGGTATGCCACGACTTTGCAACTCTTCAATTGTCCGCTCACTCATCGAAAGTGGAAGCCAATCGTCACCGTTGCCGTGGACTATAAAGGTAGGCGTCTTGTAATTACCCTGCTTGATCTGCCACAGCGGGCTGATAGCTTGGACCTGCTCAACGGACGCAGGTGGCCTATATTTCCAATCAGTCTTGTCTGTGGCCGGGAGATTCTTCTTGTTTGGTAGACCATGGACAAGTATGGGCACTGTTTGTGATTTCCAGCACATGTGCAAAATGATACTGGCACGGTCGTCTTTCAAAGTCAGCGAAAGAGCCATGGTTCTCTTTTCACTGACAGGAGCATATTCCACAATCTAAAATGCATTGTCAACCTCTGTCACGCTTGGGTGCTGCCGAGGAGAAGATGCTTACCGGACTTTCTCGAACGCCAGCCAGAATGTCCAGGATCTCTGTTGGCTCTTCTTCAGCAGCTAGAGGATAGCATGGTTGATGCCAGTCTGATTTCAGATGTTAGCAGGCTCCACCCCGCGTATGGAGTTAATTCAGCCCAATACTTACGGTCAGATTCCATATCACTAGGCGGATATAGCGCGAATATGGCATCAGGTGCTTTGATCCCTTTGCCTGGAGCCGTGTAGCCTAAGCTCATGGCCAGCTGTCCACCGCTAGACCAACCAAGCGACACCACTTTAGTCGGATCGGGCCTAACGGTAGGTCCCGACAGTGGCAGAGTTGGCAACGTCTCCGTTGCCCACTTCAGAGCATCGCAACAATCCGTCATTGGGCCCTCAAAAAGATTCGTTTCTGGACAGAGTCGATAATCAGTGCTGATTGGGAGGAAGCCCCGTTCAATCAGAGTTCGAATGTGCTTCATAGGCACGTCTTTTCGTCCAAACAAGAAATGCCCTCCGCCATGGATGAGGAGAGCTGTGCTAATATTAGCGTAGGCGCGTTAAAACGCTTGAGAGTTGATCGTACCTATTGGTCGTTTCTTTCCTGGCGGATCAGGTGTCTTTGGGAAGTATATATCAGCGGAGAGGTCAACCGTACCGACCCGTTTCCACACTACTTCCTGCATCGGTACGCCCGCTCTCTTCATAATAGCTCCATTTGCTGCGCCCAAGTTAGGATCTTCCTTGGCCTCGCCCCTGAAAGCGCAGATCAACCGCAGAGTCTTTGCCTCTTCAGTGTTGCCATCTGTCCACGATACATGCTTGAACCCAGCCGCGCGGAGGCTGCGATCCCAAAACCATTCATTTGCTAGGGCGTGCTGCCGGCCATCGCTAAAGAGCCACCAACCCTCCAGGAGACCAAAGACCAGATCAAACCAGTAAAGGTTCCTCGTAAACTCAACGAGGCAGAGAACACCGTCATCACGAAGTGTGGGCAGAATGTTCGTGGTAGACGTTGTGATGTTGCTTGTAGCATGAATGCAGTTGGTCGAGATTACAATGTGGAACTTGCCTTGGAGCTCTTGTGGTGCCGGTCGGTCGCAGTCAAATGTCATGAATCTCATCTGTGGGAAGCTTGAGAAGTTCCTCTTGGCTTGAGTAACAAGTGACTGTGAGATGTCCGTGAACGTGTATTCGTATGGCATACCGCAACGGTTCAAAATGTCTACGAGATACCTAGTGGTGCCCCCCGTGCCAGCACCCACTTCTAGGATGCAGAGAGTACCGCCAGACTGCGCCGCCGAAAATGTAGAGCTGACAAATTCTGCAAGGAGGCGCGTGGCGGCCTTTAACATCTGCGAATTGGCGTAGAAGTCGGCTAGAAGATCACGATTGTGCTTGTCACCAAAAAGCAATGACAAAGGCTCCTTTTGTCCAGTCAAGCAATCGGCAAGACGGGGGCCGGTCACGTTCAAAAGCTTGGTCTCAGAAGCCTCAAGGGGGTGTCGCTGCAACATTTGCTCGTATAGAATGGCGGAAGGTGTCGAGTCAATCGTCTTTGCAGTTCTGACATGTACTTGAGTGCCTCGGAGCTCCAGAAGCCCACTTTCTACCAGTATATTGCGTAACTGCGCGACAAGGTGCATGTGCCTTGGCAATGTGTTAATCGATGGTAGTTCCTGGCCAGCGGCAAGACTTGCAAGGTCGCAGCCCAGCTTGCGATAAGCGTCTACAACGTAAGCGCACACAAGGTCTGCCTGGTCGGGGTAGACGTTCGTCCAGAATCCTTTGGCACCTGTCTGCTCGGCATACTTTTCGAAACCGAGACGGACGCGTGTGAAAACCTGTTGAATGCCATATGGGCCCATATCCAACTGTTGCCTCCCTGTTCCGTCCGATATCGCAGGCACCGCGCGTGATTCTTGCTTGGAGACTATTGAATCGGCGTAGTCCAGTGACAGCGCCTCCGGCGGCGTTGAAATGGCACTGCCCCCCGAGGAGTCCGGCGGAGAGCTTGCCCCGGTGGATATAGCCTGGCTGGAGCTTAGGGAGGATGTATTGTCACCATCCTCTACAAATAAGCTACCTACGCAGCCTTTTCCATGCAGATAATTGACGAGGGAGTCAATGTCGGTGAGCTCCTCCAGTTCCTGAATAGGTAGATCGACCCGGAACAAAGTCGAAAGCTCGGTAATAACTTCAATCATCATCAACGAATCCACCCCAAGATTGTCGAAAGTAGCTTCACCAGATACTTGGTCTCCAGGTATGTCCGCCAGCTTCTCCAGAAGGCCGCAGATGTCTTCGTAAATGCTCGTTTTCACATTCTTACCAGGTCTGCTTAGTTGGGACTGCAAACGTGACTCCGCTGGAGGTTGGCTGATTAGGCTAATTCCGGCTCTCTCTGCATTGGCATTCTTGAGCATAGGTATGTCCTGCTCAGGCACCAAAGCAGTATTCAAGCCAGCCAAGATTGGGACCGGTCGGCGGAAGTCTGTAAAGTTGGCTCCCAGTACGAGCAGTACCAGTCTATCTGCGCGTGAATCGTGAACGAATATGTCGTACACAACTTTCCCAACATTTGTAGAACTATAAGCCAATACGTCCCACGATGCTTCTGCAGAATCGCCATAGCCATGGAAGTCAAAGCCCGGCGCCCATTGCATATGGTCTGCCCCCGTGAATTGGAACACTTCACCGTCGCGACACTCGTGCAAACAGTTTGCATGTAAGCTAGCAACTTGGATGAAGCTCTCTAGGATGGGTAGCTGGGTCGTGGTCTCTTTGGAAACAATCTCCGGAATGCCCACTGGGCGTGTAACCTTGGCGACTACCCGCAGATCAACAGCAGCCAAATTCTTGACTCCGCGGTACCAGTCCGGATAATTGACAACTCGGGCAAGCATTTTATATATCACGTTGCCTCGGAGTGACTCACTTCGAGGATCATCAGCGATAGAGATGATCTTGTTGTGACTTATTAGTCTTTCATAGCGGCAGAACTCTTCCTCCAGACCATCGTTTGCGAATTCCAAACTGACAGTACCCTCAGCAAGACAGAATGGTTCTCCGAGATTTGAGTCAGTCATTGACCCGTCCGCGTTGGTGATTCTGAACCTCCAGCTATGTGAAAGCCTTTGGAGATCAAGGCTGATGGTCTGTTGTATGTTTAGTCTGACGAGAGAGTGTACTTGGAGATTTTTTACGGAGAGCAAGCCGTTCCCTTTATCCTCCTCTGCCACCCTGACGGCTCTGGATGCCAGCTCTACATATAATGTAGAGGGGCATATAGCGGTACCCAACGATTCAAGATCTCTGACGATAGTCTGATATTCCTCGCTACTAGGATTGATGATGAAAAGATGTCCGCGCGAGTCAAAGGATTTGCGATGTATGAGCACAGAGGGTAGCTCCACTTGCACTGCCGCATTTGTCGGTAGAGGTACATTTGTTTTGTTGTTGGTATTCAGCGCTGCAGACATGTCCAATTCCAGCCAGTGCTTTGACTTCTCCCACGCATAGGGGGGTAGGCGTAGATGATCATATTGCTGCCTTTGCTGTTTATGAAAATTCCAAAACTGTGCCTGATGGCCGGCGTCCCAAAGAGCGATTGTTGCATCGACCACAAGCTTACTAGAGTTAGGCTTGTTTAGTTGCAAGGAGACAAAGTTATTGGCCGTAGGTGAGGCCTGCCCTAGAGCTCGTCGCGCCATATTGACTATACTCGAGTCCGAACCGGCTTCGAGCCAAGTACATGGACCTAATCTCGCGTGTAAACGCTGAATCGCTTTACCAAAGAAAACTGGTTCCCGTGTATGAGCAGCAATGAGCTTTGCAGTGGGCTCTGTCCAAGTGCCCATGTTTGTACAGGTTTCCAAGGGGATCTTAGGCTCATGAAAGGCCAGAGACGACGCCAAATCCTCGAGATGCGGTAGCAAGGGTTCGGTGAAACGAGAGTGGAAGCCGTAGGAAACTTCCAGGCTCCTGTGTCTTATTGCCCGCTCCATCAACTTCGTTTCAAGCTCGCTAGCAGACACTCTGTCGCTCACCACAACGTGGGACGTTGGCCCGTTGAAACAGGCGATCTCAAAATTACAGCTGGCGTTGGACTCACAAATTGCCTTTTGGAGCTCTTCTAGGGTCTGCTGATCCGTCTCGATAGCAATCATTTTACCTGACTCGGGGCCCCAATGTTTCTGCATCAAAGATGCTCTCCCTGCCACCAGTCTCAGACTGTCCCGCAGGGACAACATCCCAGAGACGCATAGCGCTGTAAGCTGACCAAAGCTATGTCCAACGAGAGCATCCACCTTCAGGCCAGATTCTAACCACGCCTGCGCACAGGAATATTGCATTGCGAAGATCATGGAGTGTAATAGGATCACATCAGTCACGGCCTCAGTTTGAAAGATGCTAGGATAGAGCCCGGGATATCCCAATACGCGTAGGGTGTTGTCACATATATCCAAGTGGGATCGTAGCAAAGTTGACTCTTGCCACAGGCACTTGTCGAGTGCAACCCTGTCGGATACCTGGCCCCCAAAACACAGTACTACAGGGGGTGCTTTTGAACGTTGCTTAATAGTATTGCTCGTTACAGTCTGTCGACGAAGCTGAGATTGTAGCTGATCGAGATCTGTGGCAGACATTGTCAACGTGAACGGAAGCTCCTGATTGAGCCTTGTTGACAGACTATAGGCCAAGTTTGATAGTACTTGCCATTGTTCCGATGTGTCTTGAGTACATCGCAATTGCTGACAATACTGGTCAAGGGCTACGCAGTATGCGAGAAGACCCCCTACTGACGCGGCCGTCAGCTGAATTGGATATATCTTAGGTCGGGAAGAGATGCTCATTTTGGGTTTGTCGTGGTAGGTGACAATTTTTCGAGGAGGTTCAAGTACTACCATAGCAGCATTACTGCCAGCGGCGCCGTAGTTATTGATGCAAGCGGCCAATCGTTCTCCCGATAATGCAACATTTGACGTAGGTATGCAAATATTGTCTGGCTCAAGTGCCGGTATTTTTGGATTTAAAGTCTTGAATGACGCTTGGCGGGGCGCAAGATGATGTTCCATCTGCAAGAGCGCTTTTATTAGTGCCGCAACCCCAGACGCACCCTCAAGATGTCCAATGTTTCCTTTGGCTGACGATACAATCAATGGAGAAACTCGATGTAGTCCACCAAAAACGCGACGGATACTCTCCATTTCGATGGGGTCGCCAACTGGTGTGCCAGTACCGTGGGCTTCTACAAAAGTGACCTCGCTAGGTGTCACCCCTGCCTGTTTAGTAACTCGTTCGTACAGACTTCCCTGAGACGAGGTATGAGGAACTGTGATTGGCACACAATTGTCATTCTGATTGACCGCCGAGCCGGCGATGACACCGAGAATATGGTCGTTATCCGCTAGGGCGTCTGAGAATCGCTTCAAAACCACGAGGCCACTACCCTCTCCTCGACAATACCCATCGGCATCTGCGCTAAACGGCTTTGAGCTTCCCGTTGGACTCAAGAAATGAGCAGCGGCGAAGTTTTCGTAGAGATATGGGCTTGTCATCAAGGTAATCCCGCCCGCTAAAGCCTGGGAACACTGACCAGTCCTTAAAGCAGTACATGCTGTATGAATAGCGACGGCCGATGAAGAGCAGGCGGTATCGAGAACAAGAGAGGGACCGGACCAGCCAAAGTAATGCGACAGCTTGCCACTTAGGAAAGATCGTAGGGTTCCAATCGCTGAGTATGCCGAGGGAGGGTGGGATGCCACGTTGAAGTCGTAGTCTGTTGCACAAGCTCCAATATAGCAGCCAACGTCCTCAGGCCTCGATGAGTCCGCAAAATACCCGGACGACTCCAACGCTTCATAAGCGACCTGGAGAAGCACACGCTGCTGAGGATCCATAGAAACAGCTTCCCGTGGTGACTTCTTGAAAAATCCATGGTCAAAAGCTTCGATGTCCCGCAGAAAGTTGCCCCAGAATCGTAGGCTGGTGTTGGATCTAGCAGGGCGGCCTCGTCCGAATCTCGCTTCCGGAATTTCTGATAGCATGGACTTCCCTTCAGTGAGCAAATTCCAATACTCATCGATGGAATCGGCCCCTGGAAATCTACAACCCATCCCAATGATCGCGATGGCATCCTTTGGATAACCTGGAGCAACGGATGTGAAAGAATCTGATGAAAGGGCAGGGGTCTCCGGTTCTACGATACCGTTGACTCGGTCAACAATCATTGTCGCTTTTACCACTGGAAAGCTCTTTGCGACTGATTGTGGCACGGCATCGGTACCTATGGAGAGAATGAAAGGATTTGCACTGATTTGGTTTAATGCAGAAGCGGCTGTAGAAATGGTCGAGTACCAGTCTGCACGTTCTCTCAATATGCACTCAAGAGCCAACAGAGCGGTGTCATCACCAGAGAACAGATGTGCATCAGTGTTGGACCTCACAAGACATTGCCCGTTTATGGTCGGACTGAATTGTGCTTGGCACGTCTCCAAGATTTTTCGAGGAATTCCCTCATGGATGGCGACGTGGTACCGGCCGGAGACACCAGTGTCACGCAAAGACGCGCCTATCTGTGACAGATCCTCAATCAAATGCTCCATGACAGAAGCTGACACCGTTATTGTCACATCCCTAACATCTCGGACCACAGCGATGTACGTCTGCTGTTGCAGTCAGTAACCAGCCTCTTACCACATGTCAAAGATCGAATGACACCATGTGGCTAGGAAATTCGAGTTCCAGCAACAGGTGATGATGCCAACATGATTTTATTGAGAAAGAGACTCACATCCGGATGTCTGGAAAGCAAGCGCTGAATATCCTCCAATGTCGTTGGCGTCTTCCACCTCACCGCGAGAGTCGAGGCTTTGGAGTCGCCACCGTTGCGATGTCGGTCAAGATCAACGTACGCCCCGACGCAAAAAGCCAATCGCACGGACATAGCTGCAAAATTCCCGACATCGTCTTCCGTCTTTCCGCTTGCCAATGCAAGAGCGCTCAAGAGGCCAATACAGAACCCTTGGATACCTCCGCCGGCCGCCGCGCTTTTTGTGATTGATTCGTGGCAAAGTGGCTCGTCATATTGACGCAGATAGCTAACATACTGCGCGATCTGGGCAATGGTTGTTAAGGGCATTCTTGTGACATTGCCTTTGTCATCGACTATCTGAGCGGTATCAGCTCCGTTTATCCACTGCGCTAGCTGGTCTGCAGCAGCTTCGCCGGCGATGCTATGTAGACTCTGATCCTGGGTCGACAAAGCCTTCCAGAGCAATGGAAGCTGCTGAACCGCCTTTATGATTGGTTTCAAGGAATTGTAGTGCTGCAGAGCATTTCGGAGCTGATCCAGTCGATCTGGTGCTGGCCATGGTGCTAGAGCGCCAAATGCTATCAGTGAGGGTAATGCCATTCCCAACAAGGCAGTGCATTTAAATCCAAGCGAACAACGTGAGCCTGCAATGATTCGTGTCAATATTCGAGGGTTTAAGGAAAACTAGAAGGTTATGAGGAAGGTCGTGAGCTACATCGAATACCGGCCTTGAATAAAAAGCCCATAAAAGCTCTGACCGGTTCCCGAGAGCAGAAGTGCACGTCCATGTTCGAGCTTCTGTAGTACATAGCCGACACACGGAATTCGGGAAAGCGCGATAAATTGCTTGCACATCCAAGCTTTCCCTACTCTGGACGATTGCCGTGCCTCATTCCTACAATCTCATTACTTGAGATGGCTAACACGGTCAGGATCGATTATATAATAGATCATCTTTCACTAGCAGCGCTCTATATCCGCATGAGCATATCTCAATATCCATATAATAGCTTTGGGTATACAAACTTTGGCATCTGGTTCGTATAGCCCGGACATGAGAGCAGGGAAAAGTTGTACGTTACGATGCCAGTGCTAACCCACAGGGCTTAGCGTGTCTCTTGTTGCGTCTAAATAACCGGATTCTATTTCTCCGATGCTACCGGGTAATAGCGAAGTCCGAATCATATTCATGCCCTCTAGATTGGTTAACGAGGGTCTCGGTCCCCGGTGTCTGCTTGCTTGTGCTAGCTTCTCCTTAAAAGCCCAGTATTTTTCCAAAGGTTCTAATTCCTCTTTCCTACACATTTGACCGAGTCTGGTTCAAATTGAACAATGATTTTACCAGTGTCTTCTATTTTGACATCCATTTGGGATAACAGCAAAATGCTCTTTGAGCACACCTCAGTCTTAAGCATTGTCTTGATCGGAGTTGCATGCGCGATATCTATCCGGTCGATATCATACGTGAGGCTTGCCTGCGCCAGTCACTCAATAATATTGCTGACGCATGCCCAGAGACTCCGGCTCGCATACTCGACGCCGCTCCGCCACGTGCCGGGACCATGGTATGCCAAGTTCACAGCCCTTGGCCTAAGGGCGAATGACGTTGCTGGCAACCGATGGTACTATGTCCAGGGTTTGCATAAGAAGTATGGTTCGATCGTTCGCATTGCGCCGGAGGAAGTAGCCATCAGCGATCCCCAGGTAGTTAGCAAAGTCCATGCGCTCGGCACCGAATTCAGAAAGCGTCAGCAGCCCGGCACACCATTCAATATCTTCAGTATTAGTGATCCCAAGGCACACCGGACTCGGCAGCGATTTTACGCAAAAGCCTTCTCCGACGAGACTTTGAAGGCGAGCACTGAGCCAGCTGTTCGGCAACTCATCAAAACAGCTGTGGCAAGCATCAAACGAGATGCGACGCTAAGAAAAGACCACGTAGCCGATGTGTACAAGTGGTGCATGCTTTTCGGCAGCGATGTTGCCTTCCAGGTGATCTACGGCAACAGCAATACCGATGGGCTGATGGCAACCCAGAAGACGACCGACGAGGTAATCATGGGTGCGTATCTGCAGAGAATGAACGCGTGGGCGCAATTCTGCTTCCCCGTGTTCCTACTTGGTCGCTGGCTGTCACCTCTTTCCTCGAGTCTGCACAACATCTTTCGTGTGGAGGAAAAGTACGGGGACTTTTGGCAGGAGGGTGAGCGACAACGCGAGATTGCAGCCAGGACTGTCTTCGTCCAGAATACGAAGTATTCGAAGAATGATGGTGTATTTAGCGTAAGTGACGAGGTGAAATTGAGTGACGTGGACATTGCTCATGACATTACCACATTCCTCGGTGCGGGTGGGGAGCCTGTAGGTGCCTCTCTGGTCTTTCTGATCTGGCAGGTCCTTCGGATGCCAGATCTGCAGAGCGAGCTTGAAGCGGAGGTCGCAGGGCTCACCGAGCCAATCACGAATGCCACGACGGCGCAGCTACCTATCCTGAACGCGGTTATATACGAGACTCTACGTCTTTACGGTGGAGGCGTCACGCAGATGCCACGATATGCTCCCATCGCTACCGATCTGGGCGGCTACGTCATCCCACCAGGCACGGCAGTAACGACGCATACCGGTGCTTTGCATCGCAACCCGGCAGCATGGGATGATCCAGAGAAGTGAGTCAGTTTTCAGGCTTCACCCTTCCATTACACTGACGTATATTGGGGCAGATTTGATTATACACGTTGGCTCTCGCCGTCGCAGAACAAAACCCTAGTCCAGGATAAGTTCCAGCCGTTTTCCTCTGGTGCCAGGGCTTGCATCGCAATCCACCTTGTCATGATCGAATTGCGTGTGTTTGCTTCTGTCTTCTTTAGGGAATGTGCCGGCGCCAAGTTGGCACCCTCGACCACAGATGCGAGCATGAGAATCCTTGATCGCTTCCATATAAGCCCGAACGCTAAGCGTTGCGAGGTTATAGTCCCGGATGAAAAGGCTTGAGAACGCGAAGGGTTAGGCAAAGGGGAAAGTTGGCCTATGAACTGAGTCTAGCCTCTGTTTGACATCATATCCAGACTGACCTAACAAGTAATAAGCGATAAAACGTTTAATAGATGACCAAACATAAATTTACTTTCGTTTCCATTCCTTGTTTGAAATTCGACGCGTCTCTACTTGCCTTTCAAATTTGAACGCAAATCGGATGGCTCCAAATCTTGGTGGTTAGTACTCAGCAAAATGTTCGACGGTGGCGACTAGCAATATCGCCGAGCTGGGGATATTGGAACTGACGCAGTCTCGTTTTTAGAGACCTCTATCCATCTCTGCTCCTCAGGCTTCTTTTCCACTGGCCAATCTTTACACCTGATATGTTGCAAGCTCACCCCATCCACCCACGCCTGTATACATGTGTATAGAGATAGCTCAGTCACTCTGCACAAGGTCTCCTGTCGCCCAGACGGGGTTGTTCTCGGCAATGGGTCTCTACTTGTCGTGGCCGATAGCATTAGCCGTCAAAGTGGGGATTAGAGGCCTATGGCTGGAGGTTTGGCACACCAAAGAATTCTTGTATTGCCTCACCTCACTCGCCTACCATCTTGACCTGATGGGGACTGATGAGTAATAAATAGCTCTCTACGTTAGAAATTGATTCCACCCCATCCCATACGATGAGGAATATGAGAACCTCTTTGGATGATTTAGTACTGGCAAACAATTTCACCCTGCCTCGAGTAGAACCACCGATTTGAGCGAGCTCGCTGGGCACGCTCTCTTTGGCGACATCTTATGCGAGATCCTGCAGTGTTCTGCAGTTGATGGGATCTCCGCGCTTATGGGGCCTGAGCGTCGCTAAATATTTGTGAAAGTCATCACTGGCTTCTATGAGGAAGTCTCTGCAGAAGGGTCAAGACTTTGAGAAATTGAAGAGTTGTAATATGCAGGGAAGGATAGTCTGCTCACCGATTTCCAAGAGAATGGAGATGTTGGGGGAGCTATGATCGATGATTGATGTGTGAGATTGGTGCGTAGCGACAGATAACAGGTCGACTTCAATCATAGCCCAAATCTTTGATCAAGTACCCCTACCTAGATGCGTCGATCATACTCGATTTGCAGGCTAGCGCTGGACATGTACATGCGCAGATATCGTATATATTGCAACCAGGCTCAGAGTAGAAGTCACATCCAAAATCATGGTTCATTCGGCGAGAGTATTCTCCTAAAGGGGTAATGGACTTTGTCCGTCAAACGAACCGATACATGATGCATGGGCCACTACCAGCCATGTGTCTGCAGTGAGGAACATGATTTGAAAAGGTTGCAGATTGTTAGTTTCAAAAAATGGCATCCTTGAGTAAAGGTGTTGGGGGGTAACAAGGCAAGGAATAGTTGGGAGATGGCTTAACGTTCCCAAGCTCGAGGGTTGCGAGGTTAGTATCGGTTCCTAACGGTCGGGCCGTCCGGAGAAAAGTCCGGCCGCCCCGCTTCGGGACCCTGACAACGTCCTAGTCGGTCAACTTGGGTCAAGCATCCAATTAAGATATACGACAGCATGTTGGCCCCCACTACTCCGCATCATGACTCATGACTTCTATCGCTCCACTCCACTCCTTCTTCCTTGTTGGTTTGAGCACCTCATCCCCCCCTAGTCGCATATCGATATTCTAGATAAGGTGCGTCCGGGTACCAAGCTACATATTCCCCACCCCACCATGACCATCTAGCGGTCCACTCTCCATTATTCCCACAATCTAAACATCATCGGCTTAGACCCTGTGCTCGCAATGGTCTAACAACCACGGACATCATAATCCCCTACTTATGTCTGTGCCAGGATCTTCTAGCGTCTGGACTAGAAAAGCATATGCAGATATGATAGGATGCAACCTGATCCTGCTTCTGGCAGCCTGACTGGGGTGGCGAAGATGGCCCAGCAGGGCTCGATTCATCACAGTCTGCATTTAATGTGTCCGATTGAGGATCTCACCGTCGACAAGAGGAAATTGGGAGTGCCAGCGCCCATAAGCGAAGCCCCTGAGCGCCCCTGTCGGCGGCCTTAGTACTGACTTTAGGGATCGTTCTCGGGCTCGTTCTGGGGTGAGACTCCCAGGTTCTCTTGTCCATGGGAAGAGAGTCTGGAACAGTTCGGGTTATTGGACTCAGTCGGCCGTTTTTCCTCCGTATCTTTTCGGGGGGTTGTAATGACGCTCATTCCACGAGTTATCCTTTGTGATTGGATAGCCATCTTGAGCATCTAATGCACTTGGGGTTTGCGCTCAGCTCAGATATCTCTTAAAGGTAGGTCAAGAGCTCAACCCCACGTAAGACTAGATCATCATATTGGCATAATATGCTTATTCGGATCTCGGTCTCCGTGTCATGGCTTTTCTCAACGGGGGTAACGTTATCGTTCTTACCTTCGTTTCCACTCATAAAAATAGAACGAGACTTGGGAGCCAGACACAACTGTGCCTGATGAAGATTCTTAAGTTACCCTGAAGATGTGTGCGATGGATCTGAAGTCTATGCTATCTGTCTACTGTGCACTGTCTTTCTAGATATACCTTGTGAGAAAATATCATTGCTTCTACCTGTCTATTTCTAGGCCAATATGGAGGCCGACCTTCCACATGAGGCGCCAAGCGCCATCCAAAACCCACGTGCGGGACCAGGAAACGGCACGCCACTCAAGCTTCGCGCTTCTTGTGATCATTGTTCCAACGGCAAGGTTCGCTGCGACCAAGACCGTCCGTCCTGTCAACGTTGTCTCAACGCCAAGATTCCGTGCAATTATAGCGCCTCAAGACGCATGGGCAAGCCTTCAGTAGCCGGGCGAAGCGGGAACGACAAGTTCAAGACTACAACGTCCACAAGAAACAGCAAAGAGGAGACTTATGCCGCCGACACTACCTCTGAAAGTAGCGATAGTCCAAAGAATAATACACAGCAACCTCCTGACACTGGTCTTGATCCCTATGGACAAGACTTCGACTACGCTACCTCGCAACCGTGGAACGATGCAAACTTCATGTCAGATCTACCTGCTTCTTTTGAATTTGCCAGCTTTTCCAACCCTCAAGCAAATGCTTCGCACATTACTCAACCACAGCTGGCCACGACTCAATTGCAAACTCCCCTTCCCAATTCGGACCCGCTGAACTTTGCTGCGACCTTCCATAACAACGCCAACCCAAACCCGATCTGTATCCACCTGGGAGCCGGGCAATCAAATTTTCAACAAATATCACCCAGTCTCCCCACACCGTCCAAAAAAATCCCCGAGCAAGCTCGTGACATCGGCCACCAAAGCGCATCCTGCATTGAGCTTGCCTCCTCAACCCTCCACAGCCTTTCTCTTCCCTCCAATATGTGCGTCTCGTCTCCTCAGCCCGTACCTCTCCACACCATAGAACAAGTGCTTGCAGCCGGCCGCGGAGCGATCTCCGCCTTCAATATATTACTGCAGTGTACGTGTTCTCACTCGAGCAGCTCCGCTCTGACCCTCGCACTCATGATTACGAAAATGCTTAGCGGCTACTCCGCCATCTGTCGATGCTCGGCGTCTTCACCCTCGTCTTGCAATCTGCTGCGCACGCCTTCGCCAGTCATCACTAGCAGTAATGGCAGGAAGGCACCATCCTTGAATGATCATCCAACTCCATCAAGTTCATCAAATGCCTTGGCAAAATCTGCTTCCATGCCTAGGGGCCCGCATAACATAGTGCTGGACACACCCATCACTATTGGCGGTTATAAAATCGACCCTGACGACGAGTATATTTTCATCCTACAAATCGTTCTCAGCGAGCTACGTAAGGTTGGAAAGCTGGTTGATGCATTCGCCGTCCAGTACTCCGACGCAAACCCAAATACATGCGCTGTCGGGTCGGCTAATGAGGCCATGAGTGGGTTGTCAGATTGCGGAGAGGATTCCGTATATAAATCACTTGAGCAATTTATGCGCTGTCAAGTGAATAAAGCGCGGAGAGAGGTGGGCACTGTCTTGAGAAGGAGCGAGGAGGGGGCGTAAAGCTAGACATTAGGGTTAGAGTTTCATCTGTGCGTCGCTGCAACATAATCTCGAAGAACATATTCCATACTTTATAGGTACCTAATGATTTGCGTTCGTTGATATTGGTATTTCTGCCTGGGCCAATGGAGGATTCAGCTCTTTTACGGTGATACTGATGCCGTTATTCGCTATATTTGATTTCGCGAGATAATACTTGTCTCCAAAATTTATCGTTATGTACTTTTCATGTTTCTGACAGCTCTATCTAGCCATGATTCGTGTTCGCGAGTTCATTTCGCAGAAAATCGGAGTAGATGAACATGACGTCCCACGAATGACTGATCCTTACCATTGACGGTGTTGAATACGGCCAGTAAGCAGCGTTGGCAAGTCGGGATTTTATAGAAAAAGCTCTCTTGCTTTGTTTCGGAAAATATGCAAAGATTATCTATGCTAGGACAGCTTCCTTCTCGTCATCGCTTTGTCGAGGCATTTTCTCTCATTACAAGTCAATTGCGATTCGACAACCCTAAAAGTACCAGATTACAAATTCTCCCTTTTCACACCAGTATACCAATAAAGTGTTCCAAAAGGAGGAAGTACTACCTGCTGACCACTCCTTAGCTCCCATCCGTTCTTCAGTTCCCATTCACGCACACTCAGCCCAGTGTGCTCGGTCAGCAAACTCCAAGTTTCCTCTGCTGTACGGCATCGAGCGCATGAGACATACCCATCGATTGCGTAGAATATCGGAATAAGTGGAATGATATAGGTGAATATTAGGTGCATCGGCGACCAATACCAGTCCCACAGAGTCGTGATAAAAGGAGATAGTATAATTAGAGTGGTATTCAACAGAGCAGGGAGGGTACGGTGCGTTAGCTCGAAAATCCTGTCATAGACCCAGTTAGTAGTGATTTAGGTGGACTTCAAGAGTGCTTTTGGTGATCCTACACGAATGCATCGGCTGACTCGACTGCGCTTGCTAAAACCTTTCTTGCGACCGCGTCATCGAAGTGATGGAAGGAAAGGTTGAACATTCTGCATTCTTTCCCTTCCGGCCCAGTTATTCTCAACCCCTTTCTTGCATCTATCGGCTGCTCAATATACGAAATGTTCTCGCTCCTGCTCGTGATGCCCTTCCAGGCCTTGACATCTGGCCACAAATCCGTGAGCACAAATTTCACACTGTCCAGGCCGGCAGACTTCAGTTGATCATTCATTCGTTGCTCGATAAGCGGTGTCGGTCCACCTGAGCCTGCGCAAGCGTCGATATAGGTGTATTTCGTCGCCTTCGCGGGGCCGCCCAGTTGGTCGACCAGGATTTTGCTGGCTTGCACAGCAGGTGAGCCGCGATCGGATACAGAGATGCGCCAGGTGCGGACGAGAGCTTTATGGGAGTGCTCGCGTAGCCAGGAAGGACACCAAGATTGATCTTCGACCTCAGCTAAATGCAGCCGAGGAAATAGAACACGGTGCATGGCCATGGACGCAGAAATAGTGTGAAGAATATTGGGAAATTTGACTGAGGAGTATCTGGATTCTCGATTCTCAAGAGGATCAAAAACCTTTCTCGTTCGCACTGATTAGAAAGAGCTTTCTCGCATGGTTGCCCCTTGCATTGCACTGGCCGGGCCTTGAATACCATGTTTCTGGAGACCAAGGTCCATGGTATTGCTCTTATCGGGCCCCGACTCCAGGAGACCGAAGGCCGGACGAGACAGAGCTTCATTTGTCGGGATCCGAATATTAAGATGCCGGAGGCCGAGCTACAGTGCTGAAGGTTAATTATGAATCATCGCAACATGCAATGGGTAATAAGTATTATGAACAGTCAATAGCCGACTATGTGGACTGTCCTCAATCGCATAACAGAGGAAGTATCTGCATACTTCGTACATTCCACAGAATAGACGGAAGGCTCACCTCAAGTCTAAGACTGTAAAGGTCCAGTTCCTTACTCTGAAACATGAATCTGGGGCTCTTACGAAGCTGTTCAAGGAGCAAAAGCTAATTAAGTTTTAATATCCAGAAGTTCCTCGTTATACAAGTAGCCGGGTTAGGGTTACTAGGTAAATCCGCGGGACTTAGTTAAAATCAGTACTCTAGTGACCTTATTAGATCACCTAGATTTCTATATAGAAAGGATATATATTTTCTCAAAGAATTTAAATGTTATATAAATAACTAGGTTAGAATTACTAAGTAAATCTATAAGACTTAGTTAATATCTTTACCTAGGTAAGTATAATAAGAAGATTTAACTTTATTAAAGTATAATTAATAAAGTAGATAATATTATTAATTAAAATCTATTAATTATTCTTTAATTAGAATTATTTCTTAGAAATATAAGTTAAATATAAAGAAGGAAATTTATTTATAAGAAAGGAAGTTCTTTCTTATATATTAATTTAAACTCTTATTAAGTTAAATAAAATCTTATATAATTAATTAATAATATCTTTAATTTAAAAATTTACTATATTAATATATTAAGTTTATTAATTCTAAGTATAATTTATTATATTTTAATTAATTATATATTAATATTAACTTATAATATACTTTTCTTAATAAATTATCTTTATTTTAAAGTTAATTTATTATTTAAAATAATCTTTAAATATTTATATTTATATCTTAAAAGTTAACTTTAAAGGAATATTATATATAATTAATTATTAATCTTAATATAACTAACTTTTTAATATATTAATATACTTATTATTATAAATACTTATTTCTTTATAAACTTAATAATAACTTTAATTAATATTATAAATATATTTATATAGATATTAATTATAGTTTAACTCTCTTAGATATTTTTAAATAGAAATATCTTTTAAAATATAAAAAGTTATTAAAGAAAAAGTATAATAAAGCTTTTATTAAGATAATTTAAATAATTATTAAAATTTAATTTATTAAAAATAAGTAAAATAAAATAATAAAGTAAAAACTAAAGAATATTAATATTTAAGAAAAGAAAGAAAAGATTAAAGTATCTTTTATAACTCTTATTAAGCTTTTATTATCTATTAAAAGTTAAGAGTAATAAGTTCTTAAATTTACTAATAAATTAAAGTATACTAACTATAAATTTTAAGCTTAGAATATTACTAGCTTCTTAAAATAATTAAGTATTAATAATAACTTCTATATATTTATTTAACTAGTTATAATTTAATTACTTAACTAAATATCTTTATTTTTTATTAACTTTTAAAAATTAAAGTTTTTTTAATATTATATTAAATTATAATTATAATTATAATTAAGAAATATATAAACTTACTTTATATAAATACTTTCTTTATTATTATATTTACTTATAGTAAATAACCTTATAATATTAAACTAAAGCCTATTTCTCTTTATACTTTATATAAGTCTAGACTTAAAGTTATTATCTTATTTATTTTATAAGAAGTATCTTTAAAGTAAAGTTATAATTAATAAGATAAATAGTAATAATTTAATAATAAACTTCTTTAATAATAGTATTAAGATATTATTAAAAAAATAAAAAGTAAATAGTTTTAAAGTAAAGAAAAATAAGAAAAGATTTAAGTATATTTTCTATATAACTTTAAATAAATCTAAATAGGAAAAAGTAATAATAATATTATTAATATTATAAAGAATATTAATTACTTATTTTAATTTATATATAAATTTAATAAGAGAATTAATAAGTAATAGTTTTAATTCTTTTATATACTAAGAATTTAAAACTTTTATAAAGAATAACACTAAAAGTTCTAATATATACTAAGAATCTTAGCGTACTAAGACTTTAGTCTTATAAGACTTAAGAGTATTCTTTAAAAGGAGTACTTAGATAGTTATTACTTAAGCGTAAATAATAATAAGTTCTAAGCCTAATAATATTCTCTAAATAAGGGCTTTAGGGCCTAGCTCCCCTATAGATAGCTATTAAAACATTAACTTAAGGGCCCTTAAAGACCCTAAAGTTCCTAGGACCCTCTAGGGGATCGTGATCGGATTAGGGTTAGGGTTTACTAATAATAGCTTAGCGTAAATCAAGACTTTTAGTGTTATTCTCCGTATGCACACGCCAGTTACACGAGCTGGCTAGTGTGCTCTATGGCCAGCTATTGGGCACACTGGTCGGTGAGCTACCTATTGCGCAACCTAGTAAAGAAGAGAGGAGCTTCTTGAAATTTATATCATTAATCATCTGTTTGATGGTCTATTACTAACCATTTTACAGAAATTTAAGGTGTACCTAAGGTACGTATTTATAGAGGATGCCTCGCCTGAGGTGCTAGAATCTATGGAGGTCGCTGCTAATATACATGATAAGGAGTGCTAACAGGATAACACCTAATGGTGGCAAGCTAATGGTGACGCTAGGGGAAGGGCTATGCTGCTGATCCTCCAACAGTATTGTCTTCGTGGGGTGGGGTATTTAGTGATAGTTACGTTAACGCTTACTAAGAGCACCCTAGTTAGTGCTCATCCGGTAAGACCAAAGCTGCAGAAAGGAGCTGCAAGATGTAGATATCCATGTTTTCTATTGGTTGGCCGAAAACCTCAGCTCTAGGGCCCCACACCGCTGCAGCGAGCTGGCGCTGCTGCCAATGGCCGCAACAGGGAGCGGAGGCCCATCGCCGAGACCCCCTCTGTCTAAACGACAGGATACCTGGGGCGTGATGGCTAGCTATGGATATAGATATATACAGGCGTGGGTGGGTGGGGCAAGAAGATGGCTTAGAAGCTTGTTGAGCTGCTGAGCAGAAGCGGAAGGAAAAAGCGGTGGGGATGAAAAAGAATGAGGAGCGAGAATGGGTGATGCACCCTACTAATACTGCTGCGTCGATCCCCCTCTCCCTAGCATGTCGCCGGCGGCACTGCTAGCGGCCACCGGCGATGGCACCGTCGAGCACTAACCCCCAGCTAAAATGGATCCAATAAGGGCGGCTTTCAGAGCTGCGTGCGCAAGCACTCCCGCCGACGTTTAGGACTCCATCAGCCAGAGCTTGCCGCCGTGCTGTTGATATCTTTGCCTAACGAGGCCACGCAAAGTGGCCCACAATGGATCACTTCCCCCCGGTATCCAACCCATATGACCCCGTTGAAGTCCCCTACCTTGGCGGTGAGTATGATGGGAAAGACTTCCAAGGTTACCCCGCACGTCAGTCTTTGGATCTGCCAAAGCTCCAAGAAGGCGACTGCCAACGTCAATCGGCAGCTGAGATAGCTTGTTTTCTTCAGACGTGGCTGTACTTTGGCATGATGCATGGAGTGCTTGGGATCAGTATACCAGTGGTTGATTTTGTCCGGGTCGGAAACTCCCACAAACGTTTGGTGACCACACACAAGCTGCGAGAGTATCTGCATGAATGGAAATTGCAGGTCCAGCAGGAGAAGAAATCAAGCTCGGATGATTCGCTGATCCCTCGTAATCGAGATGCGTTGACATGCCTAGCACATTCTTACAGCTTCTGGTTCAGTCTCAGTGAAGAGCAGAGGGACCGATTCGTTGGTCGCGAAATTTGCCTGTCTATCCATATACTTGCGTCTACGCTGGAACATGCCTTGACCTCGATCTGTGACATACCAATAATCAGTGTACCGTGGAGGCTTACACGCAGCACTTTCCTCACCCAGCGTATGCTTGACCATGGATGGTGTCCGAGTGTCGTCGAGCAGATTTGCACCAAGAACCATCTTGCTTTCCAGTACTACGCAAGCTTGCTGGCGACTCCATCGGACCCAAGACAGCATGAAAACTGTCGTGCTGGAGATACAGGTTGCAAAGCCAAGGACATAGTGGATGCTGTTTATTCAACGAAGCATCGTGAAGATGAGTGTAAATGCGATTTCATTTCAATCGACTTCGACAAGCTGCGTGATATTATTCAAAGAGATCAAATTCCACTAGTCCATCTAGAACAGCGTGGGTCGGAGATGACTTTAAAGGTCGTGGCACACGAAAAGGGGATGCATTATACAGCTTTGTCTCACGTGTAAGTTTTTCCGTCATAACCATTCTTTCACAGGCTGCTGTTCTCATTGCATTCGAATAGCTGGTCCGATGGTTTGGGGAATCCAATAAGCAATGCCCTTCCCAAGTGCCAGATAGTGCACCTCAATAAAATGGTATCGGAGTTGCCTCAATATACGACTTACAGCAACAAAGATGTCCCAATTGATGACCGAGTCTGGCGGGACTATTTGCCTTATCAACAGATGGATTCGAAAGGACAAGAAAAAGATCTACAGCCTCTGTACTTTTGGATAGACACACTCTGCGTCCCTCTCAATCCGAAGGAGTGCCGGAAGAATGCGATTACCAACATGCGCTCCATCTATAGCAGAGCGACTAGAGTCCTAGTCCTTGATGCTAAGCTCATGCAGTCAACCATGAATAGTAGTCCCGAAGAGAAACTCTCACGTATAACTTGCTCTACATGGATTCGTAGATTGTGGACCTTACAAGAAGCTGCGCTCGCCCGAAGCAATTACTTCCAGTTTGCTGAAGAGACGGCGATAATATTGGACGACCCCGCGCCGGCCCCAGGAGAGTCTCCCTATGCGCGCTGGTATGACAATGAAGTCATGTATTACTCTCATCTCTTCAATTTCAACTGGCGGAAGTTGGCACCGGCCATGACGGAGCTAGACCGCATCTATTTTGTCTTCCAAGCGCTCAAGGATCGCTCAACAAGCCATGTCGAAGATGAACCAATCTGTCTCGCAACACTACTCGATCTCGACCTTAAGAAGCTGCTGGAGACACCAGATGAATATCGGATGAAGCAGCTTTGGACTATGTGCCATCAGCTGCCTGCTGCAATCCTATTTCTTCCAGGAAAGAAGTTGATTGATGAGAAATTCGGATGGGCGCCCGCGTTATGCATGGATTGCGCAAATATTGGTATCCCAAGGAGCGTTCCTGCCACTGTCACACCCGAAGGACTTGATGTCACTCTCCCTGGCTTCGTCCTCCACACGCCCCCTCCCTCTGCGAAAAGCCTTATCACCTGTGAGCTCGAGGGTAATATTTTCTACGTTCGCCAGAACGTTAAGTTAGGCAGCCCATCATGGGAGGGGTTGGACCTCTCCCAATGCAGCGACTTGGCGGTGATTTTAGGCCAAACCCCTATGCAGGATTCGACTATTCGCCCCCCCTTGGTTGCTTGTGTCGGAGCGCTTGTTAAAACCACCAAGACTGAGAAAGGTACGTTCTTTGTGGAATATGTCCGGATGGTCAGCGTTATTGGGAAGGATTGCCGTTTCGACAGAGGTCCTAACCCACCATGGTCAGATGTTGAAGTGGCCGAGAAATCGAATATTGTGCAAGCTTCCTTTACGACTTGTCAGCAAAGATGGTGTTGTGGAAGTCTTTATGCAAAACAGTCTTGTTGAAGGATCAGCACCTGATGCTCCTTGCCCTAGCGTTGCCCATTAGCTTGCCAACATGTGTTAGACCATCCATCATGTATATTAGCAGCATCCCATTCAGTAGATAGATGGATCTTCAGACAATGCATCTTAGATCTCATCCATGACAAGTCTCTATCGAGAGGCGACGAGAAAGTGGACCGGCTCCTACTCGAGAAAGGGGCGGACGTCAACGTTCAAAATAAATACGTTGGCACCGCACTACAGGCGGCATTAAATGAAAACCACGGGCAGCCAGCGCAGCTTCTGCTTGAGAAATGGGAAACCTTCAAGAAGACAGCTCTTTCGATTGCACCTCGGGTATTAGCTAGACGTGACTTTGTTCGAACGAAACTACGGATGTGTCCACACCCGAAGCGACAGCGGACGATAGCTCTGAATCTGGATACGAGGTCATGAGCGACGGCAACGAAGACGTCTAATTTGGCGATCTCAAGCCATCAAAGTATGACACCCCATTGGCGAGCCTTAGAGATCGTATCTCAAAACCGGTGGAGTGCTTTGAAAGACTTGAGGCTCTTGCACATTTTATTTATGAGCATTCTACGTTGCAAACATATAGCCCAAGCTATTCGCTACGGATGACGATCGGAGAGCAAAAGTATTCTGAGCCTTATCCTAGGTATCCAGAATCTTTGACAAGGCTTGTGTCGAAAAAAATTCCCAAGCCTTTACCCGACTCTGATGTAATGCGGATTTGCAAAGAGGCAAGTGCTAGAAACAATACGTTTGCAAGTGCTTTACTTGAGATACTGCAATGCCGGAACATTAATGCGCAGACGTACTCGAAGCTAAGAACTCTTCAATTCCAAGGCTTCTACTCGCATGAATTCAGTATGCTAGCCATAGATCCGTCTCGCCACAATATAGTTAGACTACTCCCTGTGAATATTAAGCGCATACAACAGCTCCTAGAGGAGATTGAATCGATACTAAGGAAGATTGTAGATTTTACTATATATACTCTATCTTCTATAGCATCGTCCTAGGTACTTCTTAGATAGGTCTTAGGAGAGTAGGATAACTTACTACTAGCTCTCCCGTGCTATATAGGATTTTTAAATGCCTAGGGACTATAACTTTAATATTAGTAGAAGGAGATTAATACTATATAAGAATAAAAGGGTGCGAATGCTTAGAGTTATTAAGGAGTATATTATAGATAGGCGAGGGTTAGGGATAGCGAGTGAGTAGGCGAGGACTTAGCGAAAATACGACGAAATTCGCCCTAACTAAGTTAGGTGGATAGATAAACTTTATATATAAGAAAGATACGTATTTTATACTAAGATAGAATTTAATCTTCTTATTAAATTATCTTACTATATAATAATAATATAACTAGTTAAAGTTCTATTTATATTAATATCTATAATTATAAAGAGATTCTATAGAATTAAACTAATTAAACTAATAAAAGTTTATTAATATAGAAGATTTCTATACTTAGTAATTATATTAATAAGCTTTTAAACTTTCTATTAATTATAGTTTTAATAATTAGATTCTATATTAATAAGCTTTAATATATTCTATTAATTTATTCTTCTAACTATAAGTAAATAATAAATATTAATAATAATATTAGTTAAAACTAGTTATTTATACTTAGAATCTATATTCTTACTATTATTTATATTATTCTATCTTTTTATCTTTAATTAGAATATTATTCTAGTCTTTAGAACTCTATATATATTATTATTAATATAGTTCTTCTAGTTAATATAATAATATAATAGAATTATTATAGTCTTTTATCTACTAAGATTTCTTTATTCTCTTTATTAACTAATATTAGGCTTTATTAATAATTTTATAGAGATAGAAATTTATATAATTAGTTATTAATATCTAGATCTATAAGTCTATCTATATCTAAATTTTTTAGTCTCTTTAACTATTAATTAATTATTAATTAACTATTAATTAATAGTAAAATAATATCTATTACTTAGATTTTAGTATATTTTATACTAGTTATATATCTAGTATTAATCTATTTATTTATTTATAGTATAGTATTTATTATATCTATTATATCTATTTATCTATTTATTTATTTATTTATTTATCTATCTATTTATTTATTATATCTATTTATTTATAGTATAGTATTTATTTATAATATAATATCTATAGTATCTATTATATTTATTATATTTATTATATTTAATTATCTATCTATTTATTTATTTATCTATAATATAATATCTATTTATAATATAATATTTATAGTATTTATAATATTTATCTATTTATCTATTTATCTATTTATTTATAATATAGTATTTATAGTATTTATAGTATTTATTATATCTATTATATCTATCTATCTATCTATTATATTTATTATATCTATCTATTTATCTATTATATTTATTATATTTATTTATCTATTTATTTATTTATTATATATATTATATTTATTATATCTATCTATTTATCTATTTATCTATAATATAGTATTTATTTATCTATCTATTTATTTATTTATTATATTTATTCTATAATTATAATTATCTTTTTCATTTATATAAATTTCCTTTCTAGACTAGATCTAGTTATTATATACCTAATTTCTATTAAATTCTTCTAAATTCCTTAAATATAACCTTAATCTACGCTAATTATTATAGAATTCTCCTAAATTCCTTATATAGAGCTCTAATTAGTACTAATTACTATTAAATTCTTCTAAATTCCTTAGATATATCTAATTCCTTATTATAAGAGAAATAGTTATTATTTTTATTAAATTTTATAGATTATTTAATATAAATTTTAGATAATATAAAGATCTATTTAAAGTTTTATATATTTATTTTTATTTAATCTCTTTTATTATTTTAATATTTAATATTAATAAATAACTTTAAATAAAAATAAAAGTAAAAATAAATATAAATTTTAATTATAAATAAGATAATTTTAATAATAAGATTAATAATATCTTTAATAAAATAAAGAATAAAGTTAAAGTTAATAATATAAATTAAATTAAAAATTTATTAAAAAGTTTATTTAAATAGATTAATTACTTTTTAATAAAGTTATAGTAAATTATAATAATAAAATTAATAAAATTTAATAAAAAATTATTAATAATATTATAAACTAGTTTAATAATTTATATTAAATTTAAATTAGATTTATATTAAATTTATATTAAATTTTATTAAATTAATAATTATAATTTATTAATTAATTTAATATTTAATCTAACTTTTAATTTAATAATTATATATTACCTTATATATATTTTATATAGATAGCTTTTCTTTCTTAAATTTATTCTTTTAATTATATTAAGTTAATCTTTAATAAATAATTAAAATTAAATAATTATAAATTATAAAATATAAGGATAAGAATTAAATTTTATATTTTTATTATTATTATTTATATAAAAAATAAATATAATATAATATAAATAATTAAGAATATTTAATAGAAGTTATAATTAAATTAATTTATAATAATAATAATATATATAATTAATAAATACTTTAAATAATAAGAAATAAAGATATATATACTATCTACTAGAGATAAATAGAAAATAATTATTTTCTATTTATATTAAACCTAAATTTTAGTTATTTTCTATTTAATTTTAGTTTTTTAAATAGAAAATAGTTTTTTTATAAGCTCTTTTTAAAGTTAGACCTATTTTAAAAAGCGTTAACTAAGCGCTATAATTTAATACCCTAATAGCCTAAATCTCTCTTAGGGTTATTTTTTAAAAAAATGTTAAAATATAGGTTTTTTCTAATATTTAAATCTTAAGCGAATAATTAATTACTAAGAAAGTTATCTCTTCTAAGTCTTATCCTCGCCTTAATATATAAGTAAAATTTAAAGTAAGACCTAATTTAGAATCTACTAGATTAGGGCTATAAAACGCGCTAAAAATTATCTAAAATAGACTAGTAATAAAAAAGTTATCTTTCTACTTAAAGTTCTTAGTACTAAAATATATATTCTATCCTAAATAAAAATAAATAAAATATATATAATAGTTATATTTTAATTTATTAATAGTAACTATTATACTACTAAATACTATATTTTTAAAGATTATATCTAATTATTCTATTTTCTTTTTATAAGTAGGTACTTAGTTAAGATATTAGCTAAGAGATTTATATTATAGCTATTAACTACTTATTAGCTAGCTAAGATAACCTTAAATATTATCTACTTAATTAGCCATCTAATAATTTTATATCTTAAAGCTTTTTATCTTTTCTTATTATCTTTCCTTAATATTTTAATAAATTATTAACCCTAGCTATTTTAATTAAATTCCTATCTAGAAAATAGAGTCTTATCTTTTTAATAAGATAGGTTATATTACTATTCTAGGTAATACTAGTTTCCTAGCCTAATATTAAGGGGTTAGAGGTCCTAGCTAAGTAATAAATAAGGTATTAGCTAAGTACTAAGTAGTAATAGTAAATAGATTTATACTTATTACCTAGTATAGCTTAGTTCTAGGTAGTTCTAGTGAACTAATCTATATTTTTAAGCTAGCGAAGCCTAATAGTAGGTAGTAGGAATAAAAAAGGTTAGCCTTTTAATAAAATTTTTCTTTTTACCTATAACTTTATTATTTCTTAAGGGAATTTTAAATTAGGGCTTATTTTTAGTAGCCCTAATATAGCTCTATAATCCCTATATATAAAGTTTTTTAATATATCTTAGGGGTTAAAACTTAGCGCGAGAAAGGGGGGGGACTATAGTCGAGGATTTTATTAAGTACTTTATAGAAATACTAGCTAAGCGCTAGGTAGTAATAGTAAATATATTTACGCTTATTACCTAGTATAGCCTAGTTCCGGGTTATTTTAGTAAATAATCTATATTTCTAAGCTAATAAAGCCTAATACTAGGTAGTAGGAGTGAAAAAAGGTTAGCCTTTTAATAAAATTTTTCTTTTATCTATAACTTTTTTATTTCTTAATAGAATTTTAAATTAGGGCTTATTTTTAGTAGCCCTAATACGGCCCTATAATCCTTATATATAAAGTTTTTTAATATACCTTAGAGGTTAAAGCCCCGCGTAGGGGGGTAGAGATTATAGTTAAGTACTTTATAGAAATACTAGCTAAGTACTAGGTAGTAATAGTAAATATATTTACGCTTAATACCTAGTATAGCCTAGTTCTAGGTTATTTTAGTGAATAATCTATATTTTTAAGCTAGTAAAGCCTAATACTAGGTAGTAGAAGTAAAAAAAGGTTAGCCTTTTAATAAAATTTTTTTTTTATCTATAACTTTTTTATTTATTTATAAAATTTTAAAATAGGGCCTAATATTTATAGTCCTAATACGGCCCTATAATTCTTATATATAAAGTTTTATCCTATATAGCCCTATAAACCCTATATATTAAGTTTTATAAGTACTATATAAAATCTTAATTTATCTCTAGCTCTCTCTCTAGCCCTCTAAATAATTTTTTGAAAATGGCTAAGGTAAAGATTTTTATATATTTTCGTCCTACTATTACTATATAAATATTCTATTTTTTAATATTTTACTATTTTTTAAAATTTTTTTTTAATACTTAATCTATATATACTAAAAATTGACTAAATAATAGTTAGGCTATATATAAGATAGGTCTATTCTAAGGCGTCTATAAAATAGCTTTCGGGGTATTAGGGGTTAATTTCTAGGTCAGACCCTCCTAAGAATAACCCTTCGAGGCTAATTCTTAGGGGGTTATACTTAGAATACTATTCTATTATAGGGTCGGTTTAGGTAAGAAAGCCTATAGCGGTATATATAGATTTATTTCTAGGGTATATTATACCTCTTTAGAGAGTTTACTTTTAGGGGTGGATTTATAATTCTTTTTTAAGGTATTTTCGAAGCTATAATATTACTAGAGATAAGGTACTTTAATAGAGTACATATTATTAGTAATTACGCCTAGGGTATTCTTTAGAGTATAACTACTTAACTATAGGGTATCTTAAAGGGTACGTTTATTAGGGCTCTTCCGCGTCCCTAGCTTTATCTTAAAGGTTAGCTTAGATATTATATAATATATAGATACCCTTATAAGCGCTTATAGAGGCTTTATAGGAGTTCTTAGTCTAATTTATTAGGCTAGTCTAGTATCTAGATATAGAAGTTCTATAAGAATATAACTTTATTATAGAGATATTATCTAAGATCTTAGGAAGAGTCCTCTCTTTTTTTCTAAAGCCTTATATCTTTATAGGGTCTAAGGTACTTAGATAATCTTTAAAAATCTATAGGAAGGAATAATTTTTATATTAGTAATTAGTTTAAATTTATTTAAGAAGATTTTTAGAGAGCTTAAAGACTCTAATAAATAGAACCCTATCTTTATTAGAGTAGTATACGCCTTAAACTAATAAAAATCTATTTATCTTATAACTATATAACCGCTAATTATAAGCCGAGTTCTTATTATAATATAGGCTATTTTAGGTTACTATTAGCTCTGATTTAAATAGCGCGTTATCTTACTCTAAGGACTAGCTTAGAGGGGTATTAAGGGCTAATATCTAAGTTAGACCCTCCTAGAAATAACCCCTTAAGACTACTTCTTAAAGGGGCTACTACTTAAAGCTATTCTATTATAGGGTTGGTATAGAGAAAAGTATCTAAGGTAATATATTAACTTAGGGATCTAATAATCTATAGTTTAGTTATTATTCTAGAATATTATACTTAGAGTACTCTTTAAGGTATAACTACTTAATTTTAGGCTCCCTTAAGAAGTATATCTATTAGGGCCCTTCTATATCCTACTATTCTAAAGATTTATATCTAATATTCTCTTTAGGATAGGACTTTTTTAGCTAAGAGAAGTTCTATTTAGAGGTAAGTAGTCTTAAGAGTTATATAGATAAGGGGCTTTATATAGAATAAGATACTAATATTATTATAATTTAATAGACTTCTACCCCTAGTTTCTTCCTAAGTAGATATTATTATAATAGAGAGTCTAGGAATTTAGCTATAGATATATCCTTCTAGCTTAACTAGTATAAGGTCTACCTATTTATAGTATTAGTTACGAACCTAGTTTAGGGTTATCTAGAGCTAAGTAGTCTTATAAAAAAAAAAAAAAAAAAAAAAAAATAAAAAAAAACCCCCCTAAAAAAACCCCTAAAAAAAATCGCTAGGGGATCTATTTATTATAGTTACGTTTTAGTTAATATTATTAGAACTAACTAGATAATCTCTAGTACTTCTAGGTATATCTATTTTAGAAGTCCTATATATACTAATTTAGAGTAGATAGGGCTTCTAAATTAGACGTATTTAGAAGTATTAAAGATTATTTAGTTAGCTCTAATAATACTAACTAAGACGTGATTATAGTAGGTAGTTCTTTTAGCCTAGCTAATAATAGAGACCTATTTATTTATAGTACTAATTATAAACCTAGATAATAATCTAGAGCTAAGTAGTCTTAATAAAAAACTAACATTAAAGCTATATATAAATTTCCCCTATATACTATAAATAAGCTTAGCTATTATATCTCTATCTAAGAGAATTTATAGACTAGGATATAAGAGCCTAAGAGTATTTATAGCTAGGAATATAATAACTTAACTTTCTTAGGGTATATAAGGAAAGTCTATATATATTCCTAGCCTAGCTAGTGATAGAGATCTACTTATTTATAGTACTAGCTATAAACCTAGATAATAATCTAGAGCTAAGTAGTCTTAATAAAAAACTAATACTAAGGCTATATATAGATTTCCCCTATATACTATAAGTAAGCTTAGCTATTATATTCCTATCTAAGAGAATTTATAGATTAGGATATAAGAGTCTAAGAATATTTATAGCTAGGAATATAATAGCTTAGCTTTTTTAGGGTATATAAGGAAAGTCTATATATACTCCTAGCTTAGCTAGCGATAGAGACCTATCTATATATAGTACTAGCTATAAACCTAGATAAAAATCTAGAGCTAAGAGATTTTCTAATAAGAGGTTATATTAGTTTATTAAGTAAGGTATTTATTAGAGCTATCTTTTTTATTATAGTAGTTTCTATACCTAGGGTTAGGGTTAGGGTTAGGGTTAGGGTTAGGGTTAGGGTTAGGGTTAGGGTTAGGGTTAGGGTTAGGGTTAGGGTTAGG